>OX393563.1:27875468-27920468 GCA_947652115.1 Blastomussa wellsi | reverse complement strand
AATTACTGTTATTGTATTTTCTGTGCCATTAAATTTTACTGGTCTGTTGAATCCGTCAGTTATGTAGACTCGAATGGAATCTATTCGATTTTTGTTGACTGGAATCAACTTCAATCTGCGGGGTTCTATCATGAATGGGAAAGAACGGGCAATGTTACGAGAGATGACGGATAATTATAGTCGTTCGTTGAAATTCTTTGATATTATTTTTCTTGGTTTATCAATGTAGAGAAATGAATAAGGTTCTTTGGTTGCTCTATGATATGTGTCAGTTGGTATATTATTCTCTCTTGAAATTACATTACTCTCACGTTTAGAATTTAGGTTAAATATTATGAGATGTCAGCAGTTAAGTCTAATGTCTTTGGGAGTGGAGTAATAGGATTGTGAAAGGTAGATAACTGAACAATTTTTATGACGTCTCTGAATGAAGTAATCTATTACGGGTTTCTGAATTTTTCTGTGACGAAGTCGTCGAAGATTACAATTTTCTGACCCTCTTTTGGAATTTCTTCGATGGGAATTATATTGTTGTTGGATGAGAAAATAGCATTGGGTGGTGAAGTAAGCCATACTTTTCATTCTGATAACAGACAGGTTAAAAAAATTAATTTTGAATATTGGCATTATAAAACTGAAAAAATAGCGATATCAACATATAAATTCTTTCACGTGGATGATGTGAAGCACCATCAAGTTCTACTTAATGAAATCAATAATGGAATTTATGTAAATTAATAATATAATGAAAATAATTGACTTCAATCACGTTTCTGAGAAGTTTACAACAGAAGAAGCTGAGGAATTGAAAGCGTATTACAAATCATATCATAAAAAGAGTTGCTGTTATATGATGGCTCATAGAAAATATAGGAAGTGGAAAATCATGGCTGATGTGGTGAGTGTATTGTTTGCTAGTGGAGGAATTGCTTCAAGTATTGCTACAAGTGGAATAGGATTAGTTGGAATAAGTGCTGTGGCAATTATAATTCAAATGTATAAGAAGCATAAAAATTTGGATGAGAAGATTAGAACATGTCAGTATGCCTATCAAACATATCAACATTTAATGGGTGAAATCAAGACTGCTTTGAGATCTGGTGAGTTTAACAGGGGGCATTTAACTATGGTTATGAATCAGAAGGATGACTTGGTAATTGTGAAGAAGTATGAGCTGAAGTATGATGCATTATATTGTTAAACATAGTGTTATAGGGTTTTAATGTCTTTTTGCTGATGCGGTTGTATTTTTCTGTGAAGTAGATTATTTTTGGAGATTGTAGCTTTTTAAAGATTTGATAAAATATGTAGGAAAATTTGATTAGACGTTTTCGTGATGGGTATAATTTCTAGTAGTATAGTAGATGGGGGAATGAGCGCATTTTTCAGCAGCATTTTTAAGCTGTTTTTTCAGCAGAATTTTTCAGCAGTATTTTTCAATAATTTTTTCAGCAGTATTTTTCAATAATTTTTTCAGCAGAATTTTTCAGCAGTATTTTTCAATAATTTTTTCAGCAGTATTTTTCAATAATTTTTTCAGCAGAATTTTTCAGCAGTATTTTTCAATAATTTTTTCAGCAGAATTTTTCATTAATATTTTCAACAGTATTAAATTTTAGTATTAAATTTCAGTATTAAATTTCAGTATTATATATAAGTATTAAATTTCAGTATTATATATAAGTATTAAATTTCAGTATTGAATCTAAGTATTGAATCTAAGTATTGAATCTAAGTATTGAATATTAGTCCTGTTGTTAAAACTGGGGAATTGAATGATATTATCTATACTTCGTATAGATAATGTTCCATTACATGGTGTTAGATATATAATACTGGAATCCAGTATTAAATTTCAGTATTATATATAAGTATTAAATCTCAGTATTGGATTATAGGCCTGTTGTTGAAAATGGAGTTTACATTAATATAAAACACCAATAGCAATAGTTTTATTCCCATCTCTTAAAATAATATTGGAATTGATACTGTTATTAGTATCTATTTTTAAGACGGCATCAATTATTTTTCCTTGACTGTTGTATTTAGTTTTGAATAAATTATTTTTTAGTTTTAATACTTCAACATCATATAATTTATCTTTTGTATGTAATTTACAAATGAAACCTTTTGTGATGATGTTTTTGATATTGTGAAAAATTAATTTGCTTTTAACTTCTTGATTATGAGGTTGAATTAGTTTAGTTTTACGATCAACTATATCAATAGTATTTAAAGCTTCAAATAAAGAACAGTTAACTGAATTATTATATCGTTCTATAACATTATCTCCAAAATATGCTGATATTGGAACAAACATAACATTCTTAAATCTGAATTTTTTTTATCTTATTACTAAAGTCTTTTACAACATCATTGTATAGTTCTTTATTCCAATTAATAGCATCCATCTTATTTATGCAAATGATTAAGCAGTTGATTCCCATTCCACGAGCAATAAGAACATGCTCTAAAGTTTGTCCAGATAAACCTGATTCATATTCTCCTTTTCTTATTGATAAAACTTATACAGCAATATCTGCTAAAGATGTTCCAAAAATCATTTCATTGACTAATTCTTTATGACCGGGCACATCAATGATACTATATTTTTTTCTTGATAATTAAATGAAACTATATTGAAATTATGTGTTTTTCCTTTAACTTTTTCATAATTGTCTTCATCTAAAGTGTGAGCCAACCACCATGTTGACATCTTAATATCATTAGCATTTTTCTTTATCTTTTCAATCTCTCTTTTATTAATGGTATTAGACTGTACTAATAGTTGACCACCCAATGTACTTTTACCATGATCTACATTACCAATTAAAACAAATTTCATATATAATTATATACATTATTATTATTATATGACATTTTATAGGCCTGAATATCAGTTGTGTAATTCAGTACTGTATATTAGTTAATTAATTAAGTGTTGGATTTTATCTAGCTAATTTAGCAAAAAACTAAATTAGATAGATAATTCGGAACTAAATATAATTTAGCATAGAATTCAGTATTAGAATTTATGAAATTAATTTAAACCAAGTTCTAAAAACTGGATTCCGCGTTGTTTAAGATATAATCTTAAATCATCTCCACGCAAATTTCTTTTATGTTTTCTTGTTTTGAGGTGACTCCATTTTCCAGCCAATGTATAATTATGAGGAGGACATGTAGGACATATCCACTCTTTTTCTAACATATATTTATTTTTTGGCAATCTTTCTTCATATGTGTATATTCTCAGTCTTCCCATAATATATAGTAAATAACTATTTCTTTATATCATTCGTTCAAACATACTATCAAATGACTTTTTTACTATTTAATTTATAATCTTTATTACAAATTTCACATATCCAATATTCAACAGTTTTTTCCATTATATATTATTATATATTTTCTTATATAATAATATATAAGATGAATTATACTGATAGACTTAGTTGTTATGATAAATATTAAGATGATCTAATAATTGGTGATGAAATCATAAACTGTAATTATAACCTAAATGTTTTAACAAAAAGAATTAATAAAATGGATTTTTTAAAAAAAGTAATTGATAATAAAGCCCCAATATTAAAATCAGATGTTCCTACTTATCTCATAACTTGTAATAATATACTACATAATGAATTAAGAGATTTAAAAGAAGATTATTGTCCTTTTTGTGAAAAACCTATATTAGATGAAGTTATAAAATGTTGTAGTGAACCAAATGAAAAGAGATTTGAAAAATGTTGTAGTAAACAAAATATACAAAATCTGAATAATTTTTTAACATGTTTAAATTGTGGTTCACTTCATAATACTGAGGGTATAATAGATTACTTTAACTTTTATGAAAATATATTTAAAATCAAAAGAAAATCAGTATATTGTATAAAATATCATGTTAATAATATTTTATGGATGATATCAAAAAATAATAATATTCAATTAACTATTAAAAATAAAAATAAGATTAAAGAAATATTTACAGAGATTAATAAGATTGTTCATAAAATCGATCCATCAAGAAAAAGAATAATAAGCATAAATTTTATCATAATGAAATTATTTATAATGCTTGAGCTTCCTTATGAATCTATAAAAATAACTAAATCCAAGAGAACATTTAAATATTATGAAAAATATTGGGCAAAGATTATATCATTGATTGGTGATAAAATTAAGTCTATAATTATGAAGTAAATTTTTTATTATATTTAATATCATACTTATCAACAATTGGACTATTATCTGTAACAAAATCATCTATATTTTTCATTGTATTATAAATATGGGGTGAATCAAAATTACCACTTCTCATTATCTCTTTTATTTCATTTAATAAATGCTGATAGCTTTGGTAAGCATATACACAATTTTGGATCTTAAGATCAAGCTGTTTATGCTGCATCAAACCTTGAATTAATAGTGCTATAGTACTAATAGAAACAAGAGCAATACCACCAGTTGAGATACTAGAAGCTAAACCTCCAGATGCAAATAATATAGATACTGAGTTACCCAACAATTTCCATTTTTTAAAGTGTTTTACAGCTTGTTTATATACCCAGCACTTTTTATGATATGTTAGGTAGTAAGATTTTAATTCTTCAAACTGTTCATCAGTTAGTTTGTTTGATATGTGATTCCAGTTAAATATGCTTTTACGTTGATCTTTCATATATAATATATTATATTTTCTTCCATCATATAATATATTATTCCATCATATTATATATTATCAATACTTCCATCTATTTGTTCAATAACATCCTCAACTTCATCTATTGTTTTTCTGCAGCAAAGAATGAAATCTTTTACTTTCTTCAACCAAATTCTTATCTTTTCAGTTTTCATATATTAAATGATTATATAAAGTATGTTCCTCTCAATTTCTCGAGAAATAATATTTTATGGAATTCTGGGTTATTTACAGCATAAAAATTGGGGCTGAATCCAATACGTTGAACATATTGTGAGAATGCAAATTTTATTCTACTAAACTTAACATTTATATTAAATGTTTCATTGATAAAAACAGCGTTATCACATAGACAAAGCTGCCAAAGATTAGTTCTTTTTGCAAACCATAGAATTAATTGTTTATTTTCATAATTTGATGATATTGGTTTAGTGAAGTTAGTTATACCAATTCTAAGATTTAATAAATTTTTATAAATTTCAATATAGGCTATATTATTTTTTCCACTATGAAAATACATATATTGAGTATCTTTACTATGCTTAAAAGTAACCATCAACGTCATATCACTATTTATATTTATATTATCATGTAAGTCAAGATACGCGCCTAACACAAAACCTTGAGACATATCAAAATCATCCAAATCCTGTGTCGGGTCAAAAATCAATCGATTATTTATTTTATTAACAACAGCGCCATTTGCTGTTTTATTAATATTAAACATATTTGGGTTAAGACAATCAAACCAATCATCAAATAACTCTTCATAATAACTTTTATTCTGTTTTTTATTGATTAAATCATTCAATTTTGTTTCAAGACTCAAACAGTATGCAATAAGTTGTTTATAATTAACAGCTCCAGAATCAACAGTATCTTCTTTTATCCCAATAATTTCTTTACTACCCATATCAATAACTTCATTCATTACAATTTTACCATCACCAACAGCCCATAAAGCATCATAAATACTTGGTTCTACATTTGATTGAATGCCTTTAACACCATAAAATAGTATGTATGTCTGAAGTTTTGCAGGATATGATTCCCCAGCTATCATTTTCATAATAACATCGATATATAAATAGTGGTTTCCAATATTTTGTGTTTTAGTGAACGATCAATCTAACATAATTATCAAAGACTTTTTTCAAAACATTATGAATCATTTCAATGGAACTAACACCATTAATAAATATAGTATCACGATCGATACTGTTATCAGTCCAAATAAGTTTAAAAGCCATTGTGTAATCATTGTTAGGTAAAACGTATAGATTAACCGCTATTCTCGAACTATAATATCCTTTATTCAAGTCCAAAAGTAGTTTTGTGTCAACAGCATTTTTATTTATTGAATGAGGGCTTGATTGCACAGTCACCACATCTCCAAATTCAACATCATCTTCTTCAGTTAATTGTCCACCAGGATTATCCATAATATATTTGAAAACATTTAATCTGTTGGAAGCGGTTACATGTGATTGACTCACGTGATCTTCCATATACTTTTTACTTGCAGCATCATTTTCATTTTCTGGATCTTTTAAATTTATAATTTTATGATCTTTCATATCTAACTCAGCTTTCATTGAATTTCTTCCATCAGTGAAAACAACATTTTGACTTCTATAGTGTAATATATCACTTATTGTTGTGATTTGTGGTGAATTGAGAATATTCTTGTTATTTATATTCAGATCTCCTTCCATTTTAATACTGCTATTAGTTCCAAACTCAACCTTCTTTTCCAACTTATCATCAATATACTTTTTTGGAACTAATGACTGATCATCATAGTTTGCTTCACTAAATGGTTCAGAATTGATAATATTTTTACCGTTTAAATCATAAGCGGTTCCAGATGGGTTTCTTTTAAGAAAGTGTAGGTTAGCATATTCTTTATTGATACCAGTTTTCAAATCTTTAACATAATCATTATAATCAGCATCAGAAGCAACATCATTTGAAACCTTAAGATTTCTTATCATCTTATTTTCAAAATCATAATTACCACCAGCTGTTAATTTAAAACCAGAACCAGAACCAGTAGATGATTTTTTTATTTCATCATCAACATATTTCTTATTGGCAGCATCTGTATAATCAACTGGATCTGATAAAAATAATATCCTATTATTACTCAAATTGAAATCAGCCAAAGCATAAGTGGTTCCATCACCTTTGAAAAAGTTAACAGCTTTATCTACCAGATATTCTTTTGTAATCAAATCTTTATCACCAACTTTATCATTAAAATGATCACCACTATCAAAATCAAGATTAACATTTGTTATTTTATTTCCATCCATATCCAAATCAGCTTTCATCTTATTACTCCCATCAGTTTTTAGATAATCATCAGGATTACCATTTAGAATTTTTGAATCAACATATTTTTTACTTGCAGCATCATCATCATCATCAGGTAATGCAAGATTTATAATTTTTAATTCCTGCATATCAATTTCTTCTCCTTTCTTTATTCTTTTATCAATTTCTATTTTATTATCATTCACATCAGTTTCAATAATTGATGTTATATCATTAACATAACTTTTTGTTGTAGCATCACCATTATCTTCTGGCTCACCAATATTTCGAAGAATTTTATCATCCATATCATAATTACCTTTGTCAGTAAATTTAAATCCAATACCTGGGGGTCCTGGAGGTCCACGTGGTCCAACTCCATAAGCATTATGTTTTATATGACCAATATGATTATTACTAGTTCTAGCATTAAACACTCCCATTATATTAATAGATTAGATATTTCCATAAAAGTTTCTCTTCACTATTTTCATTGGTTTATCCACATAACAGAAATCATATTGTTTCTCTGTTGAATTAATATACTTTTTCTTATCAATTCCCAATTCCTGAGATATCAGATTCCTTTCTCTTGAAGATGGAAAATCATATAGACAAAAATGGCTACAATTCAATCTGATAGCTTTTGGACATCCATAAAAGGATTGTGTTAAATAAATAACAGAGCAGTTTTTATGTCTACCTTGAATGAAATAATTAATCAATGGTTTTTGATTAGATTCACTAACATAATCATCAAATATAACAACTCTCTGCATATCAGTATTTTGAATTTTATTTACAGGTATTATTTTATCATTACTTGTTAACAACACTGGATAACCAACATATTCACTTATTCCATTCATCTTATCAATTAACTTAACATACTTTTTTGATCAAGATTTTTAGCATATAAATAAATCTGATCATAATATATCAATGGATATTGTAAAATATGGCTCAATAGATTTGTCTTACCAGATCCTGAATTACCAGCTATAAGCATTCTAAATGTATCTTTAGGCATGTAACTATATAATTGTTTGAAATCACTATCTGATTCCTCACCACTATCATAGTTTGGTATGTCCATATACAATTAGTTTAGATAATTTAATATAAGTTGAGATAAGTTAAGATAAATTAATATAACTAATATTATATGGACCTTGAAAGACTAAAAAGCATTCTTAAATCTAACATTGAAGCTGGTGAAAAGAAAAGAGAAGCACGTAATATAGTTAAGAATTATGAAAGACAAAAAACAAGTCAATATCATATTTTAGAAGAAACATTAAAACCATCCATCGATTATCAGAAAAAACGAGATGTTAAAAGAGACAAAGAAAGGGAAGAGCGTGATACAAAAGCTGATCAAAGACAAGATAGAATGATTCAAAAATTAGAAGATAATCAAAAAGAGCTAATAGATCATGTTGATACATTGAGTGAAATCTTATCAAACCAAGGATCTGTTTCTGGTGTTGGAAAATGGATTGATGATTTACCATCTAAATTTGATACGCTTGATATAATTGATGAAGAGGAAAATGAACAAAAAGAGGAATCTCAAAAAAAAGAAGAAGAGGAATCTAAACTAAAAGAGGAATTTGTCAAAAAATTCACTGCAGCTGAAAAACAAATAATAAAAAAATATCGTTTTGATCCTAAATTAAAAACAATTCCTGATAATGAAGATATAACAAAAACAATTACATCTATATCATCACAAAGGAGGGGTAAAGATCAAATTATAAAGAAAATTAAAACCAATGAGATGAAGGCAATACAGAAATATAATTCTGAATTAAAGAGTTATAAAGCTAGAATCAATGAAGCAGCTTCATCTACTGATCAACAACCTTCCACATCAACTAAAATTGATAAAGAATCAATAAAACCCAAAGATAACAATTATGGTGATTTTGGTTTGACAAGTTCAATAAATGCTGAACAGCGAGATGTATTGTTAAAGTATGGATTAACTGATCCAAATAATTACAGTTCACTTAATAATAATGAAATGATAAATGAACTTAGTAATATTAATAAAAAATATGAACATATATATAATTTGTCGATTAATGAGATTAAAAACAATAATTTTGACAATGAAGATGAATACAATAAAGAAATGAAACTTCTGAAAAATGTTCATAAAATTATAATAGACATAATTCAAAAAAGAAAAGAAGAACAATCAGGTGAAGGCCTATATAAACAAAGAAAGAGAAACGCCTACAAAATATCACAACACGGTCAATATGGAGGTCTGATAATAGATCTTCCTGAATTATTTAGTCAATTAAAAGTAATAGCTTATAAAAATGGTAATAAAGTGTATGACAAACAAGGTGACTTTGACACGCTTGATCTTCTAACAAAGAGATTCAACAGCAGAAAAAACTACTCTGAACTGGCTAGAACTATATTCAATGACTTGAACAAACTGAGTCAAATACCAATTCACAGAAGTTCTAAAAAGTTTTCTAAACTAGGATCAGGTGTTGTATATTATAATAATCCACAAGATTTACTTTCACGTCTTGAACTGCTTGTTGGATCTATGTCAGCTGGAAATAATAGCAAAACTGTAAAAGATGAATTCATGAAAATAATACATAAATTAAATCAGTTGAAAGTAATAAACAATAAACAAATGAATGATATGATTAAGAATTATCTGATCTATTAATATAATGAGTGAAATATTACTAAGATTTGCATCTAAAAACAGACAAAAGGATGGAGTAAGTTTGAGTCATGATTTTATAACAGGATTTACAAGACAGATTAATCTACCTTATGAAATGAAGCATGATATAGCTGTTAGAATGATATCCATGACTTACAGTTGGTATAATATCAGAGAAAATTATAATAATAACAAATTCAAATACAGTCCTGATAATGGTACCACTTGGAAGACAATAACATTTGTTGATGGTATGTATAATTATGATTATATTGATGAATATATTAAAAAAACATTAGAGAATAATAATGATTTTATTGATGAGAGTAAAGAAGATGATGATGATAAAGATAGGTATGGTATCAATATATATTTCGTTTTATCAACCTACAGAGTTCTTATTGTATTAAATGACAAATATGAAGTTGATTTTAGAAACATGGATTTCAGAAAATTGCTTGGATTTGAATCCAAACAAGTTGAAAGTACTGAATATGGATCTAATCTTCCAAATATAACAAGAGGAGTAGATGAAATACACATTAACTGTGACAAAGTTAGGGATAGCATAACTGATGGAGAAAGTGGTAGCACAGTAGCTGTAATTCCAGTTGAAAATCTTGTCAGATCTCTTCCATTTACTTATCACCCTAATTTTCTAGCATATAGTCCAGTATCAGGTAATTCTATAAATTCAATGCGGTTTTATGTCACTGATTCATCTGGGATTCCAATTGATTTAAATGGAGTTGATTGGTACATAGAACTATTTTTACGATCGAGGTAAATTTAATGTAATATTATTATATAAGAAATGATAAGACAATGTGAATTACAGCTACGATATGATAAAGATCTTGGAAGACATGTGCGAAAACATATTTATGATGAAAATATTATAGAGGATCGAGGTGTTTTATACAATAAAAACATACAAAACATAACACAAGGAAAAGGTCTTCCATCAGTTGAAAAACCATCTGTAAAAAAAGCTGGTGATAGTATAGTTAATATTCTAAGTCGAAGTAGAAAAAATAAAGATGTGAATAAAAGAATTAAAGATTTACTTTCGAAAAGAAGCAGATTTATCTAAACTAATAATATAGTATGAATTATCGAAATCCAAAATATTTAGACAGATACGAAGACGTTGTTTTTAAACCTGATAATAATTTTCAAACTCCTGGAAATGGAGTGTCACAAACAAAAACGGGACATACTTTTATTGTAGACAACACTGGATCATCAAGACCGCTGGATTGGTATCATGCCAGGTTTAATGTTGATTTTAAATTACAAATTTCAGCTGATGGTGGAAATATAGGTGTTGATGTTCAATCTGGAATTGTAAATTCTGCTTCATCTCTTATCAAAAAATTGGTAGTGAGCATGAATAGTGTTAATATTTATAATTGTGAAAGAGTTAATCATGCAACAAATATTAAAAACTTACTTCAATACACACAAGGTTATGTAAAAAGTCAAGGATCAAATAAGTTTTTCCATCTTGACACAAAAACAACAACTGGAATTAATGAATTAAATCAATTAGCTTTGGATGGCGATGCTCAAAATATTACACCAACCAAAAATAATAATTACAATGAAGGTTTTGCTACCAGGAAACAATTGCTAACTGATAACGCTGTTGTAAATGCTGAAATCCCTCTTAATCGATACAGCTTTTTTGAGAGTTTGTTTGATAAAATTCTTCCAAATGCTCGATTTGAGTTAGTTGTAGACATTGAGAGTGATAACAATCTTGTTTGGCGAACTGGTGGAACTGATTGCAGGGTAATTATTACAAAAATGGAGTTGATTATTCCTCGTATGATTTTTAATAGTTTTGGAGGGAAATTATATCTTGAAAAGTATTTAACTTCAACTGAATGGACATATCTTCGTGAGCAGATGTATAAACAAAATGAAACAACACAACAAACTGGTGAATGGCGTATTACAACTGGAATCAATAGACCAAGACATTATATTTATCCACATCAACTAAAATTGATAAAGAATCAATAAAACCCAAAGATAACAATTATGGTGATTTTGGTTTGACAAGTTCAATAAATGCTGAACAGCGAGATGTATTGTTAAAGTATGGATTAACTGATCCAAATAATTACAGTTCACTTAATAATAATGAAATGATAAATGAACTTAGTAATATTAATAAAAAATATGAACATATATATAATTTGTCGATTAATGAGATTAAAAACAATAATTTTGACAATGAAGATGAATACAATAAAGAAATGAAACTTCTGAAAAATGTTCATAAAATTATAATAGACATAATTCAAAAAAGAAAAGAAGAACAATCAGGTGAAGGCCTATATAAACAAAGAAAGAGAAACGCCTACAAAATATCACAACACGGTCAATATGGAGGTCTGATAATAGATCTTCCTGAAATATTCAGTCAATTAAAAGTAATAGCTTATAAAAATGGTAATAAAGTGTATGACAAACAAGGTGACTTTGACACGCTTGATCTTCTAACAAAGAGATTCAACAGCAGAAAAAACTACTCTGAACTGGCTAGAACTATATTCAATGACTTGAACAAACTGAGTCAAATACCAATTCACAGAAGTTCTAAAAAGTTTTCTAAACTAGGATCAGGTGTTGTATATTATAATAATCCACAAGATTTACTTTCACGTCTTGAACTGCTTGTTGGATCTATGTCAGCTGGAAATAATAGCAAAACTGTAAAAGATGAATTCATGAAAATAATACATAAATTAAATCAGTTGAAAGTAATAAACAATAAACAAATGAATGATATGATTAAGAATTATCTGATCTATTAATATAATGAGTGAAATATTACTAAGATTTGCATCTAAAAACAGACAAAAGGATGGAGTAAGTTTGAGTCATGATTTTATAACA
This sequence comes from Blastomussa wellsi, assembly GCA_947652115.1. Taxonomy (NCBI): domain Eukaryota; kingdom Metazoa; phylum Cnidaria; class Anthozoa; order Scleractinia; family Plerogyridae; genus Blastomussa; species Blastomussa wellsi. The sequence continues at coordinate 27,907,842 of OX393563.1, read as the reverse complement.
GGATTTACAAGACAGATTAATCTACCTTATGAAATGAAGCATGATATAGCTGTTAGAATGATATCCATGACTTACAGTTGGTATAATATCAGAGAAAATTATAATAATAACAAATTCAAATACAGTCCTGATAATGGTACCACTTGGAAGACAATAACATTTGTTGATGGTATGTATAGTTATGATGATATTGATGAATATATTAAAAAAACATTAGAGAATAATAATGATTTTATTGATGAGAGTAAAGAAGATGATGATGATAAAGATAGGTATGGTATCAATATATATTTCGTTTTATCAACCTACAGAGTTCTTATTGTTTTAAATGACAAATATGAAGTTGATTTTAGAAACATGGATTTCAGAAAATTGCTTGGATTTGAATCCAAACAAGTTAAAAGTACTGAATATGGATCTAATCTTCCAAATATAACAAGAGGAGTAGATGAAATACACATTAACTGTGACAAAGTTAGGGATAGCATAACTGATGGAGAAAGTGGTAGCACAGTAGCTGTAATTCCAGTTGAAAATCTTGTCAGATCTCTTCCATTTACTTATCACCCTAATTTTCTAGCATATAGTCCAGTATCAGGTAATTCTATAAATTCAATGCGGTTTTATGTCACTGATTCATCTGGGATTCCAATTGATTTAAATGGAGTTGATTGGTACATAGAACTATTTTTACGATCGAGGTAAATTTAATGTAATATTATTATATAAGAAATGATAAGACAATGTGAATTACAGCTACGATATGATAAAGATCTTGGAAGACATGTGCGAAAACATATTTATGATGAAAATATTATAGAGGATCGAGGTGTTTTATACAATAAAAACATACAAAACATAACACAAGGAAAAGGTCTTCCATCAGTTGAAAAACCATCTGTAAAAAAAGCTGGTGATAGTATAGTTAATATTCTAAGTCGAAGTAGAAAAAATAAAGATGTGAATAAAAGAATTAAAGATTTACTTTCGAAAAGAAGCAGATTTATCTAAACTAATAATATAGTATGAATTATCGAAATCCAAAATATTTAGACAGATACGAAGACGTTGTTTTTAAACCTGATAATAATTTTCAAACTCCTGGAAATGGAGTGTCACAAACAAAAACGGGACATACTTTTATTGTAGACAACACTGGATCATCAAGACCGCTGGATTGGTATCATGCCAGGTTTAATGTTGATTTTAAATTACAAATTTCAGCTGATGGTGGAAATATAGGTGTTGATGTTCAATCTGGAATTGTAAATTCTGCTTCATCTCTTATCAAAAAATTGGTAGTGAGCATGAATAGTGTTAATATTTATAATTGTGAAAGAGTTAATCATGCAACAAATATTAAAAACTTACTTCAATACACACAAGGTTATGTAAAAAGTCAAGGATCAAATAAGTTTTTCCATCTTGACACAAAAACAACAACTGGAATTAATGAATTAAATCAATTAGCTTTGGATGGCGATGCTCAAAATATTACACCAACCAAAAATAATAATTACAATGAAGGTTTTGCTAGCAGGAAACAATTGCTAACTGATAACGCTGTTGTAAATGCTGAAATCCCTCTTAATCGATACAGCTTTTTTGAGAGTTTGTTTGATAAAATTCTTCCAAATGCTCGATTTGAGTTAGTTGTAGACATTGAGAGTGATAACAATCTTGTTTGGCGAACTGGTGGAACTGATTGCAGGGTAATTATTACAAAAATGGAGTTGATTATTCCTCGTATGATTTTTAATAGTTTTGGAGGGAAATTATATCTTGAAAAGTATTTAACTTCAACTGAATGGACATATCTTCGTGAGCAGATGTATAAACAAAATGAAACAACACAACAAACTGGTGAATGGCGTATTACAACTGGAATCAATAGACCAAGACATTATATTTATCCACATCAACTAAAATTGATAAAGAATCAATAAAACCCAAAGATAACAATTATGGTGATTTTGGTTTGACAAGTTCAATAAATGCTGAACAGCGAGATGTATTGTTAAAGTATGGATTAACTGATCCAAATAATTACAGTTCACTTAATAATAATGAAATGATAAATGAACTTAGTAATATTAATAAAAAATATGAACATATATATAATTTGTCGATTAATGAGATTAAAAACAATAATTTTGACAATGAAGATGAATACAATAAAGAAATGAAACTTCTGAAAAATGTTCATAAAATTATAATAGACATAATTCAAAAAAGAAAAGAAGAACAATCAGGTGAAGGCCTATATAAACAAAGAAAGAGAAACGCCTACAAAATATCACAACACGGTCAATATGGAGGTCTGATAATAGATCTTCCTGAATTATTCAGTCAATTAAAAGTAATAGCTTATAAAAATGGTAATAAAGTGTATGACAAACAAGGTGACTTTGACACGCTTGATCTTCTAACAAAGAGATTCAACAGCAGAAAAAACTACTCTGAACTGGCTAGAACTATATTCAATGACTTGAACAAACTGAGTCAAATACCAATTCACAGAAGTTCTAAAAAGTTTTCTAAACTAGGATCAGGTGTTGTATATTATAATAATCCACAAGATTTACTTTCACGTCTTGAACTGCTTGTTGGATCTATGTCAGCTGGAAATAATAGCAAAACTGTAAAAGATGAATTCATGAAAATAATACATAAATTAAATCAGTTGAAAGTAATAAACAATAAACAAATGAATGATATGATTAAGAATTATCTGATCTATTAATATAATGAGTGAAATATTACTAAGATTTGCATCTAAAAACAGACAAAAGGATGGAGTAAGTTTGAGTCATGATTTTATAACAGGATTTACAAGACAGATTAATCTACGTTATGAAATGAAGCATGATATAGCTGTTAGAATGATATCCATGACTTACAGTTGGTATAATATCAGAGAAAATTATCTTCGTGAGCAGATGTATAAACAAAATGAAACAACACAACAAACTGGTGAATGGCGTATTACAACTGGAATCAATAGACCAAGACATGTATTTATTTTTATTCAAAATACTGGCACTGAGAATTCACAAACACATAATATATTTTTATATAACACTTTCAATATATCAAACAATAATGTAACTCTTAATAGTTGTTATCTTGAGGTTAATAATGGTTTGAAATATCCTGAAAATGAATACAAGCCAAATACTGAACAAAATCGTGTATTTAGAGATGTTTTAAAATATGTTCATGCTGTTAATAATTATGCAAGTGATACTCTTCTTAATAGAGAAAATTTCAAATCTCTTTTTCAATTTATTTACTTTGATTTAACAAAACAACCAATTGATATTAAAGATGGAATGACAAAATTAATTTTCCATTATGAACTAAGTGATACAGTTGCAGCCAACTATGCTATCAATGCTTTAGTACTTTATGAACAGGATGTTGAAATGATTACTATTGATGGAAAAGTTCTACTAAGATCTAAGTCATAAATTAATAAATTATACTATAGTCAAATAATATAACATATAATATATACAAGATATGACAAAACTTTTTGAAATTAATGTAAAACTAAGTGAAAATCAAAAACAAAACATCAATGATGCATATAGAAAAAAAGAAGCAGTTGTTATTAGACTAACAAATAATTCTCTCAATGGTGGTGATAAACTCTTTGTTTCATTGATGGTGAAAAATAGATTAGAAAAGAATAAAAAACAAAAAAAAGGTATGGATATCAAACTTTCTAAAACTAATATCAGAAAACAAGTTGGAGGAAGTTTATTGAGCTCTATTCTATCTGTTTGTAGGATGTTAGCACCTACTATTGGAAAAAACATTGGGATTGTCAGCTTTATCAGGATTGGCTAGTGAAGGGGCAAGTCAAATTGTTAAAAAATTATCAGGAGGATTTTATATTAAACCAAGAGATATCATTAAATTGATAGCAGTAAGTAATCTTCTAACTGAAAAACAAAAGAGAGATATACAACAGGGAATAAAAACTGGTTCTGGTGTAAGAATAAAACCAACAGTTAAACAATCAGGTGGTTTCCTTGGTACATTATTGGCAAGTATTGGAATTCCTCTGGTTTTGAAGGCTTTAACCGGTCGTGGATTACAAGTTGAAAACACCACTAGATCAAGAAGATCATTACCCGTATTTGCTCCACCAAAGATTAAAGATAAGAAAGGAGGAAAAGGACATTATCCATTACCATATCAATGGCAGACACCACATTTTATTGGATCATGGGATAAGAATATGATTGGTATGGGAATGAAGAAAAAAAAAAGAACCGCTTTGTAAATAAACCATTATCAAACTTTGATTTAACAAATTGGGTCCAACAGCTTGGGATAAATAATTTCAGAGGTGTATTTGCAAAAGATCAGTTACCAAAACAAATAAAAAACAAAGAATGTGGAATAGTTAATCTTGATAATCATATTGGACCTGGTACACATTGGGCAGCTTATAGAAATGTTGATAGATTATGTGAATATTTTGACAGTTTTGGATTAGCAATGCCAACAGAGGTTAAGAAAGATATGGTAATGAGTGGAAAACAATTAATATATTCTGGAGATGAGATACAAGAAAGAGATTCAGTATTATGTGGTTATTGGTGTTTGTATTATTTACTTGAGAGACAAAATGGAAGATCAATTCTTGATACAATTCATAATAGCAAATTTGATATGTCAGATACAAGTGTAAATCATAGATTCATCATTGATTATTTTAAAAATATCTAACTTATATGTATACATGGTAAAATCATATTGCGTAAAAGAAAAAATACAAACTGAATGTGTTCCAGGTAGTGAACGATATGTTAAAACCAAAAATGGTCGAACAATGATGAAATGTCAGTGTGTCAGTTGTGGTATCACAAAATCAACATTCATAAAAAGCAGCAATATCGGAGGATCTAGAAAAAATAATAAAAAAGTATATTGTGGTTCTAAAAATAAAATACCAAAAGGAACTGTAATTGTAAATCCACAAGAATGTAAAAAACAAGTAAGATATTATGGAAGAGTAAAACTTGATGACAAAGTTTTTGATGATTGGGAAAAACAAGCCAAAGATAACAAAAAAGCAAAATACCTCATAAATAAACAAAAAAAATTAAAAGAAAATGAAAGATTAATAAAAGAAGCAAAAGCAGCCAAAATGATTGAAAAAATTAATGAAGAAATAAATAAACAAAAAAAAACAAAAAAAAAAAAAAAAAATAAAATCAAAGACAAAAAACTAATTATGCCCCCACTAGATGGGGGCAATTTGTTTGACATTTATGATAGTCATTCTATTGGTGAGATTGCTTTAAAAGGTTTGGCTAATTCTGGGGCTTTGCTTGCTCGACGGGGTGCTGCAAAGGCTATCAAATCAGATTATGCAAAGAAGAAAATAAAAAATGTTGCAAATAAATATTTGGATCAAGTCCTTGACAGCTTTACAAATGACTTGAGTAAAAAAATAAAAGGTGGTTCAATAGATATACACAAGGCTACATTAAAAGTAGCGCCAAAGAAAGGTTTTGTTATGCCTGGACATAGATATACAGGTCCTGGTAATCCTTTAGAGCAGCAGCTGAGATATGATCCAAAAACTGGTCAAATACTTGAGATATATCAACAACCTACTGGTAAAACAGACGCTGTAAGTATGCAACATGATGTTGATTATTCTGTATGTGGAAATAAGAAAAAAAGTGATCAATTAAAGTGTAAGAATAGAGCTGATAGAAAAATGGTTAAAGCTCTTGATGCTATTCCATGGAAAGACAGACAATGGGGACATACAATTGCAAGAAATACTATAGCAGCTAAATCAAAATTAGGTATGGGTAATATGGATGCATTAAATGCGATTTCTGGTTATTCTGCAGCAAATAAAACTCTTTCTTCAGTCATACCAAAATTGATAAAAGAAGAAGGGGCAAAAGAATCATTTGATGATTTTGCAAGTGCAGACACTATCAAACGTGCTTGGGCTGGAATTACTGGACAACAGGGAAAAATACAAAAAGAAAAGATGAGGAAGCAAGGATATGCACCTGTTGAGAAAAAGAGTCAGCAAGAGGTATTTAATACTCTGGCGCGTGATTATGGACCAGATTGGTATATTGGTGGGCCATATGAGGATCATTGGAAATGGAATAGATTCATGTGGGATTTACAACATGGGAAACAGCTAGGTACGGGGGTTAAAAAAACGTCAACAGCCGTCGAGTGAAAAAAACTGGCAAGTAAAATTAGCAGATGAATTAGATACACCAATACATCGTAAATTTACTCAGCGGCGTGTGATTACAAATCATATTGATGAAATATGGGCAAGTGATTTGGTTGAAATGCAGCAGTTTAGTAAATGGAATAAAGGCTATCGATATCTTCTAATGGTTATTGATGTATTCAGTAAATATGGTTGGATTATTCCATTAAAGGATAAGAAAGGTGAATCTGTCACTGAAGCATTTAAATCCATATTCAAAGGAGGTAGAAAACCACAATATCTTTGGGTTGATAAGGGAAAAGAATTCTATAACAAACATGTGAAAGATATTATTAGAGAAAAAATGGGATACATATGTACTCAACTGAGAATGAAGAGAAGTCCTCAGTGGTTGAAAGATGGAATAGAACAATTAAATCCAAAATGTGGAAACAGTTCACTGTTCAAGGTAATACACAGTATCTAGATATGCTTCCCAAACTGTTAAAACAATACAACAATACCCAACATTCAAGCATAAAAATGACTCCAGTTGAGGCATCAAAGAAAAAGAATGAAGGTATAGTTTATTTTAATCTATATGGTGATATTGAAACATCAAAACAAAAACCGAAATTTGAAATAGGTGATAAGGTTAGAATATCTAAGTATAAAAGAAAGGTATTTGATAAGGGTTATACACCAAATTGGACAGAAGAAGTTTTTACAGTTGATAAGATTCAATACACTAATCCAATAACTTATAAGGTAAAAGATCTCAGAGGTGAAGATATTCAGGGAAGTTTCTATGAGTCTGAGTTGTTGAAAGCTAAGCAGGATGTTTTTCGTATTGATAAAGTCATTCGTAGAGATTATAAAAAGAAACAAGCTTTAGTGAAGTGGAAGGGATATAGTGATGATTTCAATAGTTGGATTCCAATGAGGGATTTAGTAAATTTATAATGGTATCATTTTAAACACACTATATAAATATAAAAAAATATATAATATATATATAGAATGGAACTCCAAAAAACATTGTACAAAAATGAAAAATTGAATGTTGAAATCAATTGTTATATTGATAAGAAAAATGAGATATGGTTTCGGGGTAAGGAGATAGCCTTGATATTGGATTACGCTGATACGAAACAAGCAATTAAAAAAAAATGTACATATTGAGGATAAAAAATTAATTGATTTCAAAATATGGCAAAATCCTTCAGGCGTCTCAAATACGCCCCAAGCTGACAGCAAAAATCCTTCATGGACAAAAACGGTCCCCCAAGAAACAACTCGAAAATGTTATTTTATAAATGAATCCGGTTTGTACTCATTAATGCTTTCTTCTAAAAAACCACAAGCAAAAGAATTCAAACACTGGATAACAACTAAAGTATTACCATCAATTAGAAAAAAAGGTTATTATAAAATTAACAGCAATAAATTAGTAATTGAGAATGAAAATGATTTACATTTCAAAGTTGTTAATTTTATAAGAAAAAAATACCCACAAACTCTCATGATCGCTGGTTTGGGTGAATATCAAAGAACGCAAAGTATTAGAATATCATCTTGGAAGAAAGGTTACATGTCTGGACAATGTGATCTCATGAAAATGAATCCAACAAGTAAATATAATGCTCTTTGTTTAGAATTTAAAAGCCCTACTGGTTCATATCAAGTGAGTAAAAAACAGCTGGAAATGAAGGATATGTATATTAAAAACAAATGCAAATATTTGATTATTAATTCTTATGATGATGCCATATTTGAAATAGTAAAACATTTAGAAGAAAGTTATAAATATTTAAAACGTAGAAATAAACAGTAAAAATAATATAACATATATTTGTAAAGACTATACAATGTATTTTATATTGTTTTTTTTTTTGTTATCTTATTGATAGCCAAGAATATAATTATTGTTGTCTATCAATAGTTTTTATTTTAGAATCAAGACTAAAACCTGGGATATAATATTAAAAACAAATGCAAATACTTTATCAGCAATTCTTATGATGATGTTATATTTGAAACAGTGAAACGTAGAAAAAAGAGATAATATCATTTTAAACGCATTTAAAAATATAAAAAATATATAACATATATAGAATGGAAAATCAGACTGTAAAGAGAGGCCCTGGAAGACCAAGAAAATATTTCACTGAAGAAGAAAGAAAGATAGCAAACAGAGCATACTTCACTAAATACATGTTAACTACAGAATGGAGATGTATCGACTGTGGAAATAGAAATTATACTATGGCTGGTAAATTCAGTCATTTGAAAACAAAGAAGCATAAGAAAAATGGTAACACTCAAGCTAAAAATTAAAATAAGTATTTATGATTATCTATTAATAGTTAAAAATATTATTATTTTTAACTATTTAAAACCATTAAAAACCATAATAAACGCATTTAAATACTTATTTTTTATATAAATATATAATATAGAATGTATTTTTTCAAGCTACTCTCAACTCAATACTACAATACCGCTAAAAGATTAGGTTATAAATGGTTAGATCTTGTTAAAAAAACAACCAGGCAAAAAGTAATTGATAATGTTGAATCTTATAAACGAAATCAAATCATAAAAAAACTACAGCCAGAATTAATTAAGGAAAGGAAGAGGAATAAACAACTCTTAGAACACTTTGAAAAACTCATAAGAGAGCATAAGAGAATAATAAAACAAGATAAACCCAAAACTGAGACAGAAATTATTAGTAAACATACGCAAGATACTATCATAAATAAAATAAAAAATAAACAACTCTTGGAACAGTTTGAAAAACTTATAAGAGAGCATAAGAGAATAATAAAACAAGATAAACCCAAAACTGAGATAAAGCAATTGAATCAAGCATTGAAGGGTTATACTAAGTCTTTTGAAATTGGTATTAAAAATGATAAAGACCCACTTATACAATTAGAGTCAACAAGACTAGCTCTTAAACATTATATTATAAATATTTACACAACTGAAAAGGGGTTAAAATTTGTTGAAACATTAAAAGTAACATTTAAAAAAATAGCGAATGATGGACAAATTAATAAAACTGCTTATTTTAATAGTACACCACAAACTATTATAAATGAAGCTGGAATAAAAGAATCATTTGTTTTATCAAAACAACAAATATTAAATAAAACTGCTCAATGGGTGTCTGAAGGATCTGGCTGGACTATTAAATCTATTGATAATCATTATCTTAATATTGTAATATATGAACCACTGAAGGCATCCTCTTATATTCCACTACCATCAGAACTTAGCAATAGTAAAAAAGGATTGATTAATATTAAGAATGAGGATAATGAATGTTTTAGATGGTGTCATATTCGGTATTTAAACCCACAAGATAAAGATCCACAGAGGATTAAAAAATCTGATAAACAATATATTAATAAGTTAGATTATTCCGAAATTGAATTTCCAGTGACTATTAAACAATATAATAAAATTGAAAAACAAAATCAGATTAATGTTAATGTATTTGGATATGAAAATAAACAGGCATATCCTATTTATATATCAAAAGAAAAAATGATAATGAATTAAATTTGTTATTAATATCTGAAAACGAGAACAAACATTATGTTTTAATAAAAGATTTTAATAGAACAATTGTAATTGATTGTATTAAAACAAAACATAATGAAAAGAAACACTTTTGCATGCATTGTCTTCAATGTTTTAGTTCTGAAGAATTTTTAATAAAACATAAAGAAAACTGTTTACTTTTAAATGGTGAACAAGCTATTGAAATGCCTGATAAAAATAATAATATATTAAAATTTAATAATCATCATCATGAAGAATTAGTACCTTTTGTTATATATGCTGACTTTGAAGCTATAACAGAAAAAATATCAGGCTGTCAGCAGAAAGATTCAAAGTCATATACTGAACAATATCAAAAGCATACAGATTGTGGATTTGGTTATAAAATTGTATGTTGTTATAATGATAAATATAGCAAACCTCTTACAATATATAGAGGTGAAAAAGCTGTTTATATATGTTAGATGAAGTCGAATATTGTAAAAAAGTTGTTACAAAAGAATTCAGTAATAAATTTAACTCAAAAGAATTAAAAATACCAGTTATAATTCATAACTTAAGAGGTTATGACAGTCATTTCATAATGCAAGAGATCGGAAATATTGTTAAGAAAAATGAATACATAGATAAAAAAGGTCAAAAACGCCAAATGCATATTAATGCTATACCCAACAATATGGAAAAGTATATGGCTTTCATGTTAGGTAATCATTTAACCTTTATTGATAGTTTTCAGTTTATGAGTTCTAGCTTAGAAAAACTTGTAAGTAATATACCAAAAGAAGCATTAAAATATACCTCAGAAATTTTTGAAGGTAAAAAGCTTGATTTAATGGCTAGGAAAGGTGTTTATCCTTATGATTATATGGATAGTTTTGATAAGTTTAATAAAAAGCTACCAACAAAAGAAAAGTTTTACAGCATATTAAATAATGAACATATATCAGATGAAGACTATAAACATGCTCAAAATGTTTGGAATACATTTAATTTGAAAAATATGGGAGATTATCATAATTTATACATTAAATCAGATATATTACTATTAGCTGATGTATTTGAAAACTTTAGAAAAACATGTTTACAATATTATAAGCTTGATCCTTGTCATTATTTTTCATCTCCTGGGTTATCTTGGGATTCTATGCTGAAGATGACTGATATTAAACTTGAGCTTATGACTGATATTGATATGTTTCTATTTATTGAAAAAGGTCTTAGAGGTGGAATCAGCTATATTGCAAATAGATATGGTGAAGCAAATAATAAATACATGAAAGATTATAATAAAGATAAACCTTCGAAATATATTATGTACCTTGATGCTAATAATTTATATGGATGGGCCATGAGCCAATATCTTCCGACTGGTGGATTTAGATGGCTTACAGAAAAACAGATTAATAAGTTTAATGTTAATAAGATCAAAGATGATAGTGAAAAAGGATATATATTAGAAGTAGATTTAGATTATCCAGAAAAACTTCATGATTTGCATAATGACTATCCAGCTGCTGCTGAAAAAATAACTGTTAAAAAAGATATGTTATCTAATTACTGTAAAACTATTGCTGATAAATATAATATATCAACTGGATTAGTACATAAATTAATACCTACATTAAGCAAAAAAGAAAACTATGTATTACATTACAGAAACTTAAAATTATATTTAGATCTAGGTTTAAAACTGACTAAAGTACATCGTGTTTTAAAATTTAATCAATCTCCTTGGTTAAAACAATATATTGATTACAATACAGAAAAAAGAAAGAATGCAAAAAATTCATTTGAAAAAGATTTCTTCAAATTAATGAATAACAGCGTATTTGGTAAAACTATGGAAAACCTTAGAAAGAGAGTTGATGTAAGACTTGTAACAGATGAAAAAAAACTATTAAAGTTAGCAAGTAAACCAACATATGTTAGTAGTAAAATATTTAATGAGAATGTAGTAGCTGTTCATACGATAAAAGAAACACTTACATTAAACAGACCTGCTTATGTTGGTATGTGCATATTAGATCTTAGTAAAACTCTTATGTATGATTTTCATTATAATTATATTAAAAAGAAGTATGGTAATAAAGCCAAACTATTATTCACAGATACTGATAGTTTAACTTATGAAATAGAGGCTAAAGATGTTTATAAAGATTTCTTCAAGGATAAACATTTGTTTGACAATAGTGACTACGCTGAAAGATCACAATATTATGATAATAAAAATAAGAAAGTTATTGGTAAGTTTAAGGATGAAGCAGCTGGAGTCCCTATTTGTGAATTTGTTGGTCTACGATCAAAAATGTACAGCTATATTAAAGATGACCAAAACGGAGGAAAGACTGCTAAAGGAATAAAAAAGAATATAATTAAAAAAGACATTAAACATGAAAACTATAAAGAAACACTATTCAATAATCAACAGATGTATCATACGATGAAAAAAATCAGAAGCCAAAACCATGAACTCGGTAGTTATGAAATTAATAAAGTATCGCTCAGCTGTTTTGATGATAAAAGATATATACATGATAATGGACAGACTAGTTATGCTTATGGACATTATAATATAAAACAATAATTCCAATAATTTTCATAATTTACTTAATTCCAATAATTTTCATAATTTTCATAATTTACTTAATTTTCATAATTTTCATAATTTACTTAATTCCAATAATTTTCATAATTTTCATAATTCTAATAATTTTCATAATTTTCATAATTTTCAACAACAGGCCTATAATCCAATACTGAGATTTAATACTTATATATAATACTGAAATTTAATACTGGATTCCAGTATTATATATCTAACACCATGTAATGGAACATTATCTATACGAAGTATAGATAATATCATTCAATTCCCCAGTTTTAACAACATGACTAATATTCAATACTTAGATTCAATACTTAGATTCAATACTTAGATTCAATACTGAAATTTAATACTTATATATAATACTGAAATTTAATACTTATATATAATACTGAAATTTAATACTGAAATTTAATACTAAAATTTAATACTGAGATTTCAGTCAAAAAATCTGCTGAAAAAATATTGAAAAATTCTGCTGAAAAAATTTGTTGAAAAAATTAATGAAAAATTATGCTGAAAAAATTATTGAAAAATACTGCTGAAAAATTCTGCTGAAACAATTATTGAAAAATACTGCTAAAAAAATTATTGAAAAATACTGCTAAAAAATTCTGCTGAAAAAATTATTGAAAAATACTGCTGAAAAAATTATTGAAAAATACTGCTGAAAAAATTATTGAAAAATACTGCTGAAAAATTCTGCTGAAAAAATCAGCTGAAAAATTCTGCTGAAAAATGCGCTCATTTCCCCATCTACTATACTACTATTTCTTAAATGCTGATTCAATTTCTTAAAATGTTGCATAGATGGTTTGGAGTTCTTCGGGGGTGAAAAATATGTGGTGTTTGTTACGTATGCTGCGAAGGGTGTTATCTATGTAGTACTTGCGTTTATAAATAGATTTACGCGGATATTTGTACATATTTTGATAAAATCCTTCATAATGGTCGTTGATCATATCGTATGACTGTATGAGGGCACAGGATGAACAAACGTAAATATAATTATTATATATATAGCGACAATTTTAGGTAATAAACCTTGCAGATAGAATTCTATATCTGCTATATTTTCACATGTGAGAAAAGCGATACGTCCAATCAGCTTCGCGTATAGCTTTCTCTACATGTGAAAAATATAACCAATCAGCATCAAGAGTAGAACGACCTAACCAATCAGAGCGCGGGAATTCAAATGGTTTCCAACGAGGTTGTGAAAACAACACGCTGCAAGTTTGCAAGCTCTCGAAGACAGTTTATGTTTTGGCTACAAATTTTGTACTTTTGAGAACTTTATGGAAAGGAAAGCCATCAGAAACACGCCAAGCAAAACCTTAAGAACACAGTTATGATATGAAAATGCTAAAATCATTCTCCAGGCGGAGCGAAAACAAACTAAATGTCGATAAGGGAAAGCAAAGAAATGAAAGACTTTCATTGTAGCTTTGATACAACGCAGCCATCGGGACGATAGCTTGTCGTCGCCGTAATTTTTCTTTTCTATTTAAAAGAGATCTCGCTTAGAACGCCATCAGAATGCATTTGCAGCTTTGTTTAATTATAGACTAGCAAAATCGCTTTAAGTTTACAATGGTTGAGTACTCGTTATATATAATAAACAAATTACAGCATAGAAAGTGCTTTGTACGGATTATTATTCACTCGTCGCAAAACTTTGGAAAACTCACTCGTTCGCTGCGCTCACTCGTTCGTTTTCCAAAGTTTTGCAACTCGTGAATAAAAATCCGTACGTCGCACTTTCTATGAAGTAATCTATATTTGTCATAGATCACTTGTTTATTGGGGCAACATGGCTCTGGTGGGAGCTCAGATGTTTGGTGGGTAAAATTTGTAAAACATATCAGTTACAATACTCATAACTATATTATATAATTAGATAAAAAATTGTTGAAAAATAAAGGGGTCATGGATTGGATGGATAGTTAATAAAATTATAAAAACAAAATATAATTTTATTATATAGTTAAGTCAGGTGCGTTTAAAATGAAAATAAAAAAACATATAGTTATTATATAAAAAAGCATGTATTATAATTTTTGTTGTTCACGTATAAAAAAAGAAATTGAGAAAATTACCAGCACATACTTTGAGGATTATTTAAATGAAGCTAAGAGGTATGGTGACAAAAATGACCCCAGATATGAAACTTTGGTTGAAAAAAGAGAAAATTTTCTTTCTAAAGCAACGCTCTCAGAAAAGATAAATTTGTATTGCAAGTTAATGCAAACTCTTGATAAAAGGGGTTTAATTATGAATGTTGATAAAACAAAATTAGAAAATCACATCAGAAAATTCAACACAATTGTTCTATTACATAATGATGCTATGACGCAAATTTCTTATATTGAAGGAAATCAATTGAATGATGAAAATGAGGATGAAAGTAATCAATTTAATGATGAAAATGATGGTTAATATGAAAGTGAGAATGAAACTGTAAGAGTGAAATAATTTTTTAAAACATATAGTTAATAAAATTATAAAAATGAAATATAATTTTATTACATAGTTAAGCCAGGTGCGTTTGCCTTAAAGAAAAAAAAAACATATAGTTATTATATAATGGTATTTTTAAATTATAAGTCAAAGTGTTATTTAAAATTAATGAAATTAAGAAATAAATTAAATATTCCACTTTACAAGAAATATGAAGCAAGATTAATTAAATTATTTGTGAGAGTAAAGAAAAATAAAATCATTATTGATTATACATCATCAGAGACTCCTTGTATTTATTGTAAAATTCACTGTCTCATGAATAAGGAAGAAAAAAAGGAATTTAATAAAATTATTAGAAAATGGCATAAAGAACTAGGAGTTAAAGTTAGAAAAGCTTACTTCAATGAATAATGGTTGAACAACCTTTATAAAGAAAATAATTTTGCGCACCTCAACAATATAGTTATTTCAGTGAGAAGTTGAAAAAAGCAGATTCCGGTTTTTGTTATTTCCTGAAAACAGAGAAAAATCCGTTTACTAATATTTTCTCTTTCGTTCAAAATGAAAATTTAATTTAGTAATTAAATATATAGTTATGATCATTTGTCAATATTGCATGAATAAAAATATTAAAATCAAAATAATCTGTTAATTTTGTCATAAAATTATGAAAATATGTGAAGAATGTGATCAAAGATATAAAGACGCCTGTGATGAATGCAATACTTTGCTGAATTATTGTTTGGATTGTTCAAAATTTAAATATTATTTTGAATGTGATTTTTGTAAGAAAGGTCATTTTCTATGTCATAGATGTATTGATTCTCGATTTCTTTGTTTAAAATGTGGAAAAAAAATTGAATTATGTTACGTTTGTCAAGATGTTGGAATTTGTGACAAATGCTTCAGATTTAAATTTTATGGCAAGTTCAAAAATTAAACGTAAAAAAAGCCCATTATTTATTAATCCAGAAGTCAAGTCAGCAACTGGATTAATAAATAATGGGCTTTTTTATATTTAATGAAATTATTTAATTAATTAATATAATATGAAAATAAACGATAAAGAATTTTATAAAATCATGAAATTAAATTATAATGACATGCTTAAGAGATTTTACAACAAGAATGCCTGGTCAATGCCTAAGGATATGAGTGATGAGACTAAGAAGAGGTTTTATAAGTCATTAATTAGATGTATTGACTGTGAAATTAGCCATGGAATTTTTGATAAAGCCAGTTTTATAGCAAGGATAAAATTCTCGAATTTCAATGAAACTGTTCAAAGTACTTTCTGATGAAAAATTCATTATTGAGTATGTTTCTTGAAAATCGTGATAATGCTTGGTGTGGTGATTCCTTGAAAGTTTGAGTTCTCTGCAGGAAATAAAGACAATAATAACCACATAATACACTATATTTATGTTGTATTTGATTTTTATTGTAATTTATTTTATAATTGCTTGATTTATTTTTATACTCTCCTGGATAATGCATTCCGAAAGAATCGAAATAATATAACTTATTTACACCATTAGGTACACAACAAACCCAATGGGTTCCTATGCCTACTTTGTCATCTAGGTTAATGATGCATGGGGAATGCTTGCTTGGCATGTGTTCATCTCTCATGAAAATACCTTTCATTTTCACTCCAAGGTAATCCAACCAATCCATCAGGTTGAAGTTGCTTAATGGTTTATTTTCTAATGGGAAAATTAGTTTTTTTTTCCTACCACGCTTCAACTTCAAAGGGACTTCCTCATTTTTCCACATTCCAATTACTGGTGGTGGTCTTAATACAAGTTGTCCACCACCTGGAGATTTATTAGTTGATGTTGATGAGGATGTTGATGAGGATGTGGGAACGTTTCTTCGACGTCTCCTGGGTGCTCTTCTTGATGTCCCCATTTGAATATTAGCGAATGGGTCAACTTGTAAACCTTTTCCCTCAGTTGTCCGTTTCACTCGTCTTAATTCTGTAATTTGAGATCTGCTTATTTTTAATTTTACACCTTTATCTTTATTTATATTTTTATTAATATGATTGAACTGCCTTTTTGCAAGTGGTATTTTATAATTACCCTTGACTTCATTAAGATTTTTATTATTTATAGAAATGGTTGTTTCACAGCTATTTTTAATTGCTCTTTCCAATTTTTTTATCTGTCCATCTGTTAGTAATAAATCAATTAATCGATATTCTGTCATATATCATTTAGTTAGATAATTATCTATTTAATTAATATATGGTTGAAACAACTTATTGTATTGTTCACAAGAAAAAAACTGGAAATAAAAATGTTAAGTATGAAACTACAAGTAATGGAAGGAGAATAATGAAATCAACTTGCAGTCAAGGGAATCACATAAAAACCAAATTCGTTAAAGCTACAAAAACACGGAGTTCAAAGGGTGGTCTCGTCCCTCGATCGCAGGGCGGTGCTATTGACATTCATAAAGCTATTTTGAAAGTTGCTCCAAAGAAGGGATTCGTTTTGCTTGGTCATAAATACACTCGACCGGGTAATCCCCTTCATAAACAATTGAGACATGATGATAAGGGAAATATATTGGAAATCTATGAAAAACCAACTGGAAAGACTGATGCAGTTAGTATGCAGCATGATGTTGATTACGCTGTTTGTGGAAGAAAACCAAAGAAAGAACAATTAAGGTGTAAAAATAAAGCAGATGCTAAAATGGTTAAGGAATTGGACAAAATACCATGGAAAGAAAAACAGTGGGGTCATTCTCTAGCTAGAAATGTAATTGCTGGTAAAAAGAAAGTTGGGATGGGCGGTGCAAAGGGTGGTGCAGCGATGGATGCATTGAACGCGATTCCTGGTTATTCTGCAGCTAATAAAACTCTTTCTTCAGTTATACCAAAATTGATAAAAGAAGAAGGGGCAAAAGAAGCATTTGATGAATTTGCAAGTGGAGACACTCTGAAACGTGCTTGGGCTGGCATTACAGGGCAACAGGCAAAAATACAAAAAGAAAAGACGAGGAAGCAAGAGGTATTTAATATTATGGCACGAGATCATGGAGCAGACTGGTATAAGGGTGGGCCATATGAGGATCATTGGAGATTAAATAGATTTATATGGGATGTACAACATGGGAAGCAGCCGAAGATTTTCGACAAGGGGAAGGGAAACAAAAAATGCTAATTGATAATGATTGGGATCAGTTAGCTAAAGAATTGCATAAACCAATCGTCAGAAAATTTCTAAAGAGAAGGGTTGTTGTAACGAGGGGGGTTGATGATACATGGAGTGCCGATCTTATTCAAATAGGTAAATTGAGTCAATGGAATAAAGGTTATAAGTATATTTTAACTATTATAGATGTCTTTTCAAGATACGCTTGGGCTATTCCTATCAAGAATAAATATGGTGAGACAATGAAGGAAACTTTTGATGGATTAATTAAGAAGATTGGAATTGTACCTAAATATTTATGGACTGATAAAGGATCTGAGTTTTATAACAAGTGGATGAGGGAATTTTTAGATAAGAAGGGAATTAAATTATATTCAACAGAGAATGAAGAAAAGGGGAGTATAATTGAAAGATTTAATAGGACTCTCAAGAGGAAGATATACGAGGATTTTACTAGGAGGGGGAATACTGTGTGGGTGGATGAGTTGGATAATATTGTTAATGGGTATAATAATCATTTTCATAGTACAATTGAGGCAAGGAAGGAGGAAAATAAGAGTGATGTGTTGATGAATACTCTCTATGGGTGATTATATAAACCATTGGGGAGAAGAAGGAAATTGAAAGTTGGGGATAAAGTCAGAATAAGTAAATACAACAGAAAGGTATTTGATAAGGGATATGTTCCAAATTGGACAGAAGAGGTGTTTGTTGTTAAAGAGGTTAAAGAGACAAATCCAGTAACTTATAAATTGAAGGATTTAATGGGTGAAGACATTGAAGGATTCTTTTATTTTCAGGAATTACAGAAAACCAAGGGACAGGATGTCTTTAAAATTGAAAAGGTTGTAAAGAGGAAGGGTAACAAGGCGTTTGTTAAATGGAAAGGTTATCCTGATAAATTTAATTCATGGGTGAATGAAGATAAATTAATTTCTTAAGTAATAATATACTTGAATTGTTAAGATGAGAAGAAAATGTGATGAGTTGAAATTAAATTTTAAAATTGTTAAATATATAAGAGATAAATACCCAGATGCTTTGATTGTTGCGGAGATTATAAGTTTAATGAGAAATCCTATAACAAGAAATTTTGCAAAGTTGAAAGGATACATTAAGGGTACTTCCGATATTAGAATTTTGAATAAAAATAGGGAATATGCTGGATTTGCCATTGAATTAAAAAATCCAAATGGTAAGGGAAAGATAAGTAAGGAACAAAAAGAATTTATTGGTAAGTTACAGGAGATTGGATATAAGACGATGATAAGTGGGGATTATGATGAGATTGTTGAGGAGGTAAATAATTATTTTAAGTAAGTTGTTGAATCAGTAGATGAATAATTTAATTATTGCGCTCGCAGCTTTCGGCTACTCGCGGCGTGGGTGAAATTTTTTTTTTCTAATATATAGTTATATGTTTGGTGATATAAAAATTGATACAACATTTTCTATTCATGATGAAAATAGTTTGCATGTTAAAGTGGTGAGGTTCATTAGAGAAAATTACCCGAATGCGCTGTTATCTGGGGAGTTTATCAGTTGTTTGGCTGTTAAGGAGCAAAAGGCTGAGGCAATTAAGAGAGGCTATACGGTTGGAACAGCTGATTTGATAATTTTGAATCCAAGCAAGGGATGGAATGGGTTTGTCATTGAATTTAAAAATCCAAGAGGATGTGGTGATATAAGTGAGAAGCAGGAGGAGTTTCACAATAGGATTAGATCTTGTGGGTATAAGGTGATGGTAAGTAACAATTATGACAGGATTGTAATTGAGATTGTAAAATATTTTGGAGGAGGAGAGGGTAAGGTGTGAGAGTTGTGGGAAGATGATAATGAGAGAAAATAAAAAAAAAACATATAGTTAAGTGTAAATTGAAAAAAATAATTTCTAATTCTATTATATAGTTTGTTTGATGAAGAAATTTGAAAATACTAAAGAGCGTTTTGAGAGGTTGGAAAAGTTAAAAAAGTGTGGAGCAAGGGTTAAACCATTTAATAAATCAGTGGTTATTGAGTCAAATGGTAAAATCGTTTACTACATTTTTTCTGTTCTAATATTATAGGATGGATGGTAAAATATTTATTAAGCGAGCGATGAGAGATTTGGATGAGACTTCAGAAGATGAATTTCTAAGTGATGTTGAGGAATATTCTGATAGTGATTCAAATGATAAAAAAACCAACATCAAGCCAAAGCATGATGTCATTTATGTCGATACATTTAATCTAGCGCATTTAACATATTTGTTAATCCGAGGTGTGGTCTGTCAGGTGACTTCTTAGCCAATCACGTTCGGTTGACCGTAATAAAAGTCTGCTCGCCTTGGCAAGCTTTCCTCTTGCCTTCACCATCACAGCGAGAACATCGCCTTTACCCTTGGCTTAGCGAAAACATTTTTTCAGGCAAGTTGTAGCGGGTAATTTGTTATTATTATTAATTATGGCTCTTCCCAAGATAGTAATATTGGGACATTCTTTTATAAGACGTTTGAAAAATTTTGTTGCCGCCAACCCAAACCTTGATCACAATTTCTCTCTAGGGAATATTGCCAAGTTTAAATGGCACGGTGTTGGCGGTCGCACTGTGGCCAAAACGGTTAAATACGATCTACCGGTCATAGCTTCATTTGCCCCAGATATAGTTATTTTGCAACTGGGAACCAACGATCTTTCAAACCTTGATCCTTTAGTCGCGGGTTCCTCTATTGAGGAGCTCGTAACAACTCTCCATCATGAATACAATGTTAGGATTGTTGGTGTGTGCCAAACTCTTCGGGGATCAGACCCAGTATTCAATGCGCATGTCCACGCGCTTAACAAATACCTTAAAACCTTACTGGGGCCTCTCCCTTATTCGTTTTTCTGGGGCCACAGGGGTTTTTGGAATTCTTCCCAGGATTTTCTCGCACGTGATGGTGTACATCTCAATAGGCAAGGGCATTTTAAATTTTTCAGGAGTCTCAGAGGGGCCGTTTTGAGGTCTTTGCGTTCTTGTTCGGCCACCGCCCCTTAATTCCAGTATGTGGATAGAGATAACAGTTTTCTTTTGTTTGTAACTTCGAGCTACCCAAAGCCATTTCCTCTGGATCTGTGAATAGATTATATTTAACACCAAGCCGTGTTTTGTTGCCTCGTGATTCAGCTATTCTTACTGCTGCATTTAGCCGAAGCTATGCTGTTTCCGTTGGCTTATTGTGGTTGGCTTATCATTTGGCCACCTTGGTGCACAGTACATTAGTGTGCATCCGTTTTATACTTTGATACGGTATGCACGGTCCATTAGCGTGCTTTGTTTTATACCGTTTGCACAGTCCAATAGTGTGCTTTTATTTTTATACCGGCTCTGGTTGTTTTTGTTGCTTGCAGCTTACCGCTTGAGTGTACAATCACTTTTGATCGCCTATTTTTGTAGGTGTGTCCAATGCACTCGGTATTGCTGTCGGCATTGTCTTTGCTATTCAAGAAATGGGCTTTGTGGTCAGTTGTTTATTTCATTTTTCTATCGGTATGTAGATAGAGTTTTCCGGTTTTTGCATACCATCTCAATTTGACGGTCACTCTAATCTGGCACCTCTGGGACTCTTTTTATCATTAGAAATTTTGATACTGACTCTTTCTTGCATGAATATAGTTCGTATTGTACTCTCTTGCATTATTGTATAGTTTAATCATGCCACCAAAAAAGCGTACCACTGGTCCTGGTAGACGCTCAAAGCGTCTTCGCACGCTACCACCGGCAGATTTGCTAGAAGCAGAGCCAGCTACATTGGTTCACGGTAACCCCCCTGAAGCACCGCCTCTTCAAGACACACAGATGATGCAGTGCAATGTTCAAGCGCTAACCAGTGCGATCGCCGCCGCTGTGTCTAAAGTGGTCAAAGAAGCCATGACTTCACAGCAACACTCTGCCCACAACGTTATCTCGACGGCCAATAGCCAAGTGGACCAGATAGTAGACGGGGCGACCGCGTCGATTACGCAAGGTATGCCAGGCGCGAACCTACAAATTTCGTCAGTGAGCGGTGAAGAACGTCCCCAGCAGATATTTACCAGTATCGGTATAAATCTAGGGGCGCGAGTTAGCGCTAAACTTAAAGCGAAAATATGGGCCCATGAATATGTTGACTTCGGGGCGTTATTGACGGTTGCTCCTCCGCGAGAAAGGTTTGCCTTGTCTATGTCTTCCACTGTGGGTAACTCTGGTAAACCCGAGCTTACCTTCGAGCAGTGTAACTCATCCAAAAAGGTAACCAACATACAGCAGTGGGTTACGGCCTTTAACATCTTTGCTTCGGTTTATGCGGAGAGGGCATCCGGCGACGTCCCGAAGCTATTAAAATACTGTGAAGTGGTGCGTGACCTTTCTCAGAAATCGGCCGACTGGCTTTTTTATGACGAACAGTTTCGCTACTTGAGGCAGTCGGCGCCTCTGAGCTACCCCTGGGATCAGATCCATTGGGAATTATGGCTCCGGGCTATGACTAATCCCCGCGGCAGATCCCAATTCTCTGCCACTACGGATAGGGTAAACTCTCGGGCTCGTTTTCGTCCCTCCTCCAACAATTTTCCAAAAGGGACATGCTGGGCATTTCATGCCGGTAGGCAGTGTAACGGGTGCCACTACGAGCATGTCTGTTATAAATGCCAAGCCAAGCATCCCGCAAGTCAATGTAAGGTCTCCTCGACCCTCCAGCGCTCCAACAAATTCGGATCGTCAGTTGCTACTCCGGGTGTTGGGCAGCAAACCAGTGACGCCCGTAAAGGTGGATCGGCTTGAATCTTTACTGGCCGGTTTTAGTCTGCCCCTTAAACAATTTTTAGTTGACGGCTTCCGCAATGGTTTTCGAATTTCGTACATTGGCGAATATTCTCATTTTGAGTCTCCTAATTTACAAAGCGCACTACACAGTCCGGACGTTGCTTTCGCAAAATTAATGAAAGAAATCGACGCTGGTAGGGTTGTGGGTCCTTTCAATGATCCCCCTTTTCCCAGTTTTCGCACCTCGCCCATTGGCATAATTCCCAAGAAAACTCCCAATGAGTTTAGACTGATCCACCATTTATCATACCCCAAAGGTTCTTCTGTTAATGATTTTATTCCTGATGAATCTTCGTCAGTGCAATACGCTACTATTAACGATGCCATTTCGATTTTAAAAAAATTGGGACAAGGTTGTTTTATGGCTAAAACCGATATTAAGTCTGCATTCCGTATTATCCCTGTCCACCCGCTGGAGTACCCTTTACTCGGCATCAAATGGGATAATCAATACTATTTTGATCGTTGTTTAGCTATGGGGCTCAAATCGAGCTGTGCTCTTTTCGAAAAATTTAGTTCGTCTTTAGAATGGCTAGCCACTCAACACTTGCATGCCTCTGCGGTTATACATATTTTAGATGACTTCCTGTTTATTGCACCTACCAAAGATAAATGCAGCACAGACTTACAAAATTTTCTAGCCACGTGCAAATTTCTTGGCGTCCCCATTGCCAATGAAAAGACAGTAGGCCCAAATACCACTTTACAATTTGCTGGGATAGAACTCGATTCTGTGCGTCAGGAGGCCAGGTTGCCGTTGGATAAGCTTACCAAATCTCGCGCCTTACTACATCAATATTATAAGAAGCGCTCAGTAACTCTCCGCGAAATGCAGTCGTTAATCGGCCTGTTGAATTTTTGCTGTTCCGTCGTCGTCCCAGGCCGTGCCTTTTTACGACGCTTAATCGATCTTACTAGCGGTCTGACGCGCCCTCATCACCACATCCGTTTAAACCGAGAAGCTAAACAAGATATACGCATGTGGTTTACTTTTCTAGATAGTTTTAATGGCAGGGCATTTTTTCTGTCAGATCGCTGGGACAATTCGTTTAGGCTTGGCCTATATACGGACGCCGCGGCGTCAAAAGGTTATGGTGCGATATTTGGTAAGCACTGGTTCGGCGGCGCATTTCCTCCGGGATGGAAAGACTTTAACATAACTTTCCTAGAGTTGTTTCCGATTGTCCTCGCCGTACACATTTGGGGGTCTCAGATGTCTAACTGCTGTGTGCTATTTTTTACCGATAATTCTGCACTCGTTGATATTATCAACAAGCAAACATCGAAGCATAAGTCAGTAATGATTCTTTTACGTGACCTCGTTCTTAGTTGTCTAAGTTATAATATACTATTCCGTGCTCAGCATGTTCCCGGTTTGCAGAACAGCCAAGCCGATTATATCTCCCGTTTTCAGGTGGGGAGCTTCAGAGAATTAGCGCCGGAAGCAGACGAATTCCCAACAACGGTACCACTGAACCTTCTGCCGGAGAATTGGTCACTCATTTGAGAGATTTACTAGACTCTGCTTTAGCACCCGGTACCAAAAAATCGTATCAGAGGGCATGGGGGACTCTGCAGCAATTTTACGAACGCTTTTACGAGTCACCGACTCCTCAGCTTCCCTTATCGTCTTCCCACTTAGCTCTTTTTATTTCTTACCTATCTGCTAGGAAACTAGCACCTTCTACAATTACTTCATATCTTTCCGCTATCGGTTATGTTCACAAGATCAAAGGTTATACTGACCCAACAAAATCGTTTTTGATTCATAAGCTGTTAACCGCTTTGAGCCGCCGGCGTTTGGCCGACCTTCGTTTACCTATTACTCGGCCGGTCTTGCATGAGCTTATTAAATCTCTCCAACATACCAATTCTTCGGCGTACCAACGTTGTCTGTACTCAGCCATGTTCTTGTTAGCCTTTTACGGCTTCTTTCGCATTGGTGAACTTGCGGCTAAGAGTGCGGATTGTGAAACATCTGTCTTACGACTTCAGGATTTAAAGTTTTTGATGCAACATGGCCAACCGCAAATGATTAAGATTGTTATTACCACCTTTAAGCACAATACCGATAGGAAACCCTTTGAAATCTTGATTGAACGCGAGGATACTTTGCCATACTGTCCCGTGCAAGCTTTAGTCGAGTATTGCAAACTAAGAGGGGCCCTCCCGGGCACCCTATTTTGCAAACCAAACCTTGCACCTATTACAGGTTACCAATTCAACACTGAACTCTCCCGGTGTTTACAATTTTGTGGCCTTAATACACGAAGATATAAAGGACACAGCTTCCGAATTGGCGCCGCTTCACTTGCAGCCGATAAGGGATTTTCTGACGCCCAAATTCGCGCTCTTGGCCGCTGGAAATCTGATGCGTTTAAACTATACATTCGCTCTGAACGCCTCCATGTCAATTAATCTTACGCTGCTATCATTGCTGGCGAGTTAAGCACTAGAGGATATCTTTGTAGCTCGGTAACTATTTAATAATCGCATTTTCCGACTTTACACAGAAGTAACATAGGTCAGGCGCGAGCTGCATATCTCTCCTGTAATTTTCAAGAGGCCGTAACTGTGTAAGCTTGGCGGTGAAGAAAGTCAGCCAAGGGCTGTTTTTTCAAGAAGTAGTAACCGTGTAAGTTTGTCGGTAACGTGAGTCAGGCAAGGGCTGTCACTTATCCGTCAATATGGTATTTACTTGTCAGTGTTGGTTTTATTATCGGATGTAGTCCATTATCGTAATTATTGTGCTTAGCAATTTTGGCATTGTCGGAACGGGAGGTCAGGCAAGAGCTGCTCCTGTTTCCGTCGCCATGTATCTTGTTAGCTGAATGAGTTTTGGGTCAGGCACTGGCTGCCACATTTTACATAGTCACTTTTGCGCAAGCCATAAACTTGTCGGCGACGTAGGTCAGGCACGGGCTGCTACGGATCCGCCAATATACTCATTACCTTTTAAAACATTTCCTTTTAATTCTTGAGCTCTGCTGTGGTATCTTGGTGGGGCTGCCACATTTTTGTGGCTTGTGGCCCCCTTTTATCGCCCCACCTTTGCTGAAAATGATATTTTAATTAACATTGACAAGTGTCAAAGTTCAATTATGCTTTTAAAATATCCATTAAACTGCCACGGTAAAGTGGCCATGAAATGCCAATTCATGTCTTGATTATTTATTCTACATCGGGACATTTTCACCAAACTAGTGCGATCCCACGCAGAGCTCACGAACTCCACTACGTACAATGTAGCGGCATAAATATAATTATAATAGTGTTGCAAGTGAATGTAACATTGTGAGGAATAATTTAGAATTTATTAAGTTGTTCCTGAAGGATGAATGGAGCAGTGATGAAATGAAAAACATTTTAAGACAAATTTGGAGAGACATGAGGAACTAACCAAGGTGTCAGCTTAGTGAATATTGGAAAGATTTAAATAGCATGGTCATTAAAGCTGTTAGTAAAAATAAAAATTATGGAAAAAATGATGTAATTGATTTAATTAAAATTGCAATGAAACATTTTTGATCAAAAAATAATAAAATATATAGTTAGCTCATTTTTGTTCTTGTGATATATTCATTAAAAAATCAAATTGTAAAAAAATTATAATTTGATTAAAAATAAAAGATATAGTTAGCTCATTTTTGCGAAATTTAATTTATGATGGGGTTTGCGTCTATTTTTAATTTTATGATAACTTTTTTGTAATTTGAAAATATGCGTAAATTTCTAAACAATTTTTTTCTGTAATTATTATATATAGAATGAATATATCACAGGAACAATTTCTGACATTTCAAAATCAAATGATGGAACAATTTAATTTGCTGAGTAGTCAATTGCAATTTTTGAAGAAACAGAATGAAGAAAATGATAAAATAATTAAGGAGTTAAGGCTTGCAAGCTCAGCGATTAAAAGGCCAGTTCAGTTACTAAGAACAAAAAGATTAGAAAGGCCTGTTCCATTACCAAGAACAAAAAGATTAGAAAGGCCAGTTCCATTACCAAGAACAAAAAGATTAGAAAGGCCTGTTCCATTACCAAGAACAAAAAGATTAGAAAGGCCAGTTCCATTACCAAGAATTCAATTGAAGGATGTTGTTATGGATGGTGTTATTAAAACATATAGTACCGGCGTTGTTGATAAGGGTAATCCATCAATTGAGTTAAAAATGAGGGAGGTGGAATTAAAGAAAAAAATTATTGAGGAATTTAAGGAGATTGGAAATTTGAAAGTTAGTAGATCGTTGGTTATATTGTTTAAGCATCAAGTTGATGATAAATTTGTTACTAAGGAGATACAATCCAAAATTTATACAATTATGGAGGAAAATGATATTAGTAGTGTGATGAATAGGTTTGTTAATGAGATAAATGAGGGAATTGGAAATTTTTTCAGTGAAGGAAGTGGATGGGTTCTTGATGAGATAAAGAGTGGGTTGCTTAAATTTTATAAGTATGTGCCTTTGGGTGGGAGTAGTTATTTTGAATTGCCTAAGGGGTTGTGTGGGAAGAAATCATTGATTAATATAAAGAATGAAGATCAGAGGTGTTTTATGTATTGTCACATTTATCATTTGAATAGAAAGGAGATAAAGGTGAGAGAATTAGTCAATATAAGAAGTATTTGCGTGAGGATGGGACACCGATAGGGTTGGATTATAAGGGAATTGAATTTCCTGTGGGGATAAATGACGTGAAGAAAATTGAGAAGATGAATGATATTAGTGTGAGTGTATTTGGTTGGGAGAATGGAAGTTTTTTTTTCCATTGTATGTGACAAAAAGAAAATCAGAGGATGTGATGCGTTTGTTGAAAATTGATAATGACGATGGTGATAGTCATTACGTTTACATAACTAATTTTAAAGGTTTGCTTAGAAATCATTTGAATAAGAAATTTATCTGTGATTATTGTCTGCAACATTTTACAACTGGGGAGTTAAGGGATGAGCATGTGGGGTAATGCATGGTATTAAATGGTAAGCAAGCTATTAGAATGCTAAAGGAGGGGAGTAAAGTTTATTTTAAGAGTCATTATAAGAAATTTGAAAATCCATTTGTTATTTATGCTGATTTTGAGAGTTTATTGTTACCTGAAAAAGTTGAGGAAAATCATGGATGTGGAGTTGCGAAGTTGATAGATGAAACGCTGGATGAAAAATCCAACATATCATATACTAAGGAATATCAGAAGCATAAAATTTGCTCTTATGGGTTTAAGACTATTTGTTCAGTTGATGATAAATTTACTAGTGAATTTAACATGTACAGGGGTGAAAATGCTGGATATAAATTTATTGAAGCAATTTTTGAAGAAAATCAGAGGATTCAGAAAATTATAAAGCAGGAATTCAATAAGATTGTTATGAGTGATGAGGATGAGGATAATTTTAAGAATGCTAAGAAATTTTGGATTTGTGATGGTAAGTTTATTGAGAAGGACAAGAATAAGAAGAAGGTTAGGGATCATTGTCATGTGACTGGAAAATTCAGGGGAGCTGCTCATAGTGATTGTAATTTAAAATGTAGGTTGAGCGATAAGGTTCCTGTTGTGTTTCACAATTTGAGGGGCTATGATGGTCATTTCATTATTCGGGAGGTTGGAAAGTTTAAGGAAGACAGGGGGTTAGAAAATTTGAGATTGGATATATTACCTACTATTACTGAAAAATATTTATCAATTATGTTGGGGCAAAATTTGGTATTTATTGATTCAATGCAATTTATGTCTTCATCATTGGATAGATTAGTTGGTAATTTAGAAATTGGTGATTTCATTCATTTTGACAAGGAGTTTAAAAATTTGGATGATAAGAGGTTGGCTCTGATTAAGAAGAAAGGAATTTATCCATATGATTATTTTGATGGGTATGAAAGGTTTGATGAAGTTGAATTTCCAGAGAAGGAGAAATTTTATAGTTCATTGTATGAAAGTGAAATTAGTGATAAGGATTATAATCACGCGAAGAATGTGTGGGGTAAATTTGAGATGAAAAATTTGGGAGAATATTATGATCTGTATTTGAGATGTGATGTGTTGTTGTTGGCTGATGTGTTTGAAAATTTTAGGAGGGTGTGTCTGAAGAATTATCAATTGGATCCAGTTCATTATTTTTCTGCTCCAGGTTTGGCTTGGGATGCTATGTTGAAAATGACTGGGGTGAAGCTGGATTTGATATCAGATATTAACATGAGTCATATGATTCAGAAGGGGATGAGGGGAGGAATGAGTTATATTAGTCATAGGTATTCAAGGGCTAGTAATAAATATTTGAGTGATTATAAGGAAAACGAGGAAGAAAGTCACATTATTTATTTGGATGCTAATAATTTATATGGTTGGGCAATGTGTAAGAAATTGCCGGTGGGGAAATTTCAGTGGGTTAATAATTTTGATGATCCGAATTATGGATATATTGTTGAATGTGATTTGGAATATCCTGAGGGGTTACATGAATTGCATAATGATTTTCCATTGGCGCCAGAGAAAATGCCGGTAATGGAAAATATGTTGGGTGAGTACCAGAAAAAGATTATGGAAAAGTTTGGATTGAAATGTAGTAAGATAAATAAGTTAATTCCTAATTTATGTAATAAGGAGAAATATGTATTACATTATAAGAATTTAGAATTGTATCAAAAGTTGGGGATGAAATTGGGGAAAGTTCATAGGATTTTAAAATTTAAGGAAAGTGACTTTATGAAGAAGTATATAATGTATAATACTAATATGAGAACAAAGGCGAGAAATGCTTTTCAAAAGGACTTTTATAAATTGATGAATAATTCAGTATTTGGTAAGACGATGGAGAATTTATACAAGATATGTGATGCTAAGATAATAAGTGATGAGAACTTACTTTTGAAATACATTGCTAAGCCAACATTTAATGGGTGCAATGTCATAAATGAAAATATGGTGATAATTAAGAAGGTGTAGGAGAGTTTGCTGTTGAATAAGCCATCTTTTGTTGGGATGACAATTCTTGATTTGAGTAAAACTTTGATGTATGATTTTCATTATAATTATATTATGGATAAGTATGGAAAAGATAGGGTGAAGTTATTATTTACTGATACTGACTCTTTGTGTTATAATATAAAGACCCATGATATTTGTGAAGATTTGTGGCAAGATAAGGATTTGTTTGATAATTCAGATTATGATCCAAGTAGTAAATATTTCTTCAAAGAAAATGAAAGATGAAAGTTGTGGGGTGCCTATTAGGGAATTCTGTGGGTTGAGGGCAAAGATGTATGCTTATGAGAAAGAAGATGGTAAGGGCGATGTGAAGGCTAAGGGTATTAAGAAGGGAGTGATTAAGAGAGATATTAAGATGGAGAACTTCAAGAATACACTGTTTAATGAGCGTGAAGATTATCATAAGATGAGAAGTATTAAAAGTAAGGGACATGAATTGAGTAGTGTGGAATTAAATAAGAAATCCTTGAGTTGTTATGATGATAAAAGATATTTCGAAAGTGATGGAATTCAAACGAGAGCCTATGGATTTAAGAATTAGGTGAATAAAATGCTTGTAAATGTGATAATTATTTAGTTTACTGTGAAATTTTAATTTTGTAATTTTTCTATTTTTATAACTCAATTTTCCAAGTTTTGTCTTGTTGGTTAAATTGAAATATTTTTGCTTTATTGATGTTTTGGATTTAATTTTTTTTATATTGTCCCAAAAACGTTGTTGCTTAAATTGAAATATTTTTGCTTTATTGGTGTTGTGGATTAGCAAATTGTTTGATTATTTTAAAATATTTAATATTGTCCCAAAAACGTTTTTGGTTAAATTCAAATATTTTTGCTTGATTGGTGTTGTGGATTGGTGAAAAGTGTGGTTATTTTAAAATTTTAAATATTGTGCCAAAAACGTTGTTGGTTAAATTGAAATATTTTTGCTTTATTGGTGAAAAGTGTGGTTATTTTAAAGTTTATTTTTTGATTTAATTTTTGTATAAGAATTCTAGGACAAAAATTAGATTTTAAAATGTTTAATATTGTCCCAAAAACGTTGTTTTATATACTACTAAGGGCCTCAAAATATAATGTAATGGTCCCTACAGGAAAAATTACACTGAAGTGTCGGTCTCTTTCAACGTCTCGATACGGGGATGGATTTTAAATAAAACACCATCTTGTTTTAAAAAAGAGTTTTTGTTATTTGTTCTCTGGCAACTATTATAAATTAAAACAGAAAAGATGAACAAAGTAACTGAAAATCGTGAAAAGCTGTTCATAGAGGCTGAAATCCTGTATAATCGCCTTTGGGTGATGTTGCAATGTTTGGGAATATAAGGGAAATTATAAAAAATCCTATTTATAATTGCTTTGACCTGAAGGTCTTTGTTTTAAAGAATTTTTGGTACCATTTGCTTTGTAGTTTTAGACAGATATTAATAACTGGATTGTAAACAAACTTCTTAGTAACACTTTCAAAACAAGTTGAAAAGGTTTCCGACATTTTCAAAGTTTTTGAAAAGGTTTCCGACATTTAGTTTGAAATTATTTAAGCATAGAGAATATTTTCATATTATTAGTTATTACTCATCTACTCCCTTAATCAGTCACTCATCCCTATCGCGTCGGCTGCCGCACGCAAAGTGCGGCATATATTGTTCCTAAAGTGCGTTTGAATTGACCGCCGCGATCCTTTCTCCATTTCATGTTACTAATATGTAGCCTTATCTGTTACTAAGTTTCTGTGTCAGAATCTTAATAAAACAAAAACAAAAAAACTTAGTAACACATAAGGCTACACATTAGTAACATGAAACGGAGAAAGGATCGAGGCGACAATTTGTAAACAATATATGCCGCCCTTTGCGTGCGGCAGCCGAGGTTATAGGGATAAGTGAATGACTAAGGGAGTAGATGAGTAATAACTAATAATATAAAAATAGTTTCTATGCTTTATTTATTTCAAAGTAAATGTCGGAAACCTTTCAACAAATTTTGAAAATGCCAGAAACCTTTTAAAGGATTTTTTAGAAGTTTGTTTACGATACAGTTATTAATAACTGTCTTATAATTGCTAGTAAAAATATTTTCAACAGGCAATTGGCGGAAAAATCTATTAAAACAAAGATCTTGAGTGGAAATGTACTAAAAATTCTGCTTCCACAGTGTGCATGCCACTCTCAATGTTATGACAAAAGACTTTAACAGGTTATAAACTATTGAAAGCCATGTGTTCAAATATTCTGTATTACAATCTTGTCTAAGTTTACCATCTTACATATAAAATTGAAATAAAATAATGGATAAATGAATCCAATAGCATATGACAATCAGACCGAGCCATGTAATTCTAAAATAACCATCATTCTGGTACTAAAATTAATGAATTCTTGAGATACGATATTGCCAAACATTGCCACATCGTCCAAAGGCGATTATACTGGAATTCAGCATCTATCAACAGCTCTTTACGATTTCCAGTTACTTTGCACAGCGGTGTTAAAAGACGGTTGTTATATTTAAAATCCATCGCCGTACTCAGACTTTGAAAGAGACCGAATTCGCTT
>OX393563.1:27867968-27870468 GCA_947652115.1 Blastomussa wellsi | reverse complement strand
AAAGTTTGTTTCAGCCAAGTTTAGTAAGCTTTCTCCATCATCGGTTATTTTCTCCTTCGAGAAAATTCCTTCGTCCGGCAATTTTGAAAGGAAAACGTTTTTTAAAACCTCTGTGTTGGAAATTAAACGAAGAAATATGTCATGTTCGTGTTGCGATCGATCGCGCCGGCCAATCTAAAAGACAGGAGGAAAACGAATTGTCTTCTGGTTTTCATCGTGTTATTTATCTGGCCAGTCTTACCGTTGGTTATTTGTGGTTCTCTTCTTCTACCGCTTATGCTGCTAACGAAGACAGTGAAAAGGAAAATTGTTCTGATGGCACACTTGACCGCTGCCGCAAAGGGCGCTTTGTGTCGAAAGGTCACCTGAATGCCGTCAGAAAACTAGCAAAATCTCAAGATAATTTAAAAATACCTTTGGGAATGGAACACAACGGAGAGGAGAAATATTATGAGCCAACTGAAAAAAAGAATGACCAGATCAAGACAGGTGAGTTTTTTAACAAGGAGTTTAACAAATGTTGCAAATTAGCTCGCATTTTTATACACAATACCACGCCGGTGAAAACTCGATCAATTACTTTTTTAGCAAACTGAGGAAAAATTAGGAACTAAACCCGGATGTGTTAAGAGATTGGCTTACGTATTACTTGCACTGCCGCGCAGGTAAGTCAAACTATCATTAATGATAAAAAATTGTAACCATCTTTTTAGTGGACAGCTCCTATGTCAATGTATGTTTACCAATATCATTTACATTATTTCACTGATTACTAATAACTTAATTACCACCAATACCACTGCTGATAATAATGATATTAAAAATAATTTACCATAAAAACAAAAACTAACCAAATAAGTCATCAGTCAACATAATTCTGAAAATCAGTGTTTTATTGTTACAGTATACCCAGTTATAATTTTCATCTGTAGAAACACTTAGACTACTTGTTTCCATTATTCTAGAACTATTCAAGGCCATGATTATGCTATTCAAGACTAAATTTTCC
The DNA here is from genome assembly GCA_947652115.1 of Blastomussa wellsi. NCBI lineage: Eukaryota > Metazoa > Cnidaria > Anthozoa > Scleractinia > Plerogyridae > Blastomussa > Blastomussa wellsi. The sequence continues at coordinate 27,869,459 of OX393563.1, read as the reverse complement.
TTGATCTAATTTTGAACATTGCAATATATCTGAAGCAGTTGTTTTGTAAACTATACAATGTTTCTTCTATTGGGGCCAACCTCGCATCCCTTTTGGGAATACAATAAATAAATAAGCTCGCGCCCTCTATTAGGACTCCTCACCACCTACCTCTGAGGTGATAAACTATTTCCTACAGCTGTAAATTAAACATTGTTGGTTCAGAAAACATCTGCTTCCTTCCTTTATTAATACCCTTTCTAATACCCCCAACCTGTAAAATACTAAACTAATAAGGCTCGGGAAGTGGGCTTAATCGCGGAAAAGCAGTGGGAAACTTTGCAAAGAAGAGTTGTAATCATATGTTGGAAAAGGAAAAGAAAAGTGCAGAAGAAAACTCACCCAGTCGGGAAGAAAATGATGGCCTAGTTGGAATGGCAGTTTCATATGACATGGGGTGGCAGAAAAGAGGAAAGGGTCACAACTCTCTTACAGGTCATGGTACAGCAATGGGGCTTGTCACAGGCAAAGTTCTTTCTTATGCAACCAGGTGCAAGTCCTGCAGGGTTTGAGACTCTAGAAAACGGTCAGGAAAGGTAGCTAACAATCATGACTGCAGAAAAAATCATGCAGGGTCTTCTACGTCAATAGAGAGAGACGTAGCTTGCGAACTTTGGAGGAGTGCCCCTGAAGCAGGTGTTAAATTCTCGACTTATGTTGGAGATGATGACAGTACTACTCTGAAAGATATGCATACTAAAGTGCCATATGATGTCCAAACGTGGTCCGATACAGTTCATACTAAAAGATATCTAACAAGTCGTTTATACAATCTCAAAGATCGCATCCAAGGATCAAAACTTTATCCAAACTGTTCTCTACTGAGCCAAAAAGTGATAAGCTATTTCACAAAATGTTTCAGCTATGCTATATCTCAAAATGCAGGAAATCCAGATGCTTTAAAAGCAAGTCTTAACTCCATTGTGCCACATGCATTTGGTGATCATGGATTGTGTTACGTGGCCTGGTGTGGCTATAAAAAAGTCCATTAACATACAAACACACTGAACTTCGAAATGGCAAGGATTTGCATGGCGAGCCCTTGAATAATACCTTAAATAATCTCTTTTCAAAATATACTACTGATATTGTTGTTAATAAGCTCTCCCCCTGTGCTAATTCAATAGCACAATTGCAACAAAAAATCCCAAAACCAGGTACTATGGTGGCAGTGACAGTAGTGACTGGCCCAAAAAAAATGTTGGCTACAGCTATGTAAGCAGAGTTTTGGAGGCACTTGATATCGAGCCTGGGCATTTCTGCGAGTTAAATGGGTATCTGTTGGACAAAGAATGTTGAATGACAGGGTCAGGAAGTCAACAAAATGATTCAAGTACAGGCGGAACCAGTTACACAGTCAGAAAAGAAAAGAAGCTGAAGAAGGAAAAACATATCAAACACCAGTTGGCTTGAATTTAGATGCCCATGCAAATCTGCTATCACCAACATCAT
>OX393563.1:27817968-27857968 GCA_947652115.1 Blastomussa wellsi | reverse complement strand
GTGATAGTAAGTCAATAAATTAGAAACCGACTGGACATCAGCGACAAGGGCGATAGTGTCGTCAGCATATTAGGAGAGTTTGACTTCTTCAGCTCCTTGTATATTAAGACCTTTGATACCTTTTGAACGTTTAATACTTTGGGCAAGGAGCTCCAAAGTAATATCAAACAGTATGCCTGAAAGAGGAAAACCTTGACGGACACCGCGTTCTAAATAGAAGTGTTGAGAGGCTACACCATTATTAATAACGCAACTGGAGATATCTTTGTACAACACCCTGATCCATTGCCGAAGATTTGGACCAAAGTTGAAAGATTCAAGGCAATTTTGGATAAAGTCCCATTCAATGGAGCCGAATGCTTTTTCGAAATCCAAGAAAAAAGCTATACCAGGTATATCGTTTGTTTTAGTAAAGTCCATTGTGTCTGCTACAGGGACGGCGGAGCGTATTTGAAAGTGGGGGCTTGAAAATGAGCGCCAGTGGCGAAACTTTCTAGGAGGATCGGTACTAGTACTACTACTTGACAATTTGACTGTTTTTTTGACGCAATCCCAAACCTGATTGGGTTGATGTACGTCACTAGCTCGGGTGTGACGCCTAGAAGTCTAATTTCATTAGTTTGCGGTTACACTTGCCGCCACAAAGTCTGCAGCAATATTTGAGATATGCCATACCACAAACCCTTAGAAAATATCAATGTTTTTAAACTCTCTTCTTTAACACTACTCATTACTACACAGCATTACAATGTTGTGAAGACATACCCACCTACCGCTTGTTGTGACTAAATGCCAATTCTAATTAACAAAGCTATTTCTACCTGAAAATGAAAAACTCAGAGACTCAAAGGACAGTGCAGAATGAAACACCAAACGTCATTCCTAACCTTTTCTTGACAGCGGTAACACGATACTCTTGTTTATTTGTAATATGATACTTTTTCTTCGAAATGTTGAAACATGATACTTTGTTTTTCTACATCGCTGATTTTCGACACAAAGAGTTATAATTTGTGATTTAATAAACACGCACCAAAGTATTTTATCGAAAGACAATAAACGGATCATATGGAAAAATATGTCTTTCGAAAGGGTTTTTAAAATGTAGTACAGTCAACAAATTAATGAATGTCCAACAGTAGCGATTGAGTGGGTACGGTTTATATGCAAATGCAGCCATAACACTACTGGAACAAAGACCTGAAAAGAAAATTTCAGGCTTTGAACGGGATTCGAACCCACGGCCTCTGCGTTACCGGTGCAGTGCTCTACCAACTGAGCTATCAAAGCCCCATGAGAGTGACCGTATATGGGTTAGCCCTTAAAGTGGACGAAATACCTGGCGGGGTATGGTGAATAACAAATTAATGAATGTCCAACAGTAGCGATTGAGTAGGTACGGGTTCGAATCCCGTTCAAAGCCTGAAATTTTCTTTCCAGGTCTTTGTTCCAGTAGTGTTATGGCTGCATTTGCATGTACCTACTCAATCGCTACTGTTGGACATTCATTAATTTGTTATTCACCATACCCCGCCAGGTATTTTCTCTGTTTAAATTTGTTTTAATAATTGTACCGCTTGTGCTCACCGCTTCTTCTGTTTGTACCAGTGCTTTCAAACACAAATCGTAGAAAAGGCTGGTTGTACGCAGTGTAAACCCGTGCACGTGGTGACACAATGTCAATTTGGTGATTTTATTGGTATATCCTTTCAGTGTGGTTATGTACCTTCCAAGTCTTTTTTTTTTCGAACTCGACTGTTTATTTGAAACATAAATTCCATACATGAAGATTAGTACTGTGTTGAGGAAGTTTTCCCTATTTGTGTCTTTAAAAGGTTTTCAAAGTAAAATAAAGATTTGCTGATGAGAATATGATGATCATAATATTTATGTCCCGTACATTTATTTGGTGAAATTTTCAGACTTTAACCATGGTTTTACATTTTCTCTAAAGCGGAAAGTTTTGACCGATTTAGAAACACTAAATAGTGCATCATAGGCGTACAAGCTGGGGGTCAAGAGGGCTGCATGCCCCCCAGTTTAGAAAATTGATGACATTTTTCGTTCAAAATGCTCCCGGTTCAGAGAACAAGTTGGAAGGAAACTAACCAGAACAACCCTGGCTGTCTGTGTTAAGCAAGTTTAAAGATTTTTCATTTTGTGCTCCTTGTGTGTCACCACGGCAGCCTACAAGGGCTTGCAAGTTTTTGTCAGCAAATAATTTTTGAATAATATGTGAAAGTTTTAATAAGCGTGCCAATTGCAAAAGTCTAGTTTTTATTTTAATTTTTGGGCGTTTTCATACCAGTTTTACACTCACACATTTCGGGCACTGTATATAATTGTTTTGGGTTCGGAAATTACAGCCCCCTCCCCCGCCCCCCAAGTCAGAAAGTGACCATATGTCTAAGGATACCCCAGACTTTGTTTTTGTTGCTTTTTTTTGCAAATATTTTTTTAACCAGATCTTTGGTTTGTGGATTGAAATCATTGTCTGAAAGTTTAGTCAGCGCACATGTAATTAACAGCTGAACAGTTGTCTTGTTCTATCAGCAAACCACATAAATACTGTAAATGTTTAAATTTGTGAAAAGCAAATAGATGGCTCCTTAATCAACAGCAATGGAAATTATAGATTGTTTGAATTTGTTGCCAAAGTTGGTATGTTTGGTTAGTGGTAATTTTTTTATGTTATTTTATTTCAATTCATTAATTTATTCCATCTTGTCATGAAAGGTCTTTGGAGAAATAGTTTGAGAAGGGTCATTTTAATGAATTCAAGGGTTTAGTGATATGTTAAATACCTGTCTTGTTGCAGCATGGTATATCAGGGCTTTCAGTAACATGGGCAGCTCACTTATACAGGAATTTTTAAATGCCACATCAAAATTCTCACAAATCACTTCAATAGTAAAACCTCTTTTATATGTACTCTCTCCAACTGGACTACGGACATTAAGCCTCAGTCCTAGAGAGAAAATTCATAAGCCTTTGTTATTTCTACCTCAGCATTAAAAACAGGGCTTCTGATCTGTAGGGTGTTGCAAAAAACCGGAAATGTCTCCTTTTTTCTCAGAAAGTCCTCATTCCTAATATGAAATAGCATTTCACAGCTTCAAGATTTCAAAATCTAGCAGGGCGTTCAACTTTTTTGGTGAGACAGTTTGGTTTAGAATTTTTTTCGCATTTGAGACAGTCTTAGGAAAATAATATAATGTATAATATGATGTAATGTATTATATATGTATTAATGTATAATTAATAATATAATGTATAAACAGGGCTTGAAAGAAAACCCTGGGAAAGATAATTGGCAGACAGACACATGACCTTCTCCATTGAGTAAGTGGGATGGAAAAGTCTGGACACAACTTTTTATGTCTGATTGAGCATTTTTTATTCTTCCAAATTCTACAAAAAATGTGCTTACCAATTTGCAGTTGAAATATGTAATTTGAATGTTTACAATGTGGTCACTGAAGAAACTTATCAATTACCACTTCATGCAATTAATACATAGATTTAGCCAAGCCTAAAAGCGGAGCTCCAATGTTATTTCTTTGATGGTAAGGTTCTTTTAAATGCAGTTTCATTTTCTATACTTTTTTGTGAAGGGCCCTGGTTCACGTGCCATTAGAGAGGTTCAAATTAATAAAGACTTAATTAGTTGTGCAGACTGTGTCAAGGTATAGGCGTAGTTTTTTGCTGCCCCGCTTTTTCAACTTCTTTTCTTCGTCCTTCACATTGGAACACTCCAAAGTTGGCAATCCACGACCGGCTAAGTAAAATTGAGCCCTGAATTTCTTGTTTTTCACTCTTACGTTTTTCCCTCGCTTCCCGACACCGCAGACGGCATTGAACACACGGACGCTGTATATAATAAATATCAGTACTCACACGTCACTTTGTGTTGTGTATGTTCCATATAACAAAGCTTCATAAGCAGTCCATTTGACGGGCAGACGACCCTATTTTGGGAAAAGTGGAAGCAGTTTAAATTTAAAGCAAAAGGTAAGACTAATTGTTCGTATTTGGTTGGCGGAAGAATTAGTGTTTTGATCCTTTGAAAATTCTCACCCGACTTCGTTTGGTTTAAATATAATAATTAATAATTAAAGATTTATAACGCGCCCTTTCCATGCAAATATGATCATAAGCGCGTAACAACTGATACTTAAATATTTAAAGTAACTAAAAATAAAAAGAGCGTTATAATTAAGGCTAAAAATAGATAACGCTAAAAACTAAATAAAACATTACAAATCAAAAGCTAGTCTAAAAAGATGCGTTTTACTGCGGTTTTCAATAACATGCGAACTCTGAAGTTCAAAACCCAACCAACGATTGCGTTTTTCGCTACCGTCAATCATAATTACGGTAAAAGTTAATGAACCTTGAAAATCAGAAACAAACAAAATGGATCGAAGTCTACCAATCACAACTGACAGACGTGACCTTTTGACCCTGTTGAAGCGTACCTCTGTTTTCTGAGAGGTCCGCCTGATGATTGACGGCAGCGAAAAACGTAACCGTCGACATGAACAGAGTTCGCATGTTTCTGAAAACCGCAGTAAGTAAAGATTTAAAATGTTCAAAACTCTCCTCAAGGCGGATATGAAGGGGCAGATTGTTCCATAAATTAGGGGCCGCAGATGAAAAAGCATGATCCCTTAGTCTTTTTCAGTTTTAAACTGGGATACTTTAAGAAAAGACCGCTAGCTGAACGGAGATGATAGCGTGGCTGATCTTTAATAGCAAACAGATCGGTCAAGTAACCAGGTACATGACCATAGATAGCTTTAAAAGTAAGAAGAAGTATTTCATCTTGATGAACATTCCTTGCCATCCCAAAATCAGTCACTTTGCACTTCTCTCCTTCACCAACAAGAACATTTCTGGCCGCCAAGTTACGATGGATTATCTGGGAGAACGTTGTCTCTTCTTATTCTTATTTTCAAAAAACGACACTATACAATTCTTTTATCAATATTAACAAGAAATTGACCACCAAAATCAGTCTAATGACAGATAAAATGGCCTGTCCTGTAAAGCAATAATAATAATTATTGTAGGTGCACAGATGAAATTTACGATATCTTTAATACACAGATATGAAACGCGTTGAATGGACGTTCGATGTACAGTATACGGTATACGGTTTCAAAAACTACAAAACAAAAGAAAATAAACCTATAAACAAGGTGTAACTAAAGAACGACAATAACTGATGACTAAGACGACTTCTGTGGTTGTCCGGTGATAAAGACGTCAAAACGGTAGATACGCTTTAAAAACAAATCCTTGCTTGAACACACGGTTTCATTTGAGCACATGCTCACTATCACTGGCCCTAAAGCCTTATGGGAAAAAAGGAACGCGCGCGCGACTCTCGCGACTGAACTGCGCTAACAATTATTATTGTGTTACACAGGTGTTTACTTTTCATCTGTTTTGATAGGACATACATGTAAATCAAATGAGCAGCTGGTATCTTCTGTGCACTCCCATTGGTTATTATAGCTGAAATATTAGTCCTGATTGTATTTGATAGTCCTGCAAGTAACTATTTGGTGATGGATATCCACCTGAGTGGTTATGGCTAAAACTTATTCACCTCAACAAAATGTTATAATTGTGCTGTATTTCATTTTTGCTGGTCCTGCAGTTGGCCAAATAGTATAACACAGAAACCAACACATACCATAAAGTGAAACATGAAATACATTTGAAATCCATTTTATCCCGGTTTATTTTGTATTGTCTTCAAGTTGCTGAGTTATTTTTCAGCCCGCACCTTTTGACAGCTTATAGTGGAAAGTTCAGTGTGTAGTTTTGCATGATAATTTCTGTCACATTTTGATTTGGTTGGTCTGTAAATTAATTCAAAGTACTGTGTGACTGGAAAATATAACTATCATTCAATTTATTTTCCATCTTTTTCATTTGCCCAGACCCTACCACGTGTCATGCAAATAACTGCCTATGAATAATGGTCTACTCATGTGTATTAGCATCCAATCGTGATTTTGCTGAAAAATAAGAATCTGCTCATGCGTGGTTGTATTCGATTCCAAGGAAAAAAGTCAGCTTGTTTTCCATACAGTGTACGTGTGGGAGAACTTGTATTGTCTAGTGTTGTCACATTCTTTTTGAAGGTGACCGCTGACGAGGTAGTGGTTTTTTAATAGATCGGAGGCTCAAGCTGTACCCTTTTCATTCTACTTCATAGTTTATAGTATATAGTTTATAGTATGTTTTTCATCGTCAGCACAATTCTGTCATCGGAATAGAAGGTTCAACTATGGAATCTCTCATATTAGATACATAAAAAGGCAGTAACTTCATTGACAGCAATTTTTGCGAGGGTATTTTCACAAATTATTTTAAAAGAACCGTACCACCAAAGACAAAATATTGGGGCTCCGGCTAAATCTACATATTTAATGCATTTGATTTAATTTGTAGGCTTGTATTTGTGTGTGTCACTTAGCTTCAAGTGTGCCTTGTTTGCAGCTGAGAAGCTTTTTCTTCATAGCCCTTTCGACGGCTGAACACTTGTTAGCGATTTTTTTTGATAACTTCTGCATGTGTCATTGGTACATCATCCCATCGTTTAGCAGCAGACATGACGAAAGCTGTAGTAGGCAATAATGCATTTAAAATGTTAATCAAATGGAATGAGTTGGGACCAACTCTTATATACTTTTATCCCAATCAATGATACAAATACCTCCATGTTCACGGTTACAATCACTACAAACGGACACATCGTTACTTTAAAGAGTGCAAAGTCATTATCTGCAAGTTGTATTAAAATGCAGTATGATAGAACCAAGGAAATCTTACCTTTACATCCACATGGTAAAGCGTACATTCCATATAATTTCACAGCATAAATTTCTTCTTGCGGCTAAATGCATTCCTCGCTAGTTTACAAATTAATTATCCTCATCAAAACGTTAACATTTCCAAAGAACTCTAAACGGTCCGTTATCGTCCCGTTTACTGTATTGATACTCGTTTCTCTGCACTAGAGTATTTCTCAAATACTTTCTTTCCGTTAGTACATATATTGGTGCACTTCGATGAAACATGGTAAGAAAATCGGTCGGAAACAAACTACACTGACGTGATAATTGTGTGTATAAATGCCAATCGATACTGATCTCGACGGAATTGATAGATTTTTCAACTGTGTACCACCCCCACATATTCTCACAGAAAATTAAAGAACGGCTATGCGGCAATAAGACGGTTTACTAGAGGATTGAAAGTGAACCGCCTTTAATCACGTTTTAATGCATAAATTAATTGTGTAACAAAATAAAATGGAGTGAGTGAGTGACTGAGTGATGAGTGATGGCATGAGTGAATATACGCTCTATACCAATACCTTCATGTATGCTTATGCATACCATGAGGTAAACAGGTGTCGGTCTAGAACAGAGCCCTGAGGTACTCCACCGGTAGAAGCTAACATTTCAGAAATATGAGGACCAATTTGAGTAGTTTAAGTTAGGCCTTGCAAGTAGGGAGAAAACCAGATATTTATAATGTCGCGAAAACCATACTGCATTGATCTGACTTACGCAAAAAGACTTTGCGATGTAGAGTATCAAAAGCCTTTTTCAGGTCAATAAAGATCACGCATGAGAATAAACGGTTCTCCATATTTGTCTGTATTGCATTCACAATATCAAGGATTGCATGCTGAGTAGAATGTGCCTTGCGAAAACCATATTGGGATGGAGTGAACAGGTTTTTCTGTTCAATAAAGGACTCCATTCCTTGAAAGAACTATTTTTCAAAGATCCTGTTGAAATTAGAAAGAAAAGCGATCGGTCTATAATTGTTAGCGTTAATATCATCATCTTGTTTGAAAAGTGGGATAATCTTAGCCATTTTTAGAATATAAATTTAGAATATCTACCAGAATACAACTTATAACATTTGAAGAGCACTTTACTGCGGTTTTCAATAACATGCGAACTCTGAAGTTCAAAACCGAACCAACGATTGCGTTTTTCGCTGCCGTCAATCATAATTACGGTAACAGTTAATGAACCTTGAAAATCAGAAACAAACAAAATGGATCGAAGTCTACCAATCACAACTGACAGACGTGACCTTTTGACCCTGTTGAAGTGTACCTCTGTTTTCTGAGAGGTCCGCTTGATGATTGACGGCAGCGAAAAACGTAACCGTCGACAAGAGCAGAGTTCGCATGTTTCTGAAAACTGCAGTAATAGTTGCGTCGGGCACTTGTATAAGCTATGAGATTTATTTTTTGGTATGCAAGTATTATTGTGAATGTAGCAATGTAGCAATGTAGTAATGTAGCAATGTAGTAATATAGTAACGTAGTAATGTGGTAATGAAGTAATGTAATAATGTGGTAACGAAGTAATAATAATAATAATAATATTAATATAACAATAATAATAATTATAATAATAACAATAATAATAATAATAATAATAATAATAATAATAATAATAATAATAATAATAATAAACTTCTAGTCTAAAGTCCTGCGCAGAAAAAAAGGTTAAAAGCAAATGACGAATCAACTGATTTAGGTCTCTCAGCAAAGTCAACATAATGACGGTTAGCGGGTTGGTACAACAGATGCAAAATGTTTGTCGAAAACATTAGCTATACTGATACTCCAGCTGAAAGAGATGAATTTCTAATATCTACCAGAATACCACTTTAATAGTTGAGTCGGGCACGAGTATAAGCCATGAGATTTATTTTTTGGTATGCAAGTATTATTTTGAATGTAGCAATGTAGTAATGTAGAAATGAAGCAATGTAGCAATGCAGTAATGTAGTAATGTAGTAATGTAGTAATGTAGTAATGTAGTAATGTAGTAATGTAGTAATGTAGTAATGTAGTAATGAAGCAATGTAGTGATGTAGTAATGTAGTAATGTAGCAATGTAGCAATGTAGTAATGTAGTAACGTAGTAATGTTGTAATGAAGTAATGTAATAATCTAATTTTTTTTTTAATTTTATTAAATCTCATCAGAAAACCTATTTACAAATCATCAAATTTTTAAAAACATTCAAAATAATCACAAAATCATTACATTCAGTTATTTAAAATGACCAACTCTCAATAAAAGTAATAGTTAAAACTTCACAACAAATCAGTTACAAGATTAAGAAAGCTAAAAGAAATCACAACAATAAAAAAGTATTCGATAGACCATCGGAATATATGTATAAAAATTATAGGACCTAGATTTTGGCAAGACATCTATCTAATTCAAAGTCCGCTTCTCGAACATTACTTCTGATTGCTCTTTTGACTGTTCTTGACCCTCTAAGACAGAGTAGAGCTGACCTAAGGATGGCAAAGGAGACTTTAGAACGTATCCACGAAACGGTGGTGGCATAGTCCTCTCCTTTCTTCGCTGCGAGTAGCTCTGCCAGCCTGTCATGGTATCTCTTGCACTCTTCTCCCATGCCGCCTGTTGTTGTAAAGACTAATGGTGTAAATGTTCCCTGTTCCACGTCCACCACTCTTTGCGTATACAATCTCTTCTTGTCGTTCTCGTGCTGCTTGTATATCTGCTTGAGGTCCAGGTCTCTATAAGAATCAGCGTTGGGGTATCATACCCGTACATCGAGGAGCGCTGACCTTTGTCTTTCCCATAAACCTCTAGCATGGATGTCTAGGCGAGCGTCCAGAGCTCTGTTAGCTCCGCTTGGAAGCGACTCTCCCGTGAGCTCCTGGAGGACGGGCTCAATCTCGACAACATTGCAGACCAGGGTAAGCATGTCTGCCTCAAGATCTCTTAGCTCATCATGTCGCTGCATTATAAAGCCACCACGTCTGCACACCATGGCATGATCAACATTAAAAACATCACCACACACGCAGATAGATGGCTTGTCATATCTGAGCTTTAGAGCTTTAGAGCGTCTCGAAACTCACCCTTGTTCAGAGTGAAGCCCATTTCATGGATCGGTACAACTGTCAGCCAGTTAGATGCACCTTTTTCAGAAGCAAGTTCAACAGCGCGCTGTGTCTTCCAAGTAAGAGAGTTCTTGATGTCATTCAGTCTTGTTTGAAACACTTCGTTTTTCTCTCTTCGCACACTCTGCTGTAGTGAACTAACAATGGCATCATCTGGTGTTTCATGGGCTTGTGAAACAATTTTCTCGACTAGTGGTGCTGTGGTCTTCATTGACGCTTGGTACTGTAGATCTGCATCTTGGCTTGGATTTATAATTCCATGCCCACCCAGTCTAGCTGGCAGTACCAAGAGATCCCTTTCGCTCAGCGTTGTACAATGATGGTCCGTTATCGACGGTATTAAGACATCGGCAATGGCGCGTTCTAAAGGTTCTAGTAGATCGTCTATATCTGGGAGTGTTGTAAGAAAATATGTCCATCGGTGCCGCAAGCCAAATGTAAATGCTGCGTAACATGCTTGTGGTTGTGACATGGCAAATTCTGCCAACTTAACCACCTGGCTTACCCAATTCTCCACTTTGAATATTATTAAAGTAATAATTAAATAACAATATATAATTATACTAAGAACCTTCCCAGAATCCTTTGCAGCTAGAAAATCGTCAATCCCAAATAACTTGGTCAGTTTGAGGGCAGCAAGACCCCCACGTTGTCTAGAAATAAGTCTTACCATAAACTAATTATTGTACAAGACTAAGGGCGATGACGTCATTGGTCACGTGACTTTGCTCACAAGTGCGTTTTTGCTCACTGTGACAAAATTATTTTGTTATTGAAAAAGCAGTCAACGTGGTTTGAAGCACAATGGTGTGAGCCATTTCGGACTGCCCGGGTACCGAACAAAATATAAATATTAAGGGGGCTATGCACAATTTTTCAAAAAGTGGGAGTCTGGGTACAAGTGCTATCTCGCGTTGCGTTAAACGCGAGGAAACAAAAATTTGGGTATTGGTAGATATTTTTATGAAATATACATTTTTGTCCTTTCTAATGCTGTGACGTCATCGGTCACGTGACCAGAACGGATCGAAGTTTAATATTTGCTTTTAAAGTTTACTAGAACCTTTCTCCAAGAATATTTTTAAGCGAAGTTAGAGTTTAATAAATAGTGTTTTAAAAAATGGCCATTATTACTTTTTCCTAAAAAAGTGCGGCAGTAGAAAATCTAGCTGAAAAGTTTGTCAGCTTCCTGGTCAACGACCATTTGAGCTAGCAACGAAAGAAAATTTTGCCAAAGGCCTGAATGTATGCTCTTAATGAAGGCGTTGTCAGTTTTTTAAAATTTTGATTGGTTTAGGAGGTGATCGATTCTTAAGATTTTTTTCAGAGGAGAGGGCCTGGAGGAGAGAACGAAAACGAGGCTATAATTTCGCGCGCTTTTTGTTCACTGCGACGCCGCGCCACAAAGATTAGCCAGAAAAAAAAATCCAAGGACTGGACAACGGACTGGACTTGCATTTTCTTCAAACGGAACTTTTGACGAGATTTTTTAATTATTATTGTTTTTTTTTTATGGCTGCTGTCTGCTCAGGGACAATGTTTACTTGAGAGGTAAGTTGATACAGATAGTTATTGCTGTTTGTTAAAAAACAAAACAAAAAAATAAGCGCGTTTGTGGTACACTTAAATGCACTTCCCACCCTCCCACCTAAAAAGTGTTGTTTAATACTCTTGAAATTATAAAACTTAAACTAGAAGTTGCAGCAATGCGAATGAAATCAAATTAATGCTAACATTAAATGAATCAGTTTAAGTTGCTTAAGGCAACCGATGCAAGCTCAGAAATTTTACTAAATACGATATTTGAAGGTTAAAAACGTATCGTAAAGAGTGACTGAATAAATGATTACTTTATTTTCAACCGGAACTTAAAACTTAACACGTTACCTTCATTCGCACAGACATCAAAACTTTATTTTATACTGTCCATGAACTAAATTCCCTATTACAATCATAACAAAGTGTACAATAAAGCCATTATTCAAAGTATTGGCCTAAGAAAAATAGTTGCGCATAAACAAATACTGGAACAGTTCGTGCTTTCAAATGGATTACCCTTAGAAATTACACGATTCCGACACATAAGTTTAATTTGAGTGGCGAAACATTTTGTTGTATCTGAAAAATTACTGTACTACAAAAAACGTTTTCACAGTGGTTGTAATGCATGGGGGTTCACATAATTTAATTCAATTTTTATAGAGCTAACAATTTTATGTCAAAGATTAGGCAGAAACGGAGAAAAGTTTTAAAATCACGGCTGTTTGTGCGAGTTCGTGTACGTGCGCGCTAAACGCGGAAAGTACCTAAACTTAATAACTCTGAAGACGTGAAGTACTTAAGTTTATGTCAAAACCGACCGAAGAACAGTCGGAAAAAAAAAACAAAGAAAGATTAGCAAATAACTGTTTTAATAGATTTGGCAGTTTTACAACGTGTTATACGCTTCTGGTTTGTGGCCCCTGTTTACAATGGTAGTCTGAGAAAAAACCTTTTTACAACGTTTAAATTGTAAGCCTAGCTTTCGGGTAAATTTCATTTGAATCTATTTTTGAAATTGAGGGGAAATTAAAATGTAATTTACTATAAGAATGGGTCCAACACAGAAATCCTGAAAACCTTCTTCACAAACAAACTGACGATAAACTTGAGTATAGGCTTAACTTCTTGCCGAGCCATACAAAAGTTGGGCACATAAACAAAGACAACGCTTATCTGGCTCATCGGTTGACCATAACTTTTTTGAAGAAAACGACTAAATAAAAAGTCAACGGTAAATACCTTCTCCAATCGTCGAAAAGGCTACATCGGGCCACTGCGCAAATGGCACATACTTCGTCTTTAGTCATGCTCAAGCTCAAGCACGGCGGGAAAATTTATGTTGTCGAATGCAGTCGCGGCGCGAATACAATCCCTTTCATAACGCTTTAGATACATCCAAAAAAGCCGTCCATCAAGCCTTGATATAATTCTTCCCAGAGTGGCCAGTTAAAAATAATTTCACACTCTAACACATCTTTCGGTGACCTAGTCGAAGTGGCGGAAGGAGAGTCGAGTCGAACGAGGTATAGCACAGCGTTGACGTGGACGTCGTTAATCCACTGACTTGATCTCAAGTTTTATGCTTCGGACTAGAAATTTTCCAGTACTTAGTTGAATTTGACGGCAAATCTCCCATTTTGGCGACCATTTCAGCTTTTCACCACAGCTCTTTCACCACACAAATCTTTCACAGTCTAACACATCTTCAGGTGACCTAGTCGAAGTGGCGGAACGAGAGAGTCGAACGAGGAATCGCACAGCCTTCATGTGGTCTTTAATCCACTGACTTGGTCTAAGGGTTTATGACACAGGATCAACCAAAATTTCAAAATCATTTCACCGTTTTGAATGTAGTCAAATTTCGGACTAGAAATTTCCCATTACTTTGTTAAACTTGACCGCAAATACCACTTTAGTGCTGTCGCAAGAAAACCGTCGCTTCGTTTCAGAAGGTCGATTCGCTTTCTGTGATTGGTTAAACAAAATGACGTGTGAATCGCGAGGTGTGGAGAATCTACGATTCGATGAAAAACATAGCGGGCAATGTCTTCCTTTGTAATTTTAACCAAAGAAAAAAATTGCAAAACATTTAATTTTTGGTTTATCGTGAACTAAAAAACTGTCAGAAAAAGAGCGGATAGGCGTGTTTTCAGAGCATCTCTCTCTCTCTCTCTCAACTAACACTTGTGATTTTTTGGTATGAATGAATTAATATGCAAAAACTAAAAAAGGTAAAAATAATAAAGAAAAATTGTCAACTATTTTCTCAAAGAAGTACAAATACACTTGCCTCGATCCAAGCCCACTCATAACAAATATCCACAAAAATATGAATACAATACAATCTTCCGTCTGTACAACATTTAACCCCCAAATTTCTATACAACCATTTTTAATTTGTTTTAACATTTATATTAGCAAGCTCCGGCTTGCTGGCTCAGCAACAAATATCTTTCAAAACCATGAGAAGTTAAGTGAGAGAAACAATGTCTACAAGGTCTAAATAATAAGTCAGTAGTGGATGAATGGGTGGGGCAGGGGTTCTGAACCTTCATCTCATTGTACTTTTTTCTTCTGGTTCTACCCCTCACGTAGCAGTATCTACTTATGTCTTAACTTTGTTAAGAAGGTTAGTCATGTCTCGCCGTAATATATGGCATTAAAAGTTACCCTTTTCGGCCATCATTTTGTTTCTTTGCCTTATATCTACCTTTTTATGGGATATATAATTATATATTGTTATTTCCGGTTTCACTTGTAATAATAATAATAATAATAATAATTAAATAACAATATATAATTATAATAAGAACCTTCCCAGAATCCTTTGCAGCTAGAAAATCGTCAATCCCAAATAACTTGGTCAGTTTGAGGGCAGCAAGACCCCCACGTTGTCTAGAAATAAGTCTTACCATAAACTAATTATTGTACAAGACTAAGGGCGATGACGTCATTGGTCACGTGACTTTGCTCACAAGTGCGTTTTTGCTCACTGTGACAAAATTATTTTGTTATTGAAAAAGCAGTCAACGTGGTTTGAAGCACAATGGTGTGAGCCATTTCGGACTGCCCGGGTACCGAACAAAATATAAATATTAAGGGGGCTATGCACAATTTTTCAAAAAGTGGGAGTCTGGGTACAAGTGCTATCTCGCGTTGCGTTAAACGCGAGGAAACAAAAATTTGGGTATTGGTAGATATTTTTATGAAATATACATTTTTGTCCTTTCTAATGCTGTGACGTCATCGGTCACGTGACCAGAACGGATCGAAGTTTAATATTTGCTTTTAAAGTTTACTAGAACCTTTCTCCAAGAATATTTTTAAGCGAAGTTAGAGTTTAATAAATAGTGTTTTAAAAAATGGCCATTATTACTTTTTCCTAAAAAAGTGCGGCAGTAGAAAATCTAGCTGAAAAGTTTGTCAGCTTCCTGGTCAACGACCATTTGAGCTAGCAACGAAAGAAAATTTTGCCAAAGGCCTGAATGTATGCTCTTAATGAAGGCGTTGTCAGTTTTTTAAAATTTTGATTGGTTTAGGAGGTGATCGATTCTTAAGATTTTTTTCAGAGGAGAGGGCCTGGAGGAGAGAACGAAAACGAGGCTATAATTTCGCGCGCTTTTTGTTCACTGCGACGCCGCGCCACAAAGATTAGCCAGAAAAAAAAATCCAAGGACTGGACAACGGACTGGACTTGCATTTTCTTCAAACGGAACTTTTGACGAGATTTTTTAATTATTATTGTTTTTTTTTATGGCTGCTGTCTGCTCAGGGACAATGTTTACTTGAGAGGTAAGTTGATACAGATAGTTATTGCTGTTTGTTAAAAAACAAAACAAAAAAATAAGCGCGTTTGTGGTACACTTAAATGCACTTCCCACCCTCCCACCTAAAAAGTGTTGTTTAATACTCTTGAAATTATAAAACTTAAACTAGAAGTTGCAGCAATGCGAATGAAATCAAATTAATGCTAACATTAAATGAATCAGTTTAAGTTGCTTAAGGCAACCGATGCAAGCTCAGAAATTTTACTAAATACGATATTTGAAGGTTAAAAACGTATCGTAAAGAGTGACTGAATAAATGATTACTTTATTTTCAACCGGAACTTAAAACTTAACACGTTACCTTCATTCGCACAGACATCAAAACTTTATTTTATACTGTCCATGAACTAAATTCCCTATTACAATCATAACAAAGTGTACAATAAAGCCATTATTCAAAGTATTGGCCTAAGAAAAATAGTTGCGCATAAACAAATACTGGAACAGTTCGTGCTTTCAAATGGATTACCCTTAGAAATTACACGATTCCGACACATAAGTTTAATTTGAGTGGCGAAACATTTTGTTGTATCTGAAAAATTACTGTACTACAAAAAACGTTTTCACAGTGGTTGTAATGCATGGGGGTTCACATAATTTAATTCAATTTTTATAGAGCTAACAATTTTATGTCAAAGATTAGGCAGAAACGGAGAAAAGTTTTAAAATCACGGCTGTTTGTGCGAGTTCGTGTACGTGCGCGCTAAACGCGGAAAGTACCTAAACTTAATAACTCTGAAGACGTGAAGTACTTAAGTTTATGTCAAAACCGACCGAAGAACAGTCGGAAAAAAAAACAAAGAAAGATTAGCAAATAACTGTTTTAATAGATTTGGCAGTTTTACAACGTGTTATACGCTTCTGGTTTGTGGCCCCTGTTTACAATGGTAGTCTGAGAAAAAACCTTTTTACAACGTTTAAATTGTAAGCCTAGCTTTCGGGTAAATTTCATTTGAATCTATTTTTGAAATTGAGGGGAAATTAAAATGTAATTTACTATAAGAATGGGTCCAACACAGAAATCCTGAAAACCTTCTTCACAAACAAACTGACGATAAACTTGAGTATAGGCTTAACTTCTTGCCGAGCCATACAAAAGTTGGGCACATAAACAAAGACAACGCTTATCTGGCTCATCGGTTGACCATAACTTTTTTGAAGAAAACGACTAAATAAAAAGTCAACGGTAAATACCTTCTCCAATTGTCGAAAAGGCTACATCGGGCCACTGCGCAAATGGCACATACTTCGTCTTTAGTCATGCTCAAGCTCAAGCACGGCGGGAAAATTTATGTTGTCGAATGCAGTCGCGGCGCGAATACAATCCCTTTCATAACGCTTTAGATACATCCAAAAAAGCCGTCCATCAAGCCTTGATATAATTCTTCCCAGAGTGGCCAGTTAAAAATAATTTCACACTCTAACACATCTTTCGGTGACCTAGTCGAAGTGGCGGAAGGAGAGTCGAGTCGAACGAGGTATAGCACAGCGTTGACGTGGACGTCGTTAATCCACTGACTTGATCTCAAGTTTTATGCTTCGGACTAGAAATTTTCCAGTACTTAGTTGAATTTGACGGCAAATCTCCCATTTTGGCGACCATTTCAGCTTTTCACCACAGCTCTTTCACCACACAAATCTTTCACAGTCTAACACATCTTCAGGTGACCTAGTCGAAGTGGCGGAACGAGAGAGTCGAACGAGGAATCGCACAGCCTTCATGTGGTCTTTAATCCACTGACTTGGTCTAAGGGTTTATGACACAGGATCAACCAAAATTTCAAAATCATTTCACCGTTTTGAATGTAGTCAAATTTCGGACTAGAAATTTCCCATTACTTTGTTAAACTTGACCGCAAATACCACTTTAGTGCTGTCGCAAGAAAACCGTCGCTTCGTTTCAGAAGGTCGATTCGCTTTCTGTGATTGGTTAAACAAAATGACGTGTGAATCGCGAGGTGTGGAGAATCTACGATTCGATGAAAAACATAGCGGGCAATGTCTTCCTTTGTAATTTTAACCAAAGAAAAAAATTGCAAAACATTTAATTTTTGGTTTATCGTGAACTAAAAAACTGTCAGAAAAAGAGCGGATAGGCGTGTTTTCAGAGCATCTCTCTCTCTCTCTCTCAACTAACACTTGTGATTTTTTGGTATGAATGAATTAATATGCAAAAACTAAAAAAGGTAAAAATAATAAAGAAAAATTGTCAACTATTTTCTCAAAGAAGTACAAATACACTTGCCTCGATCCAAGCCCACTCATAACAAATATCCACAAAAATATGAATACAATACAATCTTCCGTCTGTACAACATTTAACCCCCAAATTTCTATACAACCATTTTTAATTTGTTTTAACATTTATATTAGCAAGCTCCGGCTTGCTGGCTCAGCAACAAATATCTTTCAAAACCATGAGAAGTTAAGTGAGAGAAACAATGTCTACAAGGTCTAAATAATAAGTCAGTAGTGGATGAATGGGTGGGGCAGGGGTTCTGAACCTTCATCTCATTGTACTTTTTTCTTCTGGTTCTACCCCTCACGTAGCAGTATCTACTTATGTCTTAACTTTGTTAAGAAGGTTAGTCATGTCTCGCCGTAATATATGGCATTAAAAGTTACCCTTTTCGGCCATCATTTTGTTTCTTTGCCTTATATCTACCTTTTTATGGGATATATAATTATATATTGTTATTTCCGGTTTCACTTGTAATAATAATAATAATAATAATAATTAAATAACAATATATAATTATAATAAGAACCTTCCCAGAATCCTTTGCAGCTAGAAAATCGTCAATCCCAAATAACTTGGTCAGTTTGAGGGCAGCAAGACCCCCACGTTGTCTAGAAATAAGTCTTACCATAAACTAATTATTGTACAAGACTAAGGGCGATGACGTCATTGGTCACGTGACTTTGCTCACAAGTGCGTTTTTGCTCACTGTGACAAAATTATTTTGTTATTGAAAAAGCAGTCAACGTGGTTTGAAGCACAATGGTGTGAGCCATTTCGGACTGCCCGGGTACCGAACAAAATATAAATATTAAGGGGGCTATGCACAATTTTTCAAAAAGTGGGAGTCTGGGTACAAGTGCTATCTCGCGTTGCGTTAAACGCGAGGAAACAAAAATTTGGGTATTGGTAGATATTTTTATGAAATATACATTTTTGTCCTTTCTAATGCTGTGACGTCATCGGTCACGTGACCAGAACGGATCGAAGTTTAATATTTGCTTTTAAAGTTTACTAGAACCTTTCTCCAAGAATATTTTTAAGCGAAGTTAGAGTTTAATAAATAGTGTTTTAAAAAATGGCCATTATTACTTTTTCCTAAAAAAGTGCGGCAGTAGAAAATCTAGCTGAAAAGTTTGTCAGCTTCCTGGTCAACGACCATTTGAGCTAGCAACGAAAGAAAATTTTGCCAAAGGCCTGAATGTATGCTCTTAATGAAGGCGTTGTCAGTTTTTTAAAATTTTGATTGGTTTAGGAGGTGATCGATTCTTAAGATTTTTTTCAGAGGAGAGGGCCTGGAGGAGAGAACGAAAACGAGGCTATAATTTCGCGCGCTTTTTGTTCACTGCGACGCCGCGCCACAAAGATTAGCCAGAAAAAAAAATCCAAGGACTGGACAACGGACTGGACTTGCATTTTCTTCAAACGGAACTTTTGACGAGATTTTTTAATTATTATTGTTTTTTTTTATGGCTGCTGTCTGCTCAGGGACAATGTTTACTTGAGAGGTAAGTTGATACAGATAGTTATTGCTGTTTGTTAAAAAACAAAACAAAAAAATAAGCGCGTTTGTGGTACACTTAAATGCACTTCCCACCCTCCCACCTAAAAAGTGTTGTTTAATACTCTTGAAATTATAAAACTTAAACTAGAAGTTGCAGCAATGCGAATGAAATCAAATTAATGCTAACATTAAATGAATCAGTTTAAGTTGCTTAAGGCAACCGATGCAAGCTCAGAAATTTTACTAAATACGATATTTGAAGGTTAAAAACGTATCGTAAAGAGTGACTGAATAAATGATTACTTTATTTTCAACCGGAACTTAAAACTTAACACGTTACCTTCATTCGCACAGACATCAAAACTTTATTTTATACTGTCCATGAACTAAATTCCCTATTACAATCATAACAAAGTGTACAATAAAGCCATTATTCAAAGTATTGGCCTAAGAAAAATAGTTGCGCATAAACAAATACTGGAACAGTTCGTGCTTTCAAATGGATTACCCTTAGAAATTACACGATTCCGACACATAAGTTTAATTTGAGTGGCGAAACATTTTGTTGTATCTGAAAAATTACTGTACTACAAAAAACGTTTTCACAGTGGTTGTAATGCATGGGGGTTCACATAATTTAATTCAATTTTTATAGAGCTAACAATTTTATGTCAAAGATTAGGCAGAAACGGAGAAAAGTTTTAAAATCACGGCTGTTTGTGCGAGTTCGTGTACGTGCGCGCTAAACGCGGAAAGTACCTAAACTTAATAACTCTGAAGACGTGAAGTACTTAAGTTTATGTCAAAACCGACCGAAGAACAGTCGGAAAAAAAAACAAAGAAAGATTAGCAAATAACTGTTTTAATAGATTTGGCAGTTTTACAACGTGTTATACGCTTCTGGTTTGTGGCCCCTGTTTACAATGGTAGTCTGAGAAAAAACCTTTTTACAACGTTTAAATTGTAAGCCTAGCTTTCGGGTAAATTTCATTTGAATCTATTTTTGAAATTGAGGGGAAATTAAAATGTAATTTACTATAAGAATGGGTCCAACACAGAAATCCTGAAAACCTTCTTCACAAACAAACTGACGATAAACTTGAGTATAGGCTTAACTTCTTGCCGAGCCATACAAAAGTTGGGCACATAAACAAAGACAACGCTTATCTGGCTCATCGGTTGACCATAACTTTTTTGAAGAAAACGACTAAATAAAAAGTCAACGGTAAATACCTTCTCCAATTGTCGAAAAGGCTACATCGGGCCACTGCGCAAATGGCACATACTTCGTCTTTAGTCATGCTCAAGCTCAAGCACGGCGGGAAAATTTATGTTGTCGAATGCAGTCGCGGCGCGAATACAATCCCTTTCATAACGCTTTAGATACATCCAAAAAAGCCGTCCATCAAGCCTTGATATAATTCTTCCCAGAGTGGCCAGTTAAAAATAATTTCACACTCTAACACATCTTTCGGTGACCTAGTCGAAGTGGCGGAAGGAGAGTCGAGTCGAACGAGGTATAGCACAGCGTTGACGTGGACGTCGTTAATCCACTGACTTGATCTCAAGTTTTATGCTTCGGACTAGAAATTTTCCAGTACTTAGTTGAATTTGACGGCAAATCTCCCATTTTGGCGACCATTTCAGCTTTTCACCACAGCTCTTTCACCACACAAATCTTTCACAGTCTAACACATCTTCAGGTGACCTAGTCGAAGTGGCGGAACGAGAGAGTCGAACGAGGAATCGCACAGCCTTCATGTGGTCTTTAATCCACTGACTTGGTCTAAGGGTTTATGACACAGGATCAACCAAAATTTCAAAATCATTTCACCGTTTTGAATGTAGTCAAATTTCGGACTAGAAATTTCCCATTACTTTGTTAAACTTGACCGCAAATACCACTTTAGTGCTGTCGCAAGAAAACCGTCGCTTCGTTTCAGAAGGTCGATTCGCTTTCTGTGATTGGTTAAACAAAATGACGTGTGAATCGCGAGGTGTGGAGAATCTACGATTCGATGAAAAACATAGCGGGCAATGTCTTCCTTTGTAATTTTAACCAAAGAAAAAAATTGCAAAACATTTAATTTTTGGTTTATCGTGAACTAAAAAACTGTCAGAAAAAGAGCGGATAGGCGTGTTTTCAGAGCATCTCTCTCTCTCTCTCTCAACTAACACTTGTGATTTTTTGGTATGAATGAATTAATATGCAAAAACTAAAAAAGGTAAAAATAATAAAGAAAAATTGTCAACTATTTTCTCAAAGAAGTACAAATACACTTGCCTCGATCCAAGCCCACTCATAACAAATATCCACAAAAATATGAATACAATACAATCTTCCGTCTGTACAACATTTAACCCCCAAATTTCTATACAACCATTTTTAATTTGTTTTAACATTTATATTAGCAAGCTCCGGCTTGCTGGCTCAGCAACAAATATCTTTCAAAACCATGAGAAGTTAAGTGAGAGAAACAATGTCTACAAGGTCTAAATAATAAGTCAGTAGTGGATGAATGGGTGGGGCAGGGGTTCTGAACCTTCATCTCATTGTACTTTTTTCTTCTGGTTCTACCCCTCACGTAGCAGTATCTACTTATGTCTTAACTTTGTTAAGAAGGTTAGTCATGTCTCGCCGTAATATATGGCATTAAAAGTTACCCTTTTCGGCCATCATTTTGTTTCTTTGCCTTATATCTACCTTTTTATGGGATATATAATTATATATTGTTATTTCCGGTTTCACTTGTAATAATAATAATAATAATAATAATTAAATAACAATATATAATTATAATAAGAACCTTCCCAGAATCCTTTGCAGCTAGAAAATCGTCAATCCCAAATAACTTGGTCAGTTTGAGGGCAGCAAGACCCCCACGTTGTCTAGAAATAAGTCTTACCATAAACTAATTATTGTACAAGACTAAGGGCGATGACGTCATTGGTCACGTGACTTTGCTCACAAGTGCGTTTTTGCTCACTGTGACAAAATTATTTTGTTATTGAAAAAGCAGTCAACGTGGTTTGAAGCACAATGGTGTGAGCCATTTCGGACTGCCCGGGTACCGAACAAAATATAAATATTAAGGGGGCTATGCACAATTTTTCAAAAAGTGGGAGTCTGGGTACAAGTGCTATCTCGCGTTGCGTTAAACGCGAGGAAACAAAAATTTGGGTATTGGTAGATATTTTTATGAAATATACATTTTTGTCCTTTCTAATGCTGTGACGTCATCGGTCACGTGACCAGAACGGATCGAAGTTTAATATTTGCTTTTAAAGTTTACTAGAACCTTTCTCCAAGAATATTTTTAAGCGAAGTTAGAGTTTAATAAATAGTGTTTTAAAAAATGGCCATTATTACTTTTTCCTAAAAAAGTGCGGCAGTAGAAAATCTAGCTGAAAAGTTTGTCAGCTTCCTGGTCAACGACCATTTGAGCTAGCAACGAAAGAAAATTTTGCCAAAGGCCTGAATGTATGCTCTTAATGAAGGCGTTGTCAGTTTTTTAAAATTTTGATTGGTTTAGGAGGTGATCGATTCTTAAGATTTTTTTCAGAGGAGAGGGCCTGGAGGAGAGAACGAAAACGAGGCTATAATTTCGCGCGCTTTTTGTTCACTGCGACGCCGCGCCACAAAGATTAGCCAGAAAAAAAAATCCAAGGACTGGACAACGGACTGGACTTGCATTTTCTTCAAACGGAACTTTTGACGAGATTTTTTAATTATTATTGTTTTTTTTTATGGCTGCTGTCTGCTCAGGGACAATGTTTACTTGAGAGGTAAGTTGATACAGATAGTTATTGCTGTTTGTTAAAAAACAAAACAAAAAAATAAGCGCGTTTGTGGTACACTTAAATGCACTTCCCACCCTCCCACCTAAAAAGTGTTGTTTAATACTCTTGAAATTATAAAACTTAAACTAGAAGTTGCAGCAATGCGAATGAAATCAAATTAATGCTAACATTAAATGAATCAGTTTAAGTTGCTTAAGGCAACCGATGCAAGCTCAGAAATTTTACTAAATACGATATTTGAAGGTTAAAAACGTATCGTAAAGAGTGACTGAATAAATGATTACTTTATTTTCAACCGGAACTTAAAACTTAACACGTTACCTTCATTCGCACAGACATCAAAACTTTATTTTATACTGTCCATGAACTAAATTCCCTATTACAATCATAACAAAGTGTACAATAAAGCCATTATTCAAAGTATTGGCCTAAGAAAAATAGTTGCGCATAAACAAATACTGGAACAGTTCGTGCTTTCAAATGGATTACCCTTAGAAATTACACGATTCCGACACATAAGTTTAATTTGAGTGGCGAAACATTTTGTTGTATCTGAAAAATTACTGTACTACAAAAAACGTTTTCACAGTGGTTGTAATGCATGGGGGTTCACATAATTTAATTCAATTTTTATAGAGCTAACAATTTTATGTCAAAGATTAGGCAGAAACGGAGAAAAGTTTTAAAATCACGGCTGTTTGTGCGAGTTCGTGTACGTGCGCGCTAAACGCGGAAAGTACCTAAACTTAATAACTCTGAAGACGTGAAGTACTTAAGTTTATGTCAAAACCGACCGAAGAACAGTCGGAAAAAAAAAACAAAGAAAGATTAGCAAATAACTGTTTTAATAGATTTGGCAGTTTTACAACGTGTTATACGCTTCTGGTTTGTGGCCCCTGTTTACAATGGTAGTCTGAGAAAAAACCTTTTTACAACGTTTAAATTGTAAGCCTAGCTTTCGGGTAAATTTCATTTGAATCTATTTTTGAAATTGAGGGGAAATTAAAATGTAATTTACTATAAGAATGGGTCCAACACAGAAATCCTGAAAACCTTCTTCACAAACAAACTGACGATAAACTTGAGTATAGGCTTAACTTCTTGCCGAGCCATACAAAAGTTGGGCACATAAACAAAGACAACGCTTATCTGGCTCATCGGTTGACCATAACTTTTTTGAAGAAAACGACTAAATAAAAAGTCAACGGTAAATACCTTCTCCAATCGTCGAAAAGGCTACATCGGGCCACTGCGCAAATGGCACATACTTCGTCTTTAGTCATGCTCAAGCTCAAGCACGGCGGGAAAATTTATGTTGTCGAATGCAGTCGCGGCGCGAATACAATCCCTTTCATAACGCTTTAGATACATCCAAAAAAGCCGTCCATCAAGCCTTGATATAATTCTTCCCAGAGTGGCCAGTTAAAAATAATTTCACACTCTAACACATCTTTCGGTGACCTAGTCGAAGTGGCGGAAGGAGAGTCGAGTCGAACGAGGTATAGCACAGCGTTGACGTGGACGTCGTTAATCCACTGACTTGATCTCAAGTTTTATGCTTCGGACTAGAAATTTTCCAGTACTTAGTTGAATTTGACGGCAAATCTCCCATTTTGGCGACCATTTCAGCTTTTCACCACAGCTCTTTCACCACACAAATCTTTCACAGTCTAACACATCTTCAGGTGACCTAGTCGAAGTGGCGGAACGAGAGAGTCGAACGAGGAATCGCACAGCCTTCATGTGGTCTTTAATCCACTGACTTGGTCTAAGGGTTTATGACACAGGATCAACCAAAATTTCAAAATCATTTCACCGTTTTGAATGTAGTCAAATTTCGGACTAGAAATTTCCCATTACTTTGTTAAACTTGACCGCAAATACCACTTTAGTGCTGTCGCAAGAAAACCGTCGCTTCGTTTCAGAAGGTCGATTCGCTTTCTGTGATTGGTTAAACAAAATGACGTGTGAATCGCGAGGTGTGGAGAATCTACGATTCGATGAAAAACATAGCGGGCAATGTCTTCCTTTGTAATTTTAACCAAAGAAAAAAATTGCAAAACATTTAATTTTTGGTTTATCGTGAACTAAAAAACTGTCAGAAAAAGAGCGGATAGGCGTGTTTTCAGAGCATCTCTCTCTCTCTCTCTCAACTAACACTTGTGATTTTTTGGTATGAATGAATTAATATGCAAAAACTAAAAAAGGTAAAAATAATAAAGAAAAATTGTCAACTATTTTCTCAAAGAAGTACAAATACACTTGCCTCGATCCAAGCCCACTCATAACAAATATCCACAAAAATATGAATACAATACAATCTTCCGTCTGTACAACATTTAACCCCCAAATTTCTATACAACCATTTTTAATTTGTTTTAACATTTATATTAGCAAGCTCCGGCTTGCTGGCTCAGCAACAAATATCTTTCAAAACCATGAGAAGTTAAGTGAGAGAAACAATGTCTACAAGGTCTAAATAATAAGTCAGTAGTGGATGAATGGGTGGGGCAGGGGTTCTGAACCTTCATCTCATTGTACTTTTTTCTTCTGGTTCTACCCCTCACGTAGCAGTATCTACTTATGTCTTAACTTTGTTGGAGAGTCTAACAAAATTGTAAATTCAACACAGCTTATCATTGTTCTTACCACCTTGGGAATGCCACTTACACCTTTCCCTTTTTAACCTGCCATTCCTCTCCTACATTTTTTCTCTGCAGTCCCCCCCCCCCCCCCGTACCTCTTCACCTCTTTGAAAAGTAAATCCTTTTTTTGTTTTAATCTCTGCAGGTGTGACTGTAATTTAATGACAAATTTCCTGACGGATTATTTCTTTAGTTCAATCAATCAATCAATCAATCAATCAACGACTTTATTAATTTGTCGAAAATGACTAGCCGAAGGAATCTCGAGGGAATTGAGTTTTCATATTATGGGAGTCAGCGAACTAAAAGTCTCTAAGCCAAACATAAAGCTATTTGTAATGCACATAAGCTATATGCAAGTTAAGCAGAGTGATTTTAATGCTAATTAGAGTTAAATTCAGGCTAACTAAATGGAATGGGATCGAATCATGTAAGCCATGCAAGGAAGAAATCCCTTACCTCAAAACAAAGGTTAATCTCAAATCAACTAAGCAAGGAGTAGGCTTACCAGATTACTGTGCTAACTAGAGAGCAATTTAGGCTAACAAGTGTGTTATTTAGTTTAACTGAAATGGCTTGCATGGCTTGCTGGCTTACAGATAAACCAGATCCAAAATTAACCAAAGAACAACCTTAAAATGAGCTTGGGATAAAATTATATTAGAAGAGTGCTATAAATATTCACTGTTATTATTGGGAATTGTGTGGCTGCAGAAAATATCTAAATTCACTATACACAGATACATACACTGCACACAGAAGGGAATGAAAAAATATGGGGGGGGGGGGGGGTGTGGAAGACCAAACCCTTAAAAAAAAAAGAAATGTAATTCATTAGAATTTACAGGGTAGAAGAGGAAAGCTCTCATAAGAAAATACCTTAATCCATGGAAAAAGTTCAGTATGACTATTTTATGGTGCTACACAATGGAGTAACTTTCTTGACAATTAGCAGTTTACATGGAAACAGCAGGGTTGGAAATTAGCACTCGCCCAGGCGAGTGTCAAAACTACTTGGGCCAGTACAAATCTTAGCATTTTTCTTGCATTTATTACAGGCACTAGCCCAATGGCAAGTGCTGTCAAAACTAAGTTCTCCTCCCTGAAACAGTAGGGTTTTTTTGTTTAAAATACACTTTTATCAAAAGATCTTTTAAGCAGTTCTCATTTTTCTGTTTGTGGTCATAATTAATCAAGCTGTAAGAAAGGACAATAAAAATGACCATTTAAGACTTAACACATGTTGCCAAACAAAATAATGTTCAACTGTTAACAGGGATTGTTCCTTTTTATGTGCTATCCTGTGGATTTGATGTGCATCCAATCCACTAATAGTAAATAAATGTAAAGCACTAGTGGTGTTATGTTTGTCAAATACTTTTCAATGACAAAGTAAAATTTATTATTAGATTTCTACACTATATAAACTTCAGTTTTATTTAATTATGCTTAATTCAGGTACAATACAGAAGAAAAGTAATGGCCTTGATGTCATTAGAGGAACTGTGTTTCCTGAAGGTACTCCAAGAAATTGAGCAATTCAGAGTCATTCCAAGCGAGCTGATGCTTTTAAAGATTGAGCAACTGCCTCTTCCATATTTGTTAAAAACTCAGATGCGTTCCTTGTCCAAACAGTGGAAATTAAAACCCATTCTAACAAGAGTTAACTTTAAATTAACAACAACTGTAACAATTCCAAGGGAGGTACAGTTTGATTTTTGTGGTTTCTACGGAGTCTGTGGTTTTTTTTATTATCAAGATACTAAAGTACTGATTGAGTTAACGCAACATGAGCTCGAAGATATTAGTATTTGGTTCATCGGTACACTTGATGTACGTAGTCAGAAAGATTTTTTTCAAGAGGTGTGTCTGATGTTAGGAAATGTTGGAATTGCAATTTCTCCAAAAGACTTCCAACGAGATATTCAAGCGGAAAGCCTGATCAACTGGATTGGAAAGTCCACATTAATCAGTTGGAAGGGAAGTATACACAACACCATCTTTGGATCAATTTTGAAATTGAGAAATAGAAGCATTCAGCGAAGGGATCCTACTCGAGTGTTTTCCAAACTATCAGTTGCTACTGCAGCAGATGAAATTCGAACAGCAATTAATCTTTTGGATGGCATATCATGCAGCGATGCTGCTACTCTTCAAAAAGCTTTTGATGTGTCTGACGAACACCCTTTTACTAGTATACTACGTGAAGCTTCAGAATGTGACATGATGTAAAATGATATTTTATCTGGTCGTTTTAAATTAGTTTATAAAACTCTGACTGTTACTCCAAACAAAACATTACACTTTATGCAGCAATATGCTTGAGAGGTGTACAGCTCCATGACAGTGCAACTTCTTTGCAAGACTTCCATTTAATTAAATTTATTATATGGTGCATTGAAAAGTAACCTACAAAAAATTTAAAGAGACTGAAATAGATTTCAAAGTATTATTATTTCAATACATGTAGTTCTTTGTTTGTACCATGCGACTGTCTAAGCAAGAGCTGCAGTTCTAGGACTATAATTCTAACTAGCTTTTAAACAACCTGAAAGTTATTACTTTTTTCTGAATCAAATGACAACCAAGTCCATTGATGATGCAGGAAGTCTGATATTAATTATTAGAGCACAACTTGACTAAAGCGCTCGCTCTGATTTGTCAATTTAGTGTCTACTATTTACCCATGGTTGTACGCTGTCGACGATTTTAAGCGCAGGCTTTTGGTGAGGTAAGCAATCAGTGGTAAGCGATCAGTGAGAGAATTTAAATGAGTTTTCTCCAATTTTTTTTTTCTCATGAATTTTAAAAGCTACACATCTAGGATACATTCCTCAATAACAGTGAAAGATTTTCACCCTCAGCTACACGGAAAAACTATTCATTACAAATTTTTGATTTCATTTTATGCTTTTGTCAGAAATTGTGTGATTCAGTGCACCCGTTTGTTCAAAAGCAATAAGGGTGAGCAGTTGAATTTCTCAAAGAAACTGTGGTAAAATGCCTAAAAGTTGTGCTATAAAACAAATGGTAAACCCCATGCTGCACACTATTGAGTTATTGATGCACTTGGGAGTTTGCTAAGCACTCAAGGTAGAGTCGTCCTCGGCTATCACCTCGGCAGACTCTTACGCTTCTTTCGTGGTTAGCAACCTCCCCCGTGCATCCATAACTCAATAGTGTACAGTGTGGCATTTAACATTTGTTAATTAAATTTCATTGACCAGTTGTCCGTAACATTGTTGAGTGTGCATGTGTAAAGTTTGTTAATCAGTTTTGACCTGCCCATTGTTGGTGGCAGATAACAGAAACAACTGACAGCAACATTTTACTTGGCTCTTGAAATAACTTCAAGTAAGGCTACCAAAACATCAGTTCAACAGCTCATTTTTAGGTGTGATCTTTACTTTTGAGGGTCTTTATGTACAGTATGGGGAATCATGTCCCTGCTGAAATTGAAGGTTTATCAGGGTCAGTGTGTCTCTTCTTTCTCTCCACTTACCGACATACAAACAACCTTTGAAATTAAACGTGACAAAATGACTGGTATATGTAAGTACTAAACCACATTGGCCCAGTACCATACATGAATTGCAACAATCTTAAGCCAATTATGATTCAGAAACTAGTCAAAGAGAAAGTACGTACAAGTTCTATTGGATTCACAAAAAATTAACCTACATGTACAGTGTACAGGAAATTAAATTTTAATGTATGTGCATACTTTAAAGAATGTCAAGGTTTAAATTGTACAATAGTTCTGTTTCTTTATCCCCATCACATAAATGTTTTTTTAAAAAATTTCAATTCACTGTATTGTACTCTTCTTTTTACTATTATCATTTTATTCTTGTCAAACTCATTTATGAACCAAATGCATAAATATTATTAATGAAACCTGAATTAACTACATTAAACAGCAAACTTATGCAAAACTTGAAAACCACTTTCAATGTTAATGTAAGTTCAAACCTGTCAATTATACTTTTTATTTCTAAACTTACATGCATGACCCAGTAAAAACCTGCCAGTAAATACCTTACATTTAAGGCTAAAATTTGCCAGTAAGACCTCCAGTATATAAGAACCTCTTATGCCAAAAAATTTGGAGAAGTGCAGTCATGTTCCCATTTTCTTAAACCAGATTACTTTAAGGGCAAACTGGTACATGTGGCTAGCATATAGTGTTTCAATAGTTTTCTATTATAGTCATTTTATGAAACACAATGCAAAATAATTATCATAATTATAAGAAAAAAGGTTGAATGATAATCAACTTTCGGTTAAGGAACAACATAAATTTTTCATCAGAGAAAAAGAACTTTTTAAGAAGCTTAAACAGCCTAAATTTGTGCTAATTACCATTAATTAATGTAAAAAGCTGCTTGGATAACGTGGGAAAATGCAGGTTCTTACTGTGCAGGTTTTTACAGTAAGTGCATGTATTAATATGACTGTTTGCTCCAAAATGTCTACAGCCTGTTCAAGACAATAGATAAATGTTATCTTTATCACTGAAAAATCATTTCTCCAATCTCATGTCAAGAATACTGGAAACAGTATATACTATGTACAGAACTAAATAATTTTGAAAAATGAAATTTAATAGACTTCCAGGGCACTTATTCAAATAGAAATGGTATAATAACAAAATGGTTCAATGTTATGGATGACTTATAAATGGTCCCTTGCAACCCTGGGTTAGTGTTTAGCCATGTGTACTTTCTTGAAGCTTCTACTTTGGGCAGTGATAAATCTACAATAATTTCCATCACATGACCAGAAAAAAAAAATTAAACATACACATTTTTCTTATAAAACTGACCAAATGTGGCCACAATTTTCAAAGGTGAAGGGAACCTTCAATAGAACATACACTGCAGTCAAAGGCTAAACCCAGGATAGTGAGAGAGCCCAATTTTAAAAGCAGTGACAAAACACATATAATTGGACCTAAAATTTTAAATACCTTCTTACATGTAATTTTTGCGACACATTATTTTTGAGAATTTCAGTGATTAAAAAAAATTGCAAAATAAAGTGATGCAAAGATAACATGACGCGAAAATTAAGTGAGTCAAATTAATCTCAACTATAAAGGAATGATATTTTGTGGTCAATGACTCATTCAGGGAAAATACCGGGCTGTAAGTGTGATTTCCCCGGCTGAAAAACAACCTAAGACCTTTCGTTGGTACAGGGTTCTCATTAAGTGCCGGCAGCCGGCTAAAAAACCGGCTACTTTTAATTTAGAGCCGCCTACTTTTCGGTGATATGCTTGCTATATAGAGGCTCGTGCCTACGGCACTCGCTTCTCCCGCCGCCCACCATTATTTTTAAGCCGTCTACTCCAAAACTTATTGAGAACCCTGATAATGCCACTGCTTTGGCTAATGCACCCGCATATATTATTAAGTTTGCATTTGATTTCTGTCTGTGACAAACACTAGCTACAAATCCCTGTCATTTTGAACATGAACGACATACTTTTGACATATAGCTGAAGTGTCACTGACTTTTTTTTCAACATAATCCTATATAATAGTTCTAAAGGATGGCACCAGGTGTTGCATTCTGGGTACATGGACATGACAGCCCCAAATTTTCTGTGTTTTTCTTTAAAAGTAAATTCTGAACAATGTACATTGTATGGTAGCAAAGTTAAGGAACTGGGCAAAAGACTGTATTTACTAAATATGAAGGATTTAGCTGTGCTTAAAAGCAAACAGTCACATTCTTAAATTTTCATAGATTTCTCTATAATTTTTCTCGTCAAACTACAAGCAAATGCAAGGGAAATTAAAAGCGCAGTTACATGCATCCTAGCACAACCACATCGCTCAGATTTGGTTGACACAGTCTTTAATCTAATAACTTGATATTGCTATTTATAAATTTCTAGCAATTAACTTTTAAACAAACTATTAATTGCCATCAGATTCTCATACAAACACAGTTAATTTGGGTGTTGACAGGCTGATCTTCCCAGAATGCAACACGTGTCACCATCTTTTTTGGGTATCGCAGTTTATGAAATTGTTGATAAAGTTCATTTATTTCATTCCAAATTGCTAAGAAAATAAATTGTGCCTTATCGAAAAACCTGAAAAGATTCAAAATTTAAAATTTTCACAAAGTCACAAAATTTGAGTGCCGCGAAAAAGCGAACCTTACAATCGCAAAATTAATGTCTCGTGAAAATTTCATGCAATAAAGGTATAGCATATTACATGCACAGTATGTACTCTATTTTGCTCTATATGTACCTTAACCAGCTTCTTCAAATGAAAAGAAAATATTAATAATTGCATTAAGGCAAATAAGTCAACTCTCAGCTTTGGATACTACATTTTTGGCTTTCTGATTTGCTCACAAATTTCAGATAATAGCAAATACCTGAAGTTTGCAATAATAAAGAATGGGCCTTGTGTGAACAATTTTTAAAATTTGGCTCACAGCAAAAAAATATTTACCAGAGATTATTTAGATCCACTTTGTAAAAAATATTTTTCATTATCAAGCAAATGGGCTAACTTTACAGAGAAGTTCGATAAACAACAACATTGAATAAGTTTTGATTCAAAGTGGCATTAACATGTCATTTAAGGGATGATCTCAAACACAACACATTGATTACTCTCAGCTGAGTGAAAACATTTTTTGTCCCAAGAAAATTAAGCTAGCAGTTAAGTAAAGTTTGCTACAAAGGTACTTCCTTTTCTAAGGAGGCTTGTCAGTTCCAGTAGCACTACAGGTGTAAGACTTAAAATGAGCAAACTAAATGCAGACAATGTTGAGGACAAAGTGATACATGTACATTTGGGAACATAAAAATTTTTTGTAAGGTCAGTCTATTGATTCATCTGTGGACCTGGTCATCCGTGTAGCAATTTATTGACAGATTATTTTTCTCTTTACATCACAGAGATTTATTATTTTGAGCTCATGTTTGTAAAACACAGTTTATTTTAAGTATTGACCTAATACAAGAACCCTTGCCAGACAAGTAATTTTTTATTGCGCATTGTTAAATATGAAACTGCAATGTAGTTTCGATTATAGGCAATCCCTACCTTGGGGTCAGTGAATTAAAAAAAATGCTACAATTAATAAAGAAAATTTAGCCACTTAAATGAAGTATTTAAAGTTCCAGAATACTAAGACATGGAAAAAATATTATCTCACTTGAGTATTATTCCTTGCTATTGATTCAGTATCACTCTTTTGCTTTCAGGTTAAGATTTCTTGCTCAAAATGCCTAGAAAAAACAATTGGACCATTAGAAAAATGACAAATGACCTAAGAAAGTGTGGGGAGGTAGCTAAGGAGAGAGAAAATGAAGGGGAAGGTCTTTTGTTTTGTACTGTTCTTGAGGAAGAGTGGAGAAGAATGCACCCGCACAGCAAGATAGATGGCCGTGAGTTAATGCGAAAGTATGCCAATTTGAACCTTGTGGAAAAAAAAGATGAAAATGAAAATGATGGTGGTGGTGAAGATTGTGGTATTAAAATGGCAGAGGATGGCCAGGAAATTAACTTGACATGGACATCAGAAATGTTGGAAAATCTGGTTAAATGTAGAAATATGGCAATCAAAAGACAAGAAGAGATGAAAAAGAGAAATATCAAGATTTCGTACATGAAGATTATGCATCAAGAGTGGCAAAAGCTTTACCCAAACAGCACACATTCAGCAAAGAATTTGCAGATCCGTTTATGGTATCAAGAAAACAAAAAGAAGGCTGAAGAACAGGTGAGTGAATCTTTAGCCACAACTGATTGGACACCTGAAATGTTGCGTTATCTTGAAGAGTGTTACATGAAAGCCGTCACACTGAGAGATATGAAGAACAATAAAAATGACATGTCACTCAAAAATGCCATGCTTTCAGAGTGGAAGAAAATGTACCCCGAGAGCCAGTTATCTGAGGATGCTCTGTTTACTAGAGTGTGTAAATATCATCAAGAAATGACGTTCAGTAAAATGGACACAACGGTTGT
The DNA here is from genome assembly GCA_947652115.1 of Blastomussa wellsi. Lineage (NCBI taxonomy): Eukaryota > Metazoa > Cnidaria > Anthozoa > Scleractinia > Plerogyridae > Blastomussa > Blastomussa wellsi. Next base: position 27,824,423 of record OX393563.1, on the reverse strand, counting down.
GAGCAATGAAGATTGTGTTAGCACAGACCCAGCTGATGGTGAACTAAATGAAATGCCAAAATGTGAAAAGAAAGATCAAAACAAGAGTTGCTTATCTGAGCATGCTAATATGCCACTGGACCAAGGAAAGCTCTACTCAATGCGACTATTTGGTGACCGACACTCAGCAAAGCCATTGTTTGATGGGCTATGTTATAATTGTGGGATGATGCTTTTTGGCCGTGTCTCAGAGGGTCACAAGTTCCTGATCAGATCAGATGCCATAAATACAGATCAAGTCCCAGTTGAAGGACTCTATGAGAATAAGCCTACATTAACATATAAGAAGACTGAAGTGTCTTTTTATTCATGCAAGGTATGCAGTAAAGGAATCCGCCAGCTTTTTCCTTGTATTGATCCACATACAGGCTATCAGAATGTTCCGAAAGAACTTGAAAACCTGAGGACATCTTATGAGCGTGGCCAGGTGTCCCTTTGTGGCCTGTTTTCCACAACCTTGAAAAGAGCTGATCCTTTCAGAAGAGTGTGGCCCCACTTTTCAGGAGAAGTGAACATCCTTCATAAGCTGAACCACCATTATTATGGCATGTATGGCTTTATGGTAGCTAAAGAGAAGCCAGAAGAAAAGCAGGGATCACATGAGAGAATTGTTACAGCCTTGAAGTGGCTTAGAATTAACAACCCACTGTATGCCAATTTCTTTAGCAACTATGACACCCTTTACAGATTTCGGCCAGAAAATCCTTTGTCTGTTGCCTTTGCCCATGGGATAAGGGATGCTAAAGGTAGTTCATTGGAAGAGCAGCTAGGTCAGGAGACTGCTGCCCTAGTGGTGCCATTTTCAGAGGACAGAAATGCTCCTCAACTGAACGAGTGTGAAGATGTTGCAGGAATTCAGCACCCAGAGAGGAAACCTGAGGAAGTTAGTAAAGCAGAGAGAGATATTTTGTTGTCAACAAAAGTAACCTACCATGATCCTAATCTTGAAGCAAAAGCATGGCCCCATCTCTTTCCATATGGCACTGGAAGCTGGGCTAGTGGACTGGGTCTATCTCCGACTGAGTATTGCAAACTAAGGCTTCTCAATTATAGTAATCGCTGGCGAAAAGATCCTCAGTGGGCATTCTTCTGGTTTGATCGCCTAACAAAGAATCGCATTTTCTATTACAACCGTGCAAGAAGAGTGAAACGCATTGGTAGAGACGAGCCACTGACATCCATGAAGGTTAAGGGAGAAAATCCCTATGATGCATATGGTACAGAAGTTCCGAATACCATACCTGGCAGCAAAGGTTACTGGAGTGCCCGTTTGCTTGATGTTTTAGCAATGAGTAGAGAGTTAGGAAAACCGCAATTCTTCATCACATTAACTCAGAACGATTCCTGGCCAGAGCTACAAGCACACATCACGTCTGGAGCCGGACATTCTGTCGAAGGCCTGACATTTGATGAGCCCCTGCCTGAACACATGGCACAAGATCCTGCAATGGAGTTTCCAACTGAAACTGTTGTTGCATTCCAAAAACGCTTTCAGCTGTTCCGAGAGAAAGTGCTGGAAGATTCAAATGGCCCACTGGGTCAAGTTAATGATTACTGGTGGAGAGTGGAGTACCAACGAAGAGGCGCTCTTCACATCCACATGGTAGTGTGGTGCGAGCCAAATACTATTCCTGATGATGCGATCATGGCTGAGTTACCCCGCACTGACCACAGCAATGACCTGTTCACTCAAGCATGTCGGTCATATGTTGAAAGATTTCAGCTCCATGGAGCCTGTAATCCAGAAAGATGTTTTAAGGGTCCAGGTGGGAGGGTGCTAGACCACTGCAAGTATGGTTTTCCATTTAAAACAGAAGAGTGTGACAGACCCGATGAAAGTGGTATGAGGATGTTATACCGCAGGAGATGCAAAGAAGACAGTAGGGTAGTTCCCTACAATCTGCCTATATTACTCTTGATGGGAGCCCATGTTAATATTCAGCGAGTGACATCTGGTGGATGGGAGTTGTACCTTGCAAAATATGTCGCAAAGGCAGAGCCATCATTTGATCTAAACTTGCCAGAGGGCACAACAGATCCTGAACGATACCTCAGAACACGGATAGTAGGACGGCTGGAAGTGGAGAACAACCTCCTGGGGTTTAATGTCTGTAGATCAAGCCGTTCTGTCATTTACCTTCCAACAACAACAAAGCCTGATTATGGTTTTCTGAAAAGAAAACAACACCTACCTGAAGACCCTTCCTCAACAGATGTGTTTTATGACACCCTATTTGAAAAGTACCTTGACAGACCAGATGAGCTTCAAGATGTTCTATATCCCGATTATGTTTGCCGTTACATAATTGGCTCTTCTAAGGGGACAACAATTCCGCAGGATTGTGTTGCTTCAACAAGTGATGATCAGAGTGCCAGGGATGAAGATTATAATAGCAGTTCAGATGATGATGAGCAAACAGTAGTATCTTCCTTTTCCAACTGCAAAGAAACACGTAAACGTCAAAGGACAAAAGGTGACAAATCATTAGAAGCACCAAGTAAAAGGTCTAGAAACACATCAGGGCAACCAAGAGGAAAGTCTTCCAGACAAAATGGGAAACAATTAATTGACAAGAAGAGAAGAACTATAAAAATGAGAAAGGCTGGGAAGCAGGCCATTCCACGTTGGCAGTTCTTAATTCCTACTGGTGAACAGCAAGAGAAGTTCTATGAACAGAAGCTGCTGCTGAATGTGCCTTTCACAAGAGAGGAGGTTCCATGTATATTCTCAGACAATAACTTATCAAAAACTTTCTTGGAGGAATGTGCAATTCGAGGTCTTCTTAACGAGGTAAATGATGGAATGAATGCTCTCTCTGAAGCAAACAGTCGTGGCTTTTCAATGGAGCAACTTCAAAAGTTGGCTCAGACTTTGGTAGATAGCAATATGCTATCAAGTGAAGCTTGTGAAACTTTCTTGGGAGAAGTGTCAGAATCAAGGCCAAAGTTAGAGGAAGAACAAGAAGTTACAGAAGGCGGCATTGTGAATGAAGATGGTATCATGGCAGACCTGGCACCAAAACAAGAGAAGTGTGACTTACCTGCCATGGTGGAAACACTTACACCAACACAACGAAAAGTCTATGATTGGGTTGCAGACAAGCTCTCCAAGGGTGAGCACATTCAGGCATGCATTTGTGGTCCAGCAGGCACTGGAAAGTCATACCTTCTAAAAGCTATTGTGGAGCTCATGAAACAAGTTGCAAACATACCAGTAACTAAGTTAGGAACAACTGGTGTAGCAGCAGTCGTTGTTGGAGGTACAACAGTACATAATTTTTTTCGAATGGATGTCAACTGCAAGTGTTATTTGGAGAAGGGCACTTTAGACCACAAGATTGTAAGGGACACTGAAGTCCTATTGATTGATGAGTTTTCGATGCTAGAATTCAATGTTTTTCATGCCATGGACAAAATAACCAGAGAGGCATCAATTCCAAAGAATCGTCGATTCCCATTTGCAGGCAAACATGTCATTCTCATTGGTGACCCTGCTCAACTTCCAGCCATCGACAAAGATATTTATGACAGTTGGCTGTGGCAAAATTTTGACATCTTAATGCTTAAAGAGGTCAAACGGCAAGGAGACCCTGCTTTTGCCAACATGCTTGACAAAGTAAGGCTTGGTATTGTTGATGAAGAAGTAACAGAGGTCCTAAATTCACGTGTAATTGGCACTGAAGATGATATTGATCTTAGTCATGGTTGCATCATTGTTGCATTACGATGTGAGAGAGATTATTGGAATGACAGGTTCTTGCAGAAAATGGAAGGAGAAGAGCATGTCTTTGAGGCTATTGACACAGATGGAAGTGGAAACCCACTCAGTGCTACAGACCAGGAGAAAGTTAAAATCTATCACAGAGAAAGGTTGCCAGATAAATTGGTACTCAAAGTGGGGGCAAGAGTGGTTCTTTTGAAAAACATTGATGTTGCAAATAAATGGGTGAATGGCACACTAGCTACCGTTGTACGTATCCTGGGGGACTGTATATTCATCAAGCACATGAAAGAAGGTACCATTTTGCCTCTGTCTCGATTCCGTCAGAACTTGACTCACCGGGCTTGGACTGGAACAACTGTGAGACAGCAGTTTCCACTAGTTCTTGGCTGGGCAGTGACAGTCCATAAGGTATGTATAACTGTAGATTTCTTTGCAACATTTCATAGTGTACTGCATTATTGATTATTGGGAATTAACAGGGGCAAAGTTAATACCTCGGCTAAAGACTTGCAGATAACCTACACCTTTTCATCTACATGTCCAACTGTCCCTCGCAGCTGGGGGTTTAGCATAACTACAAGACCATTAATCTAATAGATGGTTACTTACCTAAAAACATTCCACAAACTAGGTCCTCACTGTCAGGCAAAACTCTATAAAAAGAGAAACTGTAGATTAGACTTTGAAGTTTATTTTTTTTATGCTAACGTCAGTGAATTAATACATTCCATGATGACAAATTTGGAATTTCCTTTTTTTCTTTTTCTTTCTTTTCTTTTTTTGGGGGGGAATAGCTTTTCTCCTTCCATAATTTATTATAATTTTTATTGAAACAATGGCCTTATTGTTCCTTATTATAAATTATTTGAAGGTCCAAGGTATGGAACCGAAGCAAACATATGTTCTTATGAATAAGAACTTCTTTGCGTCTGGTCAAGCCTATGTTGCATTGAGCCGAGTGAAGCGTCTAGAAGATCTCTTCCTCTTAGAATTTGATCCAGGTGCTATTTATTTGGCTGATCGTCAAAGAGAACTACTGAAGTGGATGGAGACAGTTGATCTGTGTGCTGACACAAGTTCCACAGGGGCTTCACGCATTCCTATGCCTACACTTCCAGAACAAACTTTCTTGAACAAGAAGCAGACACCTCCCAAGAAAACAGAATGTGCTTCTGGACTTCAAATGGCTCCAAAACAAAATTGTACCAAAATGAAAAAACCAAGTGAGGTGAAGAGAGTCAAAGAAAGGGGTGACATGGTCTATTCTTCAAAGGTGCATTCCCTTGTATCTCAAATGTTAAATGATCCACTGCACTTTACGTGCCAAAATGGCAAAGCACAGCTAACCAAAGCTAGACGAGTTTTTAAAAATGCCACCAATCAGCCACACATGTACTCTCTGTTAGATACCCTAAGGATGGTTGAGCCTGCAGAATTTTCTGAAGATACACACACTTTATCACCAGCCATGGATGAGCATCTCCATCCTGTATTATCACATTGGTACAGACCAACTGAAACACCACCTGATGGTAACTGTCTCTGGCACATGATCTCTCTTTGTTTGTGTGGTTCTACAGACTTGATGCCTATTCTAAGACTGGTGACAGCTTTTACTCTGGTGGAAAATGAGCAGTATTTTCAACAGCTGATAGGATGCAATGAACATGCTAGTCTCAGTTTTCAAGAGCAAGTTGCAATTGCCCTAAATCTTAGGGCATGGGGTGGTGAAATGCACTTGCATGCTCTATCCATTGCACTCCACAGACCTATCTACATCTACACTACATTCTTAAAACCAGATCAGCATAACATGTATTTATCAGATGCTGACAGTGTTGACCTTCAGGATCATTTTAGAAACAGAGTTAGAGGAACCACTCAGCACCTTGTCTACTTGCCACCTGGAGCTCAGGCAGAGATACTAGTAAGGAGTCCTTTGTGTGGAATGTTTCTTTCTCACCATTATACAGCCCTGCTACCTGAGTCAACAGATCCTGTTAGATTTGTTCCCACAAGTAATGTCACTACTGGAGGAAACAGGTACTTACTCAGTGCCTACTTTAGGTGCCCAGCACTGAACACTCAACTACATGTACTGGCACATGAAGAGTAAACTGAATTAATTGCTGAATTTGATAACATTTGTAAATAACATTTGAGATGATAGCAAAAAAGAGAAATGTGAAACATTCCCTTGCCAACTGCAAAGAAACATGTAGACAAGAAATATTTAACGTTGTATCAAGAGAGATTGAAAACATGACAATGAAGCAGTCTGCACAGACAAAATTGGTGAACAAAGTGGAAGGAGTAGTTCTTCTCAAAAACATTGATGTTGCAAATAAAAGGGTGAATGGCACACTAGCTACTGTTGTCCATATCCTGGGTAACTGCATCTTTATCAAGAAGGCACAATTTTGCCTTTGTCTCATCTGTGTCAGAATTTGACTAACAGGCCTTGAAGTAGACCAACTGTGAGTAGTTCTTGGCTGGGCAGTGACAGTCCATGGCTCAGGTACATGACTGTTAATTTACATTCTTACCTTATAGATGAATTCTACTGTTTTACAACAACTTTAAATGAAAGAAGTTAATCTTAAGTTTTGAAGTAACATTTACACAACATAGACTCTACTTCCAAGACAATGCTACAGTGGCTAACAGTTAGGGAAGTTGATTATTGTTTGAC
>OX393563.1:27677968-27812968 GCA_947652115.1 Blastomussa wellsi | reverse complement strand
TGATTGGAGAGAAAAAAAATTCATTTGTGTTATTCTACCGTAACTTTTGAATCACTTTCTTGTGTGTTCATCTTGGTAGTTGTTTTATCAGCAATTATCTGCAGATCCCTTTTCACGATTTTACGATTTTTTTTGCGTAAAAAAAGAGGACTGCAATAACGGAGTTCCATTTAAGGTCCAGAGTAAAGGAAAATGTGCAGATACCAAAGAGGCATCATATTTGTTTTTGAAATATCGCCTTGTCGTGAACACCACCAATAAAGATGCCAAAAGCAACACTGTTGAGGTGGCGGCCATGGAAGATGCTGCAGCTAGTTACGTGCACTCAGTATGGACTGGCAGCCATTGACTTGATACACTTACAGCGGAGCACCATAGACATGAAGAAATGCGCATGATTCGCGGGCCCGTACGACGACGAAATCGGGCAATAATATGGCGGACATAGTCCAGGACGTCCAGAAATACGCTCAAAGGTAAACGATACATATACGTCTATTAGGGTTTCATACGATACCGGTATTTTCACTCTGTTAATCAGGAAAAATCATTGTAAGTAGTAACAAATATGAGGGTATGAGCATTTTACACGACCCTTGAAAATGTGGTATGAGCCTAAGGAACAGAGTGAGTGGGAAATATTGAAAATTATAAGAATGAAATGATAATATATAAGAGTCGAGTGAAATGCTGTTGAAAAGTAACTATTAAAAGATAATTTGAAAGAAGTTGGAAAAAGAAACAAATTATATTATTAAATATAATGTGAACCAGGAAAAGAAAAAAAAACAAAGGGAATGGTGGAGTTTTCCACTTCTAGTGGATACCCTCATATTTGTTACTACTGTTTTTCTGTTAGTAGAGAAATAAAATTGAATAATTACATGAAACGTTTTAATAAAGAGGAAAAATAGGGAGGAATAATCCTCTTATATTTAGAGATTGAAGAGATAGAGCTGGGAATGGGTCTATTTGTGTCATTGGAGGTGCTCTGGATTTATTTGAGAGGATGAAATCATTTCATAGTTTCTCTCCACTACGTAATTTACTAATTATTTTTATAACTTTATTATATAAAAAAAATAATATAATACCATAACTCTTATAACTGTTAAAATAATTTATGTGGAGAAAAAGTCTGAAACGGTTTAATCCTCTTATATTGAGATAGAAGCATTTATGGGGATAAAAGTAGCTTCTAGTTGAAGATGTTTCTTTTATGGAGAGAAATTGTGAAATGGTTTAATAGGGAGGAATAATCCTCTTATATGAAACGTTTTAATCCTCCCATTTTATAAAGTGAAGAGATAGAGCTGGGAATGGGTCCAATTGTGTTGATAGGGGTCCTCTGGATTAATTTGAGAGGATTAAAAATTGTAATGGAAGTCATAAATGATATGGTTTATTCAGAAATAAAGTCTTCTTTTTTCTATGTACAGCAACTAAATTTTCTGAAAAAATCTGAGTTGAGATAAAATCTGGCTTAGATACCCACTTTAGCAGTTTGATATCATCGCGGACTAGTTTAACATTCATTCTTTTTCTTAAATTCTCAATTGTTTTGCCATATATGCAATTATTCATTGATTTGAAGAATTCCTTCCCAAAATCTGATGTTGCTTCTCTTCTTTTCTCTGTATTAAAGAGAATGTAATTTTTCAAAAATGCACTTTCATCAAATTCCAAAATTTTATGAACCTTTTTAGTTTTAGCCCCAATCTCAAATATAACTCCAAATTCTTATAATGAAGAATATAATTCTTTTTAGAGTGCAAATTAGCAACTAATTTTTCAGAAGAATAAAATTTCTCATTGAATTTTTCAAGGAGCGACTTATTATAAGGAGATATCATATTCTCAGTTATTTTCATTTTCTCAGGTGCCAGAGGATAGTCATTGTGTAATTCGTGAAGACTCTTAGGATAATCCAAATCAACTTCCAAAAAATATCCTTTCTCTTCTCTCAATTCAGATTTGGGATTTACCCATTTGAAATTTCCAACTGGTAATTTTTGAGAAATTGCCCAACCGTAAAGATTATTGGCATCTAAATAGAGAATAGAAGAAGAATTCGCTTCGCTCTTATAATCAGTCATGAATTTATTATTTGCTCTTGAATATCTCTTTGAGATTTGACTAACACCTCCTCTTATTCCTTTCTCGATGAATTCGTACATTTGAGGAGATGACATCAATTCTAACTTCACACCTGTCATTTTCAACATCGCACTCCAAGAAAGAGAAGGGAGAGACAGATAATGTAATGGATCCAAATTGTAGTACTCCAACGACATTCTTCTAAAATTTTCAAAGATGTCAGACAAAAACAAAACATCACTTTCTAAATACAAATCGCGATATTCACCCATATTCTTAACTCCAAAGTCATCCCATAATTTTTTTGCAAATTCATAATCACTGTCTTTCACTTCTTCTTTTTTTAATTCATTGTAAAATTGTGTTTTCTCTGGTAAACAATCCATGTAATTATAGGGATAAATTCCTTTTCTTTTGATCAAATCTAACTTGTCATTGTATCTTTTCTGAGAAAAGTGAAATTTGTCAGAAGGAAGAATATCAATCAACTTCTCCAATGACAATTTTAAAAATTGAAATGAATCTAAGAAAATGATTGTTTCATCAAAAGAAAAGGAAATGTATTTTTCCATTGACTGTGGAATAATTTTTACATCTCTCTTGAATTTGCCAATTTCTTGAATAATAAAATGGCTGTCATAATTTTTTAGGTTATGAAACACAACTGGGAGTTTATTAGAAATGCGATAATTCAAATTACATCTTCTATGAGCTGATCCTCTGTATTTTCCAGTTATATGACCATGATCTCTGACTTTTATTTCTCCTGCTTTATATTTAACTCCACATAAATGACATTTTTTTTTGAAAAGAAAGAAGTCATTTCTTCAATTGAAATTTCCATTTGTTTTGAGAAATGCTTTTTATCATTTCATGGACATATTCCTTTTCTTTCAAAATTGATTTCAAAAAATTCTCAACAGCGTTTTCATCTCTGAATATTTTCACATCCTTACTAAGAGAAGGACTGTTATGGCAAACTAACTTATATCCATAAGAAAAACATTTGTGTTGACCATTTTGGATCAAAGCTTCAAAATCAGCATATATACAAAATGGAATGGGTAATTCTTTTTCCTTTTCTTTAAATTGTAGGATTGTACCTTTTTTGGGCATAATAATGCGACTTTCTTCATTCTTGATAAAACACTCATGTTTATTCAATTGGTCTTGACTATAAAAACAGTCAAGACAATAATTACAAAAAAATTGTTTTTATGGAGAGTGTGATTGTAAAAGAGAGAATTCAATTTTTTTATATAAACATAATGACTCTTCTCACCATCAAAAATTAGAAGAAGATTCATTGTGTCTTTGCAGCATTCATTCTTGTTAATATACAGCGGGTAAATTCTTCGTCTTCATAGCCGTATATAAAGACATTAATGTCATTCTTTCTCTCTATAAGAGGAATATCCTTTAATTCTACAGGAAAAGTGATTTTTTCATAATCCAATGAATTAATATTTTTGTATTTCCTAAGATCTTGTGGATTCTTCACAAATTTGTGAATATGATAAAGGTGACAATAAAGAAAGCAACGATTGTCTTCATTCTTTATATTGATTAATCCTTTTTGAATGTTGTAATTTTAGAGGAAGAGGGATATAAGAAGAAGCTCGAATTGGTCTTGACTTTACAATATTCATAAGTTGTGACTTGATATCTTTGATTGTCCAATTACTGCCTTCTGATATCCAATTAGATATTTGATCGCTGATATTATGATTAACTTTACTAATCTTTTCATCAATTTCTTTTTTATTCATTACAAGTTGTGTTTTTGAATTAAAATAACCATCTTTTTCTTCTGTTTCAAAATTGCCATTTGAGAATTTATCTTTTTCAAATACAACATGAAGTGTAATTGAAAATTTTTGACATTTTCCAAATCTTTTAGAAGTTGGTCTTTGATAAGAGGTGATGTTTGATTTAGTCTTTCAAGGAGAAAATTGTTATTTTTTCATTATATTCAATTTCGTAGGGTTTTACAAATCCTTTTATTGCTTTTTCTCTCAGAATAATTACATTACTTTTTCTAGTGGGTTTTTGCCTAATGTTTTTTTCTTCATAATCTTGAACCATATCTTTTACACTTTTCTCTGGTTTATCAAAATCCCTTTCCTTTAGTTCTCTTTCACATTCTAAAATTCTTTTAACTAATTCATTACGACTGAATTTATTTAATGTTCTTCTATCCATATATTTGAATTGGATAAAAAGAACAGAGTGAAATGGTTTAATAGGGAGGAATAATCCTCTTATTTGAAACGGTTTAATCCTCCCAAATTAGATAGTAAACAGGTATGGCTAGCAATATGTGTAATTGTGTCATTGGAGGTGCTCCAGATTAATATAAGAGGATTAAACCATTTCATAATTAATCTCCACTACGGAAATCTCTAATCATTTTTATAAGTTTGTCAGAAAATAATAATAACATAATACAATAACTCTTGTAATTGTTAAAATAATTATTGTGGAGAAAAATTATGAAATGGTTTAATCCTCTTATATTGAGATAAAAGCATTTATGGGGTATATTATGGCCATTGCGACTTCTCTGTGGAAATGAAATGATTTAATCCTCTTATGGAGAGAAATTATGAAATGATTTATTCCTCCCATACTCTAACATGAGGTTTAGATAATTTTCTCAAGATCTCTCAGAGGAATCCATGAATTAAATTCTTTGGGATATCCAGACCATGATACCAAAGCTTTCTTCTTCTTCTTATCTCTTCTAATAACTTTATCAATTCTGAAGACATCTTGGCTAGTTTTCTGTAATTCTTCTCCATAAAAGGATCCTTTAATTTCTTCAGAATTCAAATCTCTTAATTTATAAGTTAGAGGATTGGTAGGACTGATGTCAGAAATTGTAAATATTTCTTCGCTCCAATTTGGAGTATATCCTTTATCAAATAATTTCCTCTTGTATTTACTAATTCTAACTTTATCACCCAATTTGAAAGAGCTCTGCAAACGGTCTCTTATGTTTTGACCTCTAAAAAGATTGGAATAGACAATCCCTTCATTTTCTTTTTTAGAAGCTTCTACAGGTTTCATTCTAGTTGATGAATGTATTGAGTTGTTATAGTCTTTCAATATCTCTGGTAGAATGTTCAGATAAGATGTATGATTCTGTGTAGAGAATTGTTTCCACATCTTCTCTTTTATAGTTCTATTCCATCTTTCAACAACACTACTCTTTTCTTCATTCTCTGTAGAGTATAAATGAATATTTTCTTGAGAGAGTAATTTCTTCATGTTTTGATTATAGAATTCCTTTCCTTTGTCAGTCCACAGGAATTTCGGTTTTCTTCCCTCAGAGAATATTTCTTTAAAGGCTTTCGTTACACTTTCTCCTCTCTTATCTTTGAGATATTTAATCCAGCCATATTTACTAAAGATGTCTATAACCATCAATAGATACCTAATTCCTTTATTACATTTCGAAAATTCTTGCATTTCAACTAAATCTGCAGCCTATATCTCATCAATTCTATTGACTATCACACGCCGCCGAGTAAATTTCTTCTTGACAACTCGACGGCTTCTTTAGGTTTTTTGTCCCAGTCCCAGTTTCTTCTTTGTATTAATCAGGAATCTGGCAGTACTCCCCCATTTTGGCATTTCTCCATATGGAATAGAATCTAATGCATCATCAATTCTATTGACTATCACACGCCGCCGAGTAAATTTCTTCTTGACAACTCGACGGCTTCTTTAGGTTTTTTGTCCCAGTCCCAGTTTCTTCTTTGTATTAATCAGGAATCTGGCAGTACTCCCCCATTTTGGCATTTCTCCATATGGAATAGAATCTAATGCATCAACCATTTTCTGATCACATTCATTTTTACTCTTTCCCATGTCATAACATATATCATGATGAGCTGATATTTCACCAACCTTATTATAAGGCTTGACATGCCATTTTGTCTCCTCACCAGTATTAGCGTCATATTCTAATTGTTTGTCAAGAGGATTATAAGGCCCCATGTATCTGTATTTCCCAGGGTTCCATCCCCCTTTTGGACGTGGCAATTTACCAATGGCCTTGTGAACATCGAAAGATGGGAATCCTTCACCTCTAATTTGTTTAGAAGCATAATCCAATACACTATCCAAATTATCATTGATAGTGCTCCTAATTTTACTCCTTCCACTCTTTGAATCAATTAAATCGGCGACTTTATGTCTTGCAGATTTAATAATACCAGGACCTTCTGTTACTGCACCAACAGAAGGCGAATTTAGTTTTTAATTCCACGTTCTGCACAAGTGCACCAATACATTAATCTGCCATTTTTGGCTGTTTTTGTACCCGAAGGTTCAACACATTATGTGAGTTTCTTTTGTTTAACGCAATAACTTTTTGTCATGAGTGTATATCAATTTCTTCTTCACTTCTTTCTTCTCTTTATCAACAAAGAGGAAATCATAAGGACCCAATGTTTTGAATAATCCTGGGTCAAAGAAATTCTCTCTTGAGATCAAATTCAAATGCGTCTTTGAATGGGATTCGAACAGAATCATGTGAGAAAAATTATTCCTTATCTCTCTCTAAACTCTGTGAGAGAAAACAAGTTGATATTTTCTGATGTCTTCCATCAGAGAAATGAGTAGCAATTTTATCTTGTTCTTTTGAATAATTTATGAGGTCATCGAAAATCACAATTTTTCTATTATTCTTTGGATACTCTGAGGTATCCATAATTTTATCCGATGGTAAAATGTCTAATACTGGATATTTTATCTTCTCTGAGATTTTATCCATTATTTTCTTTAATTCCTTATATTTATGCTGTTCCTGATTGTTCGTATAAAGATAAATCTTATCATAGAAGAGAAACCGCAAAAGCATATCGAGTAATGTATTTGTCTTGCCACAATTGCTATTCCCAACAATTATCATTCTGAAATCTTCCGGAAGAAAGTCAACTCTTTCTTCTGTCTTTGACTTCATTCTTTGAATCGTGTAATAAACGCCACACAAGAGGGTTTTCACGGTTCCTGAGTCGTTTTAACTACTTTAATCGCGTAGCCGAGTCACATACGAAAACAAATACACCTGAGTCGATTCGTTCTCTCACCACGTGCTCTAGATCCGATTCTTACACTATGTATCATTCACAAAGTGTCCCATTACACTATTTATTTATTTATTTATTTATTTATTTATTTATTTATTTATTTATTTATTTATTTATTTATTTATTTATTTATTTATTTATTTATTCGTACAATGTACAGGGGAGAGAACAACAGTACACGTAGTCCCCTATTTGGTTCACCCTCCCAATCCAACCCCATAAAATGTAGAAAAACCAACCCCTTACCCCAAAAAACTAGAATTAAATATTAATAATATACTATAGATATCAACCTAAGAAGTAGAAAGAAAACATGGAAAAGGTAATAAATCGTGGACAACAATGATACTAACAAGAGCAAGCTTTCAAAATATTTACACGGCGACACTTAGGACAAATAATCTTGAAAGAACGTACATTGTCGCCATCAAAAACATTAGATAATCGCTTAAAATAAAAAGATTTGAGTTGGCGCTTGAAGAAGCATAGTGTGGTAGCTACTTTGATATCTTCAGGAATACCATTCCATATTATCGCAATTCTATTGAAAAAGTAATCTCTTAAAAGGGAAGTACGGGCATAATTTGTCTTAACGCAATGAGCAGCATTTGCACAATGCGTGCGTCCCTGAACAAAAGAGAAATAATGATCAAATTCGAAGGTAAAATCAACCATATTATTTAGTCATTTTAAAAGAAAACCAGATCCAAATATTCCAACTAATAATTTAGCGGCAGTAGCCTTAGCTTAATAAGGCGATCTCTATATGAGAGATCGCTGCCTTTGCCAACGATAAAACGTGAGGCCCTTCTTTGAATACCCTCAACGAGAACCCTCTAACAGAAAAAATGAATCTCCAGATTCACGATCATTCCGTGTACTAAAACAAAATAAAGTCAATCCGTCGATTTAGTTAGTGAACAAAGTTCTGAAACAGTTTGAGTACTCTCAACGTTCTTGCAATGTTCTAGCCTTTTTCAGCAATTTTGGTTTCAGTTTCTATATCCGCGCCTTTTCCTGCCTCTGCTTGTCCTCCAACATCTTTAAGCGGTCTGTTATCTGTTGTAGACTATTCAGAATCCATTCAGCATAACGGTCTGGGGGTCTTCTTACTCGTGTTGGTCTTTGGGTCTCGCCAATTGGCTGTTCGTCTTGGACTTCATGTTCATCTTCTCTGTTCTCCCCATCATTCCTGCCACAACCTTGAGCATTCTCTAACAGTCCGCCTCCCTCAGCAGCCGCTATATCTACTACATGGTCACCTCCAGCACCCTGTTCAATTTCTCTGTCTGAAGCAGAATCAGCACAATAAGACGAATCCTCGCTTGCGTTCTCGTCCGGCATATCAACAACCCTGTTGTTCCCTTCACTACCAGCCGCAACCCAGACCACCTCTTGTACACCTCCTACTCTTGTACAACCGCAAATTGTTGAAATGAACCACTTGAGACTTCCTGGGACGTCCCCTGACCTTCTTCACACGGTACGTAACATCAGTGACGCGCTCCACTATCTCACAGGGTCCATCCCACTGTCGATGAAACTTGTTGGCTTCACCTGGCTTCAGATGTGGATCGTAGCGTAACACTAAGTCACCAGCTTCAAACACCATGTGTCTCACTCCCTTGTCATATGCATACTTCTGACGGCGCTGAGCTACGTTGAGGTTTTGCCTCACATCACGGTACGCAGCTTGTAGGCCACCCTGAAGGTCCGCTACGAATTCAGAGGAACTGCTTTCATCGCCCACGGGTCCACAGCCCATCATTACATCAAGGGGTATCCTGATCTCCCTCCCGAACATTAGCTCAAAAGGTGTATGTTCTGTGGAGGAGTGGAAACTACTTCTGAAAGCAATCATGCAGTAATCCAGTTGCTCATCCCAGCCCCGCGGATCATCGTCAACTATGGCTTTCAGCATGCTCTTAAAGATTCTCAACTTGACCATTGGATGATATGCAGTCGACCGAGCTTTGTTGATGTTCAGCAAAGGGTACATTTCCTCAAACACCTGGGGCTCGAAATTTCTTCCCTGATCGCTGTGTATGTTGTCTGGTACACCATAGCGACAAATCCAATTCTTTACTAACACCCTTGCACACGTGGTGGCGCGCTGATTAGGAATTGCATACGCCTCGGCCCACTAAAAAACTGCACTGCACCGTCAGAATGTAGCGATTTCCCCTTCGAGACCTTGGTAAGGGGCCAACTATGTCAATATGGATTCTCTGCATAGGGTTTCCAGATGGTATCGGATGCAGGGGTGCCTTTGGTTTAGGTCTGGACTTGCACTTGGCACATGCCAGGCAACTGCTACAATACCGATGGACTTCTTTTGTCAAACCGGGTCTCCAAAACCTGGCTTTCATCTTCCTTAGGGTCTTCATTCTTGCTAAGTGAGCACCTGCTAGACCATCATGAACTTTCGCGAGCGATTCTTTAACAGGTTTCTGAGGTAGGACCATCCTGCTTTTGGCAGATAAAGTACTTCTTCTCGTAGCTCCAATAGTTCCCATTGCCCCCAGATTTCTCTTGTTGCTCGACTCAAGGGTCGGAGTTCTTCATCAGTTGGTTTCTTCCATTCCCGCAACAACTGGTCTACAACTTGGCCAATATCAGGATCCTCACTTTGAACTTGCGCCACATTCTTGGAAGACCACAGATCCTTTTCATTGTCCTTTTGACCATGTGCCTGCATGTTGGTGACACTTGCTACCTCTGACTTTGCAGGTGGAACACACGAGGGGCATTCTCCGTGATTTCGCCTAGGCCGTCGAGATAAGCTGTCTGCGTTGCTGTGTTGCTTTCCAGGCCGGTGCTGTACCTCATAGTCGTACCAGCGAGCCACCTGCCCCTGAGGCTCTTTAAAGGACGTCAACCATCTCAATGCTGAATGGTCAGTTCGTATACGTAACCTCCGCCCTAACAAATAGTACCGGAAGTAGTCAACATAGGTCACTAAATCAAGCATTTCCAACCGAGTGGTGCAATAATTCTTTTCATGTTCATTCAAGGAGCGACTACCATAAGCAATTACCCGTTCAGTCCCATCATGCTGTTGCTGAGATAAAACTGCTCCAATCCCTTGGTATTGGCTTGCATCAGTGTCAAGTATGAAAGACCCTGCCTCAGCACTGAAATCGGGATACGCTAGCACTGGTGCACTTACCAGTCTGTCTTTCAGTTCCTCGAATGCCGACTGTTGTTCCTGTTGCCAACTAAATGACACAGTCTTCCTACACAGTTTATAAAGAGGATCAGCGATGATGGAAAACCCAAGGATGAATTTCCTGTAATAGCTTGCAAAGCCAAGGAAGCTTTGAAGCTCTTTCACATCCAGCGGCACTGGCCAAGTTTTGACAGCTTTAACTTTCTCAGGGTCAATCTTTATCCCGCTCGAAGACACAACATGTCCCAGAAAGGCAACTTCCTTTCTAAGCAGCCCTTATACGATCAAATACCAACCGCAGACGGCGAACATGCTCTTCAAAGGTAGGAGCCCAGATTATGATATCATCCAGATACACTAAACAATGGGTCCAGGTGAGACCACTGAGTGCAAGATTCATTAATCTGGTGAAGCTAGCTGGTCCATTTGTCAGTCCAAAGGGGATGACTGTCCATTGAAACTGTCCACGATGAGTTGAGAAAGCTGTTTTAGGCCTATCCTCTTCTTTCACTTGCATCTGCCAGTAACCTGAAGCCAAATCCAGACTAGAAAACCACTGAGCCCAACCCAAGGCCTCTAACAAATCATCTGTCTGAGGCAGGGATA
The DNA here is from genome assembly GCA_947652115.1 of Blastomussa wellsi. NCBI lineage: Eukaryota > Metazoa > Cnidaria > Anthozoa > Scleractinia > Plerogyridae > Blastomussa > Blastomussa wellsi. The sequence continues at coordinate 27,802,000 of OX393563.1, read as the reverse complement.
TGGCATCCTTCTTAGTAGACTGGTTGAGTTTACGGAAGCCAATGCACATACGGTACGTGCCATCATGTTTCCTTGCAAGCACCACTGGACGACTGCTCCAAGGACTCTGAGACGGTTCTACTCTGCCGGTAGCTAGCAGCTCATCTAGTTGCTGATCAATAACTCGCTGGTAGGGTGGTACCCGACGGGGAGGCTGTTTCACTGGCTTGCAATCACCAGTGTCTATGGTATGTTCCAAGACGCCTGACTTTCCTAAGTCAGAGCTGTCCTTCGCAAAGATGTCCTCATATTCTGTTACTAGAGACAAAATTTGTCCTCTCTGGTCGTTTGACAGTCCTTCCAGGTTGCCTTGTAAACCTGATTTCAACTTTTCCTCCTTCACTGGCTGCTCATCTTTCACTACTGGTCTGTCAATAACCGAACAAGATGGATGGGAGGCACTTGTAAAATCTGGATCCGTTTCCATGGAAACAACACAACCGTCCACACTACTAATGGGGTGATATTCAGCAACAGGAAAATCTGACCGCAGTGTGATGGGCCTATCTGAGAAGTTAGCAACTCGAACTATGGTCAGTCCATCCCTGGGGATCACTAACGAACGAGCTATATTAATTTCTGATTTGCCTCTCAGTTCCTTTGACTCCTCTAAAATCCCATGAGTTCCAGTGTTAAAGTCATATCCATTCTCCAACTTGGATTCGATCACTTGTTCAGTCTCGGGTTCCACTTTAATGTCCTCGCTCAGAAAAATTCTAAACACTTGGTGCAACCTTGCAGTGCCGGATTGGAATTTCGGTATGGCCCACTACAAAGGTTCCAGTGTCATAGTGAATTTGACAGCCAAAGTGCAGGAAAAAGTCCGAGCCAAGTATGCACTCATGGGATAGGCCCCGCGCAACCATGACTGGCCAGAAACAATCAATGTTTCCTACACGAAATCTGACATTTGTTTCTCCAATAACTGTTAATTCATTTCCATTTGCTATGGTCAGAGTCCCAGTCACTGGGTTGACTTTTGAGACAAGCCCACTTTTTCTCCATGTTTCCTCATTCAAAACACTAACAGTTGCACCAGTGTCTAGCAATATACAAGTTACACTATGGTTCACAAGTCCTGTAATATAGATTCCAGAGTCTGATATGGCAGAAAGTACATTGTTATTTATAAAAGGAGGGTTCTTTACCTCATTGTCGACTATTGGTGCTTGGGCCACCACTGCGGGCCTCACGGGGACTGCCTGGCCCTCGGCAGGCCCCGAGATCTGTTTCCCCCTTCTTTGTATAGACAGCTCCGAGCAAAATGGCCAGGTTCGCGACAAGCAAAACATACCACCTTGGTAAGACCAAATAAGAACTCATAAAAACTCGACATGTTTATTTTCCTTCGATCGACCGCGTGGTTACAAAAACTCGCTCGCAAGAGTCTATGGGAAACATTGCCGGGAACTGGGGCGAGTCGATTACGTCATCGGCCGCTCCATCCTCCCCCCCAGTGAGTTTACAACAACGAACGACAACTTGCGAGTATTTCTAAAGGTACAACAACAACAATAAACAGATCTAAGCGACAATAACTATTGTTCTTAGTGTCCACATTCTTGGTGGTATAGCATTGTTCATTAATTAAGAAGACTCTTCCAGTAAGCACAACTTGGCAGCAGGACGCATCAAGGTTCCATTTGGAGTCTTCACTTCCGCTGTGCGCACTCTACCGTCATTTCCTGGGAAAGTCTTAAGAATCCGCCCAAGGGGCCAATGCGAACGCGGGGCATCATCAGTCTGCAAGAGGATCAGGTCGCCCTCTTGCAAATTCCGTTGCTCTTTATTCCACTTCGAACGGGCAGACAGGCTTGGTAGGTACTCTTTACGCCACCGTCGCCATAGCATGTCAGTTAGAGCCTGGGCCATTCTCCATCTCTTGCGACTATTAACTTCGCGCTCCTCAAATTGACCGGGTGGGCTGTTAGGTGACGCTCTTCCAATTAGAAAGTGGTTTGGCGTCAGTGCTTCGTAATCGTTCAGGTCATCGCTGACCGAAGTAAGTGGTCTACTATTGAGTATAGCCTCTGTCTCGATAAGGACTGTATGTAGTGTCTCCTCGGGTAGGACTTGATCATTAACTACGGTCTTCATTGCTCTTTTCACTTGCTTTACCATTGACTCAAAGATTCCTCCCATATGCGGGGACGATGGCGGGTTAAAGTACCAGGAGATGCCTTTGTGGGCCAGCTCGTTGGTGATTCGTTCTTGGTTCAACGTCTTTAAAGCTTCCTTCAGCTCTCGGTTAGCTCCGACGAAATTGGTTCCATTGTCTGAACGCATTGTCTTAGGCGTTCCCTTTCTTCCTTGAAATCTTCTCAAAGCCATGATGAATGAATCAGTGCTCAAGTCGCCGGCTAGTTCTAGGTGAATCGCACGAGTGGTGAGGCATGTAAAGAGACAACCCCATCTTTTCTCAGTAACTCTTCCTCTCTAAACATTCATAGGACCGAAATAGTCCACACCAGTGTTTGTGAATGGAGGTTCACAAAGCGCAAATCGCTCTTTAGGCAAGGACGCCATCATAGGCACGTTAGGTTTGGCTCGTCTTCTCTTACAGTGTAGGCAATCATTGACGATCTTCCTAGTAAATGATTTTCCTCGCGGGATCCAAAACTGCTGACGCACAAGGGCCAGTGTGTGTTCTCTGCCAACGTGAAAATGTTTCTCGTGAAAGTCTTGAACCAGGAGTCTTGATATACGATGTGTTGGTGGAAGGATCACTTGGTGCTTCGCCTCGAAAGGAACTGGAGCCTTGTTTAGTCGACCTCCAACTCTGATAACTCCGTTCACAAGAACTGGCTGCAGTGGAAGCAGTGAACTGTTTCGAGGGAGCACTCGGTTGGCCTGGAGATCCTCATAGTCTTCCTTGAATGATTCAATCTGGGCTTGCTTGCACAAGGCAAGGGAGGCCTCTGCTAGCTCATCGGCGCTCAGCACCTTGGCCTGTCGCTCGGGAGGTGAACTTTGCTTCTTTGCTTTACATCTTAGTTTGAATTTGTACCTCATCCACCAGGCATACAATCGTACCAGCCTTTTCCAAGATGAGTACTTCTCCCATTGCACTAGATTCATCAGCGGGGTGGTCGAGGTTGCGAGGACTGACGCCTTAACTTCTAGCTCACTTTCATCAACTTCTGGGACCTCTTTACTACACGGCCATTGCTCTGCAGGCAACATCAGAAACTCAGGACCACTAATCCATCGACACTCCGGGGTTAAGTCGTCAATTTCAATCCCTCTTGTGCAGTCGTCCGCCACATTCTTCACACCTTGGATATGGTGCCACTCTTTAGTGTCACAGTTAGAAACAATTTCAGCAACTCTGTGTGATACGTACACGCTAAATCTTCTTTGGGTGTTGTTAATGTAATGTAACACGATCTTGGAGTCACTCCACAGATGCGTTTGGTCAACTTCAAAGTCGATTTCTTCTAATATCTTGGACTTCAGCCTAATAGCCACAACTGCAGCCTGCAGCTCTAGACGTGGTATGGTCAAGGTCTTGATTGGCGCTAGCCTTGTCTTGCTCATGATAAAGCTCACGTTGACACGCCCATCAGTGACTGATCGGAAATAAGCAACTGCTCCATAAGCAACTTCCGAAGCGTCGCAAAACACGTGAAGTTGCACGTCCTGGGATTCTTCACGATGAAAACCATACCATCTGGGCACTGCGATAATGCGAGGCGTCTTTAGACCATCTTTCCAACTTTGCCAGCTCTGGAGAATGCCGTCAGGCAGCTCTTCATCCCAGTCGATCTGACGCCTCCACAGTTCTTGTATGATCAGCTTTGCCTTAATCACGTAAGGGGCAGCAAGTCCAAGTGGATCAAACACGCTGCTTGTGGCGCTCAATATCCCTCGTTTAGTGTTGGGAAAGCCACTTTTCACCGATCGCAGGTACAAGAGATCTTGTTCGGCACACCACTTGACACCCAGGGCTCTTTCTTGTGGCAGTTCATTTCGATCTAGATCAGCAGTGTTACACGCCACTTCAGATGAAGGAATTGCCATCAGAACTTCTCGGCTGTTTGACATCCACTTCGTAAGACGAAATCCCCCTGTTGCTAGGATTTCTATCAGCTGCTTGACTAGATTTGTAGCTTCATCTGAGTTTGGTTTCGACGTCAAGAGGTCATCCATGTAAAAATTCCGCTTTACTGCATGAATTGCATCTTCACTGACCTTTCCTTGCTGGTTATGAGCAGTTCTTTGCAATGCATAATTAGCGCAACAGGGCGAGTCAACAGCTCCAAACACATGGAGAGTCATTTGATATTCATCTGGTCTTCTGGTTTCCTCCAAATCTCTCCACAAGAAACGCAGAGAGTCCCTTTCTTCTTCACGTACGCCGACTTGATGAAACATTTGTTCTACGTCTGACATGATGCCAATCTTTCCGCTACGAAATCTGATGAGGATTCCCACCAAATTATTTAACAAGTCAGGGCCAGTGAGCAGCTTGTTATTTAATGAAACACCATCAAACTTTGACGCAGCATCGAAAACTACTCGGACCTTCCCGGGCTTGTTAGGATTGAGTACTGCATGGTGTGGTAGGTACCACGTTTTCGGAGTTGTTATCTTAGCCTCTTCAGGTGTCAACTTTTTGGCGTGTCCTTTACTGACATAATCGTTTATGACTCCTTGGTACTTCTCTGCTAGTTCTGGATCTTTCGAAAGTTTCTTCTCAGTGGAATGTAGTCTTGAAACTGCCATAGCACGGTTGTTGGGCAGCTTTGGCTCACGGTCCCACAACAATGGTGTTTTGTAATGACTTTCTTCTTTCACTGTTCCGCTTTGCAAGATTGCCAGTGCTCTCTTGTCTTCAGCTGACATGGTAGATTCAGACGGTGTTTGGCTGGTTGCATACGAGTCTATCTCCCAAAATCGTTCAATCTGGTGCTGCAATGAGGTTCCTTCATCAGTTGCAAGGAAGTTTGCACTGATTCTGTCACAGTGTCCGTTGTCTACATTTCCAAACAGGGTCCATCCTAGGGTAGTCTTGATGGCGATGGGCTCATCCCATCGCCCTTGGCGGACTTCGAGGTGAATCAGTAAGTGAGCCATATCAGATCCAATGAGAAGCATCACGTCGCAACCTTCAAGTTCAGGAAGGTCCACACCCGATAAATGACTCCATCGTTGGATCGCCCTTTCCTTTGACACCTTGATAGATGGGATATTGAGTTTGTCAATGACCCACGCTCCACGTACTAACACTGGTTGCGGATGATCGTTCGATGACAGGCTAAAGCTAACTCTGCTCAAGTTCTGGGTCTTAACATCTGAACCGACTGTGTTCAAACCAAGCTGGTGTGTTTCACCATCAAGTTGAAGATGGTCTGCCAGGTCCTTTCTAATCAGGGTTGAGTCACTTCCAGGATCAAGGACAGCATATGCGTTGATGACTAAACCTTTCTTACTATGGATCTGAACTGGCAGAATTTGAAGAAGGACCTTTCTTCGAGGCTGAACACAAACTTGATTGATACTTCGCTGTGCATCTGATGGAACAACAGGTAATGTAGTTGCTCTGGGCTCCAAATGTTGAGCATCTCGTTGTAGAGGTACAGGTGGCTGAATATTGCTGCTTTGGGCGTTGGCCAAACTATCAGTACGCGTTTCAGCTCGACGGTCTTCGTGTAAGAGAGTGTGGTGTTGTCGTCCACAGTGTTCCTTAAGACAACGTTTCGTGCTCGGACATTCCTGGGCCCGGTGGTTTGCTTTCAAGCAATTAAAGCAAAGTTGACGATCCCATGCAATTTTTCTCTTTTCCTGCAAAGGTTTGGCTTTAAAACCTGGGCAGAAGGCAACACGGTGCTTGTCGGAGCAAACAGCACATTTATTCTCGGTTGACTGGACCTTGTTTCCACCCTCTTTCTTGCTGAATCGGACTTCAGGGCTGAAACGGCTACTGTTGTTGGGCTGATCCTCAGAAGGATGCTCAGTTATTGTGGCAAAGGGATGCAACTGAAGATTTGACTTTGGTCTTGTAAGCCTTTGCCTCTTGTTCCACTCTTCACAAATGAAATCTTCAAAGGGATTGAACAATGTGTCTACTCGCTTGTGCAGCCACTTCTCAAACTCTACCAGGGTAGCTCTATCGCTGCGACCATGTATATGTTCATACCATCTCCCTCTGAGGCTCATGGGTAATCGCATAGTTGCTCTGCTGAGATACTCTGGGGCTTGAAGTATAGCAGACTGTCCCATCTTGACGCACCATGTTGTACAGGCTTTCACTTGATAGTAGTAGTCACGCAACGCTTGCCTATCATTTGGAGGTACGTAAGGACTGTTAAGCATGCTCTTCAGGTAAGCTGATGCCACACTGTTGGGGTTCCCAAATAGGCGTTTCAGTGTCTTGAGGGCAGATGGATAACTATGGCCTGTGACACCCAAGCTTTCTACTGCTTTCTTAGCTTCACCGTCCAGATTTTGAAAGAGATAGGCCATCCGATCTGAATCAGTGAGTGTTCCTTTGTTGTGTATTTGATCACGAAATCTTTCGATAAACTTTGGCCACTCAATTGGCTTGCCCGTGAACTTGAAGAGCTCAAGTGGAGGCAATCGCTCTTGCTCTTGTGCCCGCAACAGAGCTATACTTGGATCTGTTTGTGAACTATTGAAGATTGTCTGGAGAACAGTTTCTTGCCCATCTCTCAGCCGGTCAATAAATGCATCTACAGGTTCCTGAACTGTGAATGCCTGAGCTGAGCGATGACGAGGGGTTAAATTGACCCCGCTGAAATAAGGAGTTGATGTGCCTTGGGCGCCTGGACCCCACTCTGATATGGTGTAGGGCTGAGAGTGGCTTAGAGGAGATGGGAATTTTGACTTACAAGGAGCCCAAGTCGGGTAGCCATGGTGAGTATAACTGACAGCTGGTGTTGAAGTAACACTAGTAACCCCTGCCAACGAAGTGTCCATTTGACGAATTTCAGGTCCAGGAGTTGTCGACCAGATAACTGAAGTTGTCAGAGGGGCAGATGTACTACTATTGTGAAATGGCTTAGGTGTAGGCTGGGACACAGCCACATAACCAGGCGACGAGAAATCTGTGTACACTTGAGGGGTTACAACTAAACTGACAGGGGTGGCTGTACTTTGAAACAAATATTTACTTTCTTGACTGGATGAGTTTGGCTGAGTTGACCCAAGGGTAGTATTGGAACTTAACATATTGGATACACTGCATTTGGCAACTGGTGCCTTAACTGTTCCTGAGGTGATGCCATTGCTATGAGTTGTATGAAACTCTAGAACCTTTGCTGGTAAAGACTTGGCAATTGCATTTACTGGAGTATTTTCATACGAGATGACAGCTTGTCTGTCTGTGTAAACTGTTGCTTTGTGTTCTTGGGAAACATATCCCATTGTCATTCCAGCTTCTACTTCAGTACAAGGACTTTGAAAATAATCTTTACTCTCAGACTCAGTAACTGCGTTAGGCCTGGGAACTAAATAATGTTTCAAAGATGGCGACGTTTTACTGACCTTGCTAACTTGATCGTTCTTGTCCCTTTCGCCGCTAGATTCTTGTCCCTTTCGCCGCTAGATTCTTGACCCAATATTTCATGCTCGAGCTGAGCTACTTCTGCTTGATTTTGGGCAGATATGACTGCTATTTCGTTCTCCCTTTTCTTTCGTAACAGATCGAGTTCCCGTTTGCGACATTCCAGTTTCAACTCTAATTCTCTTTGAGCCATCTCTTCCCGAAATTCCTCTTCGCGTACTTCATTGTCTCTCTTTACTCGTTCGGCCAACTGTTTCGCCTGAAGGTTTGCGACGGCCGCCTTTATCCTGGCTTCTCTTCTCCTGTTTGACGTTGAAGACGACTTCGACTTTACACTGCCCGACTCGATCTGACTAGCAACTTGACTTACTGAGTCTTCTGGAGTTACGTCCACGCTGGAGTGAAATGGGGAAATCACGCACTCGTCCGCTACACGCCACTCGTTCGGGAGGTTCATCATCCGGCTCGAATAGGACCAATTTTGGTAAGACCAAATAAGAACTCATAAAAACTCGACATGTTTATTTTCCTTCGATCGACCGCGTGGTTACAAAAACTCGCTCGCAAGAGTCTATGGGAAACATGGCCGGGAACTGGGGCGAGTCGATTACGTCATCGGCCGCTCCACACCTCATTGCGGCGCCGTGTAGTCGAAGTCGTCCCAGCTTTAATTCCTTTCCAGCTCACGAATTTTCTCATTCATACCTAAAACAATCTCCTTAAGCTCGCGGATCTCAGTAGAAATTTTGTCACCATCAGCTGAAGTACTCGCCAAATTCACCGACTTTTTCTTTTCCACAGATGGCACAGCCTGGCAAGCCTTACGAGCGCTTTCTAACCGACGAACAACACGAACAGCCTCCACAAGCGACGCCGGTTGACTCATGAAAACCTTTTCTCGTAAATCATCGCTGATTACCACTCCATGAATAAACTGATCTCTTGCTAGTTCCACCTTGAACGAATAAGCTGCCTCTGGGTAGGCATTTCCCACTAGCTCCATCAAATTATCGGCGAATGCTTCGATATCTTCATTCGGCCTTTGACACCTCGCACGCAACTGCAATTTATAATCTTCCTTCGTCTTGCCCGAATTAAACCTTTGAACCAGTTAATTGAACCGTAAATTCATCGAAGGTTAACGATCCCGAAAGCTTCAGGAGCTCAACCGCTTTGTAGGCCGGTTGATCCAGCAGGGTGAGCAAATAAGCTCGACGATCGGATGGTTTGATGTGTACAAGATTTGCATACTGAAGAAACTGCGAAAGCCATGTTTTGAAATTTTGACCCACTGAATAGACACGCGGAGCTCGTACGTTCCTCCTAGCTTCCGTTTCGCTAGAAGCCACAATGCTCTGCTTCAGGCCCTGGGATAAGGTATTCACCAGCTGCTGCATTTCAGAACTTCCCACGTGCGATGCACTTTTTGGTAGTGGCTTCGCCTCTTGTTTTGGCGCGGGTTCTTTCGGCAAACCGCCTTCGGCGCCTCCGGGCACATTTCCCTGTTCTCCTTTTTTTTTTTATTAAATATATACAGGTTTTAACAAGGGTTTACATTACAGTACAATCCATTTAGGGAAATATAAGTGTAATACTCTGCCTGCATATATATGTATATACATAAATAAATAAATAAATAAATAAATAAATAAATAAATAAAAATAAAATAAAATAGATAAAATAAATAAATAAATAACTATTAACCTAACAGAAAACAGTTTGCTCGTTCGTGCAATATATGTTTCTGTTTCATACTTAAGTTGAATTTTAGCGTTAAATCAAACGATACTTGGACAAGTTTGGTTTCTTCTACAATCCCACAAGTAGAGTTTTGCAATTAGTAAAAAGCAGTTAAGTAAGGGGCAAGTTCTTGTTGTAATTCCCACTACGACGTCTTCTAAAGTTACATGGATTTGTTCACTTTTTGCCACAGACCAATACACTTCAAAATCTTTCCAGAATGCTATAGAGAAAGGGCAGTGGTAGAGCAAATGAGTTATTGTTTCTGATTCATTTCTACAAAAGGTACATTCTTTGTTTGAAATAAAACCGATTTTGTAGGGCTTCACATTTGTATAGAGGATCCTATTCAGTACTTTAAACTGAAAGGCTCTCACGTAAGGAGCTTCTTTGTGAGGGAGCAAAAAGACTTGTTGCAGTTGTTTTTCTGACAGATTGAAATCCCTATGGAGAAGGTTGATTGCATTTGGTATTTTGTGTGAATTCTAAGAAGTCAAGGGATTACTAGTTACTGCTCATCAGTAAAAAAGCTAAACTTCTCCTTGACTCATTTTTGGTCACTTCAAATCCCAGTTCGCTGCCACCAATGTAATAAACGCCACACAAGAGAGTTTTGACGGTTCCTGAGTCGTTTTTACTACTTTAATCGCGTAGCCGAGTCACATAGGAAAACAAAATACACCGGAGTCGATTCGTTCTCTCACCATGTGCTCTAGATCCAATTCTTACACTATGTATCATTCACAAAGTGTCCCATTACACTCGTAATTTATTAATCGCATCACTTCGTTCTATCTATGTTTATCTGAATAGAGGAATGAGTGAAGTGAAGTTCATTTCTTCATTTATCTTATTAAATTAGTGTTTATCTGCACTTATTTTATGGATTTGAGTACATTACAGAAGAATGCAGCAACAAGTGCCCAAGCTCAACAAATGAAGAGAGAAGTTGCTGCAACAATTTCAAATGTCAGAAATGAAAAGTCAGCTTTCCAAGAAGAATACAAAGAATTATTCAAACCTATCATCGCTAATCAAGACAAGCATCAGAATAAAGTTATTAAGCATTTAGAAGATAATCAATTGGTTCTTAAAGAGAATCAGAAAGACATGAGAGACATAATAGAAGTGAATAGGCGTCTTGCCGATCAGAGAGAACTCCCATTCTATGATACTCCTTCTATTGAACCTCCAAAGACTGTTCAGCAGATGTTAGAAGCCACGTTAGGATTAGAAGAATATGCTAAGTGCTAAGAAGATGGGGGTGAGAGATACCAAATATGAAGATCTTCCTTCTTCTTTTCAAGAAGAAGAGGAGCGGAGCGATCGTGAAAAACCTATGATTTTGAAAAAGAATATTCTAATGAAGATATGAATATTCTCAAGAACATGAAATTAAACAGGCCTAATGATTTATTGAGTACAGATGAAAAAGAATTAGAAGAAATGCGAGAAAAGAATGGGAAGAGAATCAAGTCTTATAGTGGAAAGAAAAGTGCAATAACTAAAATCAAGACAAGGCCGATAACTGAGGAAGAAGAGACCAAAGTAAAAGTTTATGATAAATTCATCAAAACTCTGCAGAAATACAACAAATCTTTAGATCGAGCTATAGATTCTAAAAAGCTAATGTTAAGCCAAGGAATTCGTAAATATAAACAGCCAAAGAGAAATGCTTATAAAATCCATAACAACCAATATGGTGGGTTAATGATAAATCTTCCTCGCCTCTTTGAAAACAGAATCCTTGAAGCAGTTAAAGATGGAAAGAAAGTATACGAATCCCCAGTTGATACATCATTGGTTGATCTCATCACAAAAAGATTTGATCCGAAGAAAAAATACACTTCTCTTGCCAAGAAAGTATTCAATGATTTGAATTTACTGTCTAATATGCCAATGCATAAATCATCAAGTAAAAGTAAACTCCTTGGTGGTAATGTCTTCCTCTATAATTCCCCAGAAGAATTAACTAAAAGATTAAGATTAATTACAGGAACAAGAAGAGCAGGGAATACAAATTTTGATCTTAGGAATGAAGCCTGGCAGATAATTGATGAACTCCTGAAGAAAGATGTCATTACAAAAGATCAGCATGACAGATATGCACAAGGACATTTACTCTGAGTCTATTCTATGGAAATTCCAATTATTCTAAATTCAACTGATGGAACTAAAAATTCTAAGAGTCATGATTTTACAATTCAATTCGATTCTTCTATCAATCTTGATCCAAACAAAGATTACTATCTTGCTCTAAATACTTTGAACATGTCTTATTCATGGTACAATATATCTCCAGCTTATGGAAATAATAAAATCAAATATTCTAAAGATGGAGGTACCAACTGGAAGGACATCATTTTTCCTTCAACTTCACATTTCAAATTCTAATTTTAAAAATTTGATTGGATTTGAGAAAGTGAAAATTGAGAAGACAGCATACTCCACCAAAATGCCTGACATCACCAATTCAGTTGACAGTCTAATATTGCGGTGTTCTCTTCTCTCTGATTCATTGGTGTCAGGGGGGAGTTCTGATGTTCTCTATCAATTCTCTGTTGATAACCTTCCTCTCTCTTATCCATTTCATATAGAATCTAGAAGAGCTGTTTATTCCAAGATCAATGCAAATACAATTAAATATGTGAGGATGTACATAACTGATGTCCTGGGTAGACCTGTAGATTTGAATGGCCTGTCTGTTTCTATGGATTTACTGCTGAAAGAGCTAGACAAATAATTCAGTCCCATTATCTACGATAATGTTATAATGTCTGAAATAAGAAGAAAAAGAAATGAAGACGGAGAAATTGAATATTACTCAATTGACCCTATTATTGAGGGCTCTGGCATCTTTTCATCTCTCAAAGATGTCGGATCTAAGATAATTGGCAAAGTCACAGGAAAGGCCGCAAAAAAAATTAGCAACAAGTGCAGCCGATGCTGCATTGAAAAAAGGAGCACAGAAATTAGGAGATAAAGCTGTTCGTACCATTGATGAAAAATATTTTAAGAGGAAAGATGACAGCGAAGCTCGTATTCAACCAGTTAATACAAAAGAAGATGGAGGTGAAGATATTATGAAAATGTTAAGCTCTGCAAGCTCCTATTTAAAAGAGACACCATCCACTCTCTCTAAAGAATTTGATGATATCACAAACATGTGATTGTCTGCTGTGATAATATAATGGAAAATTTTAGATCTTCTGCTTATGTTGAAAGGTACGAATATGTCAGTTTTGACCTTCAAAATCCAATAGTTGAACCTGGGGATGCTAATCACCAGAGAAAAAACAATTACAGGTTTGTGGTTGATTCTTCTAGTGAAGCTTCACCTATGGATTGGTACAATGCATATATTGAAGTTGATTTCAAAATCAATAAATTAGCTAATGAAGCTGCGGCTGATGATGGGAATCATGTTGGTACAATGAATGGTGCCCATAGCATGATAAAACAATTGAAAGGAGATTTTAATGGTGTAAATGTGAATGGCTCTCCAAATATCAATAGGTATCAATGTGAAAAATCTAATGGATTTTTCAAAGGAGTACGCCAAACAGACTGGTCCTTCATTTTTCTTTTACCCAGACGCTGGTACTGCAGGAACTGTTCCAGATGAAAATTCCGGATTTGCTAAGAGGAAGGCATTGGTTGCCGCTGAAGCAGTAAATAATGTCATGATTCCTCTGAACAGATATGGCTTCTTTGGAGCTTTTGATAGGAGATTATGTCCGAATCGAAAAGTTACCCTTGATATAGAATTGGAAAGTGATGACAATTTCATTTGGAAAAATGGCGGTGTGGATGAAATGAAGTACATAGTCACAAAAATGGTTCTCTGGGTGCCAAAAATTAAATTCAATGGTTCTGGGGAGCAACTTTACCTCTCTGAATTCCTTCAGCCACAGAAATGGACATACCTCAAAGAGAGGATTGAGATTTCACCTTCTTCTACAGAAAGGCGGGGAACATTCAAAATGATATCAGCCATCCGAAAGCCAAGGCATGTATTCATTTCGGCCCAACCTATTACTTCTGTGGGAAATGAAACAGCAAACATATTGCTTTCCAGAAATGCTACCCTCGGAGGTGGAAATAACAGGACTATAACACAAGCCCAACTTGAATTGAGTAATGGCATATATTATCCACAAGAAATGTTGAATCCCACAACTGAAAAGGTAAGAACCTACCGAAGACTTATGCAATACAACAAATCATACAATGATCATCTCACTGGAGGGATAATTGATTATGACAGCTTCAAGTCCTTCTACAGCTTTCTCTACTTTGACCTGAGAAATCAGGAAACAGAATTGAAAAGTGGAGTAACTAAATTAGCATTTAGATTCACTCTGAGCGATCTTCTCGGAGGTGCTGCTTACAATTGGTATGCCCTGATTCTTCATGAAGGAGAATCGGAAATAAATACATCTTCTGGGAAAGTTATGCTAAGAGCTTAAATTATATTTAATCTATGATTTTTTTTATAACAAATAATTGATTTCAAATACAATTTAATAAATGCTTATAATATATCAACGTATCATAAACATGGAATAAACTTAAGTTCTGGGCAAAAAGACAGATTGAGAAGAGCTCTGGTTCAGAAATCAGCAGTTACGCTCAGATTAGCAAAGAATGATCTTTCTGGAAATGATGAGGTCTTTCTGACGAAATCTCAAATTTCAAAAATACAGAAAGCAAAAAGAGAAGGTAGAGGAGTGGATTTGAAAATATCAAAAGCACAAATTGGAAAAGTTGTTCAGAGAGGAGGAGCATTATGGTCTTCTCTTCTTCCTCTCGTCTCTAAGGCATTACCTGTAGTTACTAGTTTAGCCAGTAAAGCTGTAGCTCCTCTAGCAACTGGGGCATTGCAGGCATTAGGTTCTTTAGGTATGAATAAAATATTCGGATCAGGTAATCAAGTTGGTGGATTTTTAATTCCACAGAATAAAGTTGATAAATTAATTCAACATAAGAATCTCTTGACAAAGAGTCAAAAAGAGCAGATTCTTGCAGCACTACAGACAGGATGTCAAATAGTCATTCGTCCAGCCAGAGAGGAGGATTCTTAGGAACTCTTCTAGCTTCTATTGGAATTCCTCCTCTAGCCAATGCATTATTTGGAAAGGGATTACAGAATAGAACTTCTGGTACAGGTAGAGGATTACAGAATAGACCACCGCCAGCATATGCTTCTTATAGACCTCCACCTTTTATTGGGCAATGGGGTGGTGACTTCTTTCACCTTAGTAACAATATTTAATCAGGAAACTCTATCACAAATCACCCAAATCAACCTTTACCACAACTTCCTTTCTTGTATCATCCAAAAAAAAAAGGCTCAGGAAAAAAACTCTCCTCTAAAGGACATTCCTCTTCTAGGAGCAATTTTTTGATTTCATCAAAAGATGTCAAATTCGAAAATAAAGCATTATCCAATTTTGACCTAATGGAATGAATTAGAGATCTTAATATTAAGAATTTTAGAGGTATATTCTCAAGAAACAATGTCAAATATAAAGGGCATGGGTATTACATCATAAATTTAGATGACAATGTTGGACCAGCAACTCATTGGGTTGTAGTTAACTCTCTAAAAGACCCAATTGAATATTTTGATTCTTTTGGTATGCGTCCACCAGAAGAATTTAAAGAATTATGTCATAGATTGAAAAAGAAGTACGTTTTTAATTCATCTAAGTATCAACACATATATTCACTACTCTGCGGTTATTTCTGTCTCTGTTACATAAAAGAGAGTAGTGAAGGAAAATCATTCTATGAATTGCTGGAACCTCTTTCAAAGAAGAATAGTACATAACGCGATACTTTAATCGCGGTTATTTCTCTTAATCATTTATCTCCTAACCATTATCTGCGATATAATCTATCGTATTAATATATTATGGGTATAATTAACGATGAACCTCAAGAAGAAGGAAAATGTTGTGACCAAGGTGGACAAAGAGGACCACCTGGATTTGGCTTTAAATTAGATAAGGATGGAAATTATAACATTACAGGGAAAAAGTTAGTTAATTTAAAAGAAGGCAGTGAAAATAATGATGCTGTGACAAAACATCAATTGGATTCTATGTCAAATGACTTTTATAAAAAAGGAGAAGACATCAATATGCAAGGTAAAAAGATAACTGGAGTTAATTTAGATTTTGACTCAGCTGATAATGTACGTGCTAAAGACTTGATTACCAAAGAATACCTCAATGATAGAGCTGTGAATTTTTTTCGAGTTGATGGAACTAAAATTGCCCTTGCTTCTTTCAATATGGGGGATAATAGAATATTTGATTTGGCTGACCCATTAGATCCTCAAGACGCTAAACCAAATAATATGTTGATGACAATTTTACAAAATTATCAAATGGCAATTTGAATATGAGACAGGGGAGAATAATTAACTTGCCTATTCCAACTGGACCTGCACAGCCAGCTGTTGAAAGCTGAACATTTTAGTTTAATCGTTTTGTTATTAGTCTCGAGTAGCAAACCGGAAACCGGTGTCTCGGTAGGAGACCGGAAGTGACTTTCACATTGTCTTGAATTGTTGTACCCCCCCTCTAGCGAGAGGGAATCTAGCATGTGCTCGTTAGGACGAGAGTGTTTTCATGTGAGCTAGAGTTTGTAGTAGCCGTCAAAGTTGTGCTTGTCTCGTGCTGGAAACGTTTTAGATCGGGCGAAATAAACGTGAGACAACGGAAGGAAACGGTGTGTATTATATGTTGAAATCGGAGATCAAACACCAGCTACTAAACAATTCTCTGAGAATACTTTTCTTCAATTGAATGGAAGTAAGAGTATGACTGGAGATTTGGATATGGGTTCTTTCAGAATTGTCAATTTGAAAGAACCAGTGGATACTTCTGATGCTGTGACTAAGACATATCTTAGTCAGGTTGTTGATGATATTGCAAATTCCAATGACAAGGATAATATTCTTTCTTTTTAATGGAACAATCAAATCCTCTCCTTTTTTCTAATGCTGCAAATACCAGGAATTTTACTCTAGTAGAACAAGACCTAGGTCATAAGGTCATTGAATTTGAAATAGAGAAAGACACCACGGCTGATGCCGTGTCTGGTAGATACAAAGGAGAAGTTGAAATTGATGTGAAGACGCTGCCTATTGGCAAATACACAGCCATTGCAGAATTCATCCCAAAAGATTATGAGAATACAGATATGGATGTTCTTTCTAATCCAAGAATTATCCATATGTCTCATCAAGAGGGAAATACAATTGGGAGCAAGATGAAAAGATTACTCTTCAGATTTGAAAAGTTGAGAAGTAATGAGGGTAAAATAGAATTACATGTTAGATTTGACACTGATCCTCCTTCTTCATCTCAATGGCTGGATGACAATTATCTTATCATTTATGGAGTAAAAAGATATACTTCTGTTGTCAATCTAGTTATTTGTGACCATTTATTTCACTTCCGTACTAATAATGACCATATCCTTTTCTATAGAAATTTGGATATGGGTCAGAAGAGAATTGTCAATTTAAAAGATCCAAAGGATAAGAATGATTCTGCAACAAAAGAATATGTTGATTCTAAAATTCAAAATTCTAATGATTACCTCAGAATTGATGGGAGCAATAGAATGGAGGGTATTTTGAACATGAATAATAAAAGGATACTGAATTCCTCTGACTTGATTAATTTAGATCTTAGAGCCAGACAATTGACAGTGAATGCCATTTTCAATGACGGAAGAAATAAGATGACTGGAGAAGCTCCGAATGGCTCCTTTATGCCCTAATATAACTCTATCTCAATATAAGAGGATTAAACCATTTCAGACTTTTTCTCCACATAAATAAATTAAACATCTTTCAGAGTTGTTGTATTATATAATTTCCATTTTTTAATAAACTTTCCGTAGTGGAGATTAATTATGAAACGCTTTAATCCTCTTATATCAATCTAGAGCACCTCCAAGCACATATTTGTTACTATTCCCAGCTCTATCTCTTATAAGAGGAATAAAACGTTTCAAATAAGAGGATTTTTCCTCTCTATTAAAACGCTTCATTTTTATCTGATCCTATTTTATGGATACAAAAAAAACAAAATTGTTTTATTCGTCGAAGAAATATTTGATGAAGTAATTGACCTAGAACAGGAGAAGTATCCAAATGATGAGGATAAGCTTGTTCTTTCTGAAAGTATATCCTTATGACAATGTTTTTAAATTTCTGTACAAAAATTTCAAATTGACTTGGTCAGAAATTAGGTACTTGCAAATTGTGCAGTATAACATAAAATCTGAATTTCACAAGTTTGATCATTGTAAACGTTTGCTTGAATTTATGAATAAAAAAATGGCATCATAACAAATCTTTGATTTGGTTACTTTGAATACGGAGGTCTTGAGAATTTAATTAGTGCTATAAGTACTAGTTAAATTATAACAAAAAAATTGATTCACATAAAAATGATATTTCTTATATTAATAGGGGAATATAATTTCCCACATTTTATCATAACTCTTTTTTTATTTATTATTATTTTTTTTTTGTGAGATAGAAGGGAAATAATTTCTTTTCTTTTCTATTGAGGTGATGAAGTAGTTTATAGAATACATACCCCACTTTAATAAATCGCTTCCTCTCTGGAAAATGCTTATTGAAATTGTCTTCAACTAAATTCAACAATTTAAAAAAATTGTCTTGAATTTGTATTGGGGTATAAAAAGATGATTTTGTTGCATTGTGTCAATGAACATACTTCTCAGATATTGACGGCCATAGTATTTTTCGAATTTCATCTTCATATTCGTGTATATAATCGTAACATTTTATTTGGCCACAATTTTGGCAAATAAAGGTGTTTTCATCATTACAGATGTCCATTGAATTACAGCATTTGTATGTTTCTGGTTCATTCTGCTCTTTTGGATTTGGTACAATTCTTCTAATTTCTCCATAAATATAAGATGTGAGTTCTTGTTAAATGAGATTAATAATATAATATAATCTCTCAATGAGCATTATATTGTATTAAATAAATAAATAAAATGATAAATCATGAATTACAGAAATAAATAATTATATTATTTCAGGTCATGTGTAAATAGCTAAATTGGGTGTTTCATGAATGGACATTTGGATTTTACAAAATCCGTTAATTTATCGTATTCCTTTAATGTCATCCATTTTTTGCCTTTCTTCAATGATTCACGGAAAAACATCCAATCGAAGTCGTAGTAAATGTCATTGGATTCTAAATACTTCTTTAGTTGGTAATTCTCTTTCATTTGTATCTTGATTCTCTCAGAGTTAAGGTAGTAATACTCTTCTTTATAATTTGGACTATTGTCAAGGAATTTGTCCATTGCTTTTTTCTGTGCCTCTTGGCCTTTAGCAGACTGATAGTATTTCTGTTGGGCTTTCTTTAGGGCTTCCTTCCCTTTTTTTTTGTTTTTAGATACTTTCTAACATATTTTCTTTGTCTTTCTCTCCTTTCTTCTTCAGTGAGGTTCAGTTTAGGTCGACCTCGCACCTTTATTTTGATTTCAAACTCAATAACTGGCTCCATGCCAAATTACACAGCAAAATATAATTTGGCATTTATGAAAGAAGAAATTTTGCTTTCTGGAAAAAAAAAAACAAGGCAATTATTTACTTCACAGGCAATTATTGATTTTTTTCTCTGAAATGGGCCATGATAATATTCACCACATTTACATTTGAATATAAAATATTTTTCATTTTCTTGTTTTCTGTCATCATTAATAAAATAGAATGTTCCATAATCTGTTTCGTGTGCATATTCGATGTTATGGACATCAATTTCCATCATATCCATTAATTCAAAAATTTCATCAATCTCTTTCATCAGACAATCCATAATAGTAATTGTCACAATTCTTTAACTGATTTTACCCAAAAATCTACTTTTGATTTTTTTGCTCTTAAATAGACAGGAAATGACACATTTTTGCAATCTAGAAAAATGATCAATTTTTTAAAAATTGAAAAAATCCCAAAAATGAAAATTTGTGTTATTCACACATAAACATCAGGCTTTAAAAATATTTGCTGTAATCTTTCCTCAAAGAGGCCATATCTTTCTTAATAAACTCCTGGATTGTATTATTGTATTCTTTTCTGGAAATTAAAATTTGATTTGTTGTTTTTGATAATTGTTTCTAATTTTTGATTCTTCTCATCATTCCACTTTCCGCTCAACTTTTCACTTGGGTTTTACACACATACACCGTGAGGGTTCTGCGACAGATTTGTATGCAGGGCATTACAAAGCCTCGACACAAATGAAGCTCGCTTTTCTAACTTAGTTTGTGTCGAGACTTTGTAATGTCCTGTATTTCGCAGAACCCTCACGCTTAGTGTGTGTGTGAAAGCAAATAATTATGAAAACACGAGTAAACAAAAGAGCGTGACAAATTCAGAGTCGGAAACATTGTTAACAGTACCATAACGCTTAATATGTGTGTGAAAGCAAATAATTATGTAAACAAAAGAGCGTGACACCCAGTCAAGTGAGCGGTTAGCCACAAATAATATTCCCTGTTGAAGAAATGCATGCACTTCTAATATTGTGTCGCAGAATTATATTTCCATTTGAAGAAATATCAGCACAAGTATATACGCAAACATGGCTGTACCAAACGAATTTCTGGAAGAATTTCTGGAACAAGATTTTCACCAAGAAATTGATCCGGATGTAATAAAAGACGAGTTTGTAATATCACAAACAAATTACCGGGAATGGCTACGAGTATGGTGGATGATTGTGTCCGAAGGAAATCCAAATAATAAAGATCTTTTAGAGTTCGCAAGAGAAAACAAAGCAAAGTATACAGATTTGGTTGGAAAAGAAAACCGAGAGTTAAAAAGCGTAAAAGTAATTTATGTGTTACAGGTAGAGTTTTCAATAGAAAGAACGAAGAAACGCAATACATGAAACATTATTTTCATGAAAAAGAACCGCATGTTTTTAACAGACATGAAGAAGAACTGGTAGGACAAACATTAAATGAATTCATAGAAAGAGCAAAGGGAGAAATAGAGAACTGGTCAGAGAAGGGATCAGGATGGAAAATTGAAAGAATGAAGTTAGCATACGTGAATGTTGCACTCTTCCAGCCAATCTGGCAAAAAGAAGGCCACAATAAACGTACAAAACAATGACAATGAATGTTTGAAGTGGGCACTCAGAGCTGCTTTATTTCCAGCACCGAAAAATAAGAACCAAAGCAGACAAAGCAGCTATCCAGTCAAAGACGGTATTAACTATGCAGGCATCGAGTTCCCAACACCGGTGAAACAGATAGACAAGCTTGAAGCTCAAAACAAAGGTCTCGCAATAAATGTCTTTGGCTGGGAAAACAACTGTGTGACAGTTCACAGAATAAGTAATAAAGAGGTTAAAAAACCAAGGATAAGCTTGATGTTGATAGAGTCAGAGGAAAGACAGCACTATTGTTACGTAAAACGGGTCTTCGCATTGCTTTTTGATCAGACCAAAAACCGCAATGCAAAGCACTACTGTATGTTGTGCTTAACAGGTTTCTCACGAGCGGATTTGCTCGAGGATCACAAAAAATGTTGCAACGGTGTGAATGGCAGGCCGACAAGGATCGAGATGCCGGAAGAGGGAAAAAACACCCTTTCTTTCAAAAATCACCACAAACAGATAAAGGCTCCTTTCGTGATATACGCTGACTTTGAGGCTTTAGTCAAAAAGATTACAGGCTGTTCTCGCGGGCAAGAGAGCAAGCAAAAAAGTTTCACGGAGAAGACAGAATGGCACGAAGCAAGCGGCTATTCATTTATAGTTGTGAGAGGTGATGGTGAAATTACAGGGCAAAAAGTTTTCAGGGGTGAAAATGCTGTGGGAACGTTTCTTAGTGACATTCTGCAGGAAGAGGTGAAAATAAGAGAGAGTTTGGTCACACCAAAACCAGTTGTGATGACGGCAGAAGACTGGGAAAAATTCAAAACCGCAACAGATTGCCATATTTGTAACAAAAGTTTGATAAAAGACCAATTCCTTGACTCATTGCCAGTTTGGAACAATGAAATGTATAGCGGCCAAAGTAAAAAAAAATGTTTTTACAAAGCGCAGAAAGAATTAGATTTCATAAGACTAAAAACAATAAAAGACATAAAAAACAAAAACGATCAATGGATTGCAAAAAATCAGGAAACGTGTTTGTTATGCGCAGAACCTTTGCTTCAGAAAAACTACAGAGACGCGGTAAAAGACCACTGTCACATCTCCGGCAGGTTCCGCGGATCAGCGCACAACGAATGCAATTTCAAACTGCGTATAAAAACCCAAAACGGTTCCAATTCCTGTCGTATTTCACAACCTCAGAGGCTACGACGCGCATCACCTTATGCAAGCGATGTCACAGCAGCAGAAAGAAGTCCGATGCATCGCCACTAACATGGAAAAGTATATCACATTTTCAGTGGGGAATCTTCATTTCATAGACAGCTTGAACTTTCTGCTGGGAAGCCTTGATTCACTTGTCTCCGCAACACCCAAAGAGGTGTCTAAAAATAACATCAACAATCTCAAACGGCAGCGAACTACTTTACAAAAAAGGAATCTACCCTTACGAGTACATGGACTCTTGGGAGAGATTCAGCGAGACAAGGCTTCCAGACAAAGACAAGTTTTACAGCAAACTGAATGACGAAAACATAACAGACGAAGAGCACGCGCATGCGCAGAGGGCCTGGGAGGTTTTTGAGTGTCAAACACTGGGCGATTATCACGACCTTTATGTGAAAACGGACGTTGCCCTGCTGGCAGATGATTTCGAGAACTTTCGAAACCTGTGCGCAGAGAAGTACGGTTTGGATCCAGCACATTATTACACGTCGCCAGGCCTGAGCTGGGACGCGCTCTTGAAAATGACAGGGGTCGAGCTGGAGTTGTTCACAGACATCGAAATGCAACTTTTCATGGAAAGAGGAATACGAGGCGGAATTTCAATGGTAAGAAAGAGGTTTGCCAAGGCAAACAACCCCCTGCTGCCTGCTCATGACCCCAACGAGCCGAAAAAATATATCACCTATCTCGACGCAAACAATCTTTACGGATGGGCAATGTGCAAGCAACTCCTCCTCAAGAAAAAAGAGAATGCAAGAAATGGTTGGATTCTCGAGGTGATCTTGAATATCCCGCAGAACTGCACGAGGAGCACAACAGCTATCCACTGGCGCCGGAAAAAAAGGAAGTAAAAAAAGAAAAGATGTCGGACTACCAAAAGAAGATGGTGAACGACCTGGATATAAAAATGCCACCCGGCAGCAAGAAGCTGCTGCTGACGCTTGAAGACAAAAGCAACTACGTCGTCCACTACAGAAACCTTCAGTTTTATCTGAAGCAGGGAATGAAACTTAAGCGCGTGCACAGGGTGCTGGAGTTCGAACAAAAACGCTGGATGGAACCTTATATCATGATGAACACTGAGTTCAGGAAAAAAGCAAAGAGTGACTTTGAAAAGAACTTTTACAAGCTCATGAACAACTCGGTTTTCGGCAAAACCATGGAAAACCGGCGCAGCCGTGTTGACATAAAAATCGTGCGAAGCGCAGAGGAAAATAAAATAAGGAAGCTGATCGCAAGCCCTTTGTACTCAAGGTTTGCCGAATTCACAAACGACATGGCGGGAATCCACATGCACAAAAGCCGCTTGCTGCTGAACAAGCCTGTTTACACGGGCATGACGATCCTCGACAACAGCAAGATCCTGATGTACGACTTTTTCTACAACAAGCTGAAAAAGCAATACGGTGAAAAGTGTGAGCTCTTGTACACAGACACCGACAGCCTTCTGCTTGAGATAGAAACGGACGACGTCTACAAAGACATCGCAAGAAATTCTTTTCTTTACGATACGAGCGATTACCCGAAGGAGCACCCGCTTCACTCAAACGAGAACAAAAAGGTCTTGGGCAAGATGAAGGATGAATATGCCGGAACGCCGATAGCAGAGTGCGTGTGTCTGTGGTCGAAAATGTAGTCGATTCTGAGAGCGGACGAAAAAAACATCAAAAAAGCGAAGGGCGTAAAAAAATGCGTGGTCAAGAAACAAATCAAGCATGAACAGTTCAAGGAAACGCTTTCTGGTGCGAAACAGTTATGGCACGGAATGAACATTCTTCGAAGTGAGGGGCACCAAATGTACGGAATGCACGTAAACAAGATTTCGCTGTCCACGTTTGATTCAAAACGCTGGATAGCGGAAGATGGGATCCATACAAAAGCTTACGGGTTCACAGAAGCACTTGATTTGACAGAACCTGATTTGGCAAAAGCTGCAGCAGCTTTGGCTGATGTTGATTTGTCAGAATTTTGGGTTGATTGAATCCCAAGGGCTCGGGCAACATCGCGCGGATCCAAACCGCGTAAAAAATCAATTAACAAAGGATCGGCAAAAAAGGTTTCTTCTTTCCGAAGCGTTCTTCTATTCTTAAGAACCCAATAATTTTTGTCATGATCACATTTTTTGCGTATATTTGACTTGGAAATCAAATCACCGTTGCGTCCACTTCCCATTTTTCAAAATACATATATTTCTTTAAAAGACCACTGTTCAAGTTTGCAGGCGGGAGAACGGTGTTTGGAGAGACAACCATGAGCTCTTCACGCACAAAACCGCGCTTTGGCCCGTCGTGCAAATAGTATAGAACGGGTTGATTTCGTTTGGAAAAAGATCTTTCAATGTTGTCAACTTTCAACGACCAGATTGGATCTGTGGCTCTCTTCTTTCCCCCACCTTCCAACTCTCCCGGAAAGTAAAGATAACGAACTTGAACAAGAAAGGGGAGGATTTTTTCATCCTTTCCAACTGGCCTTCTATAAGGTGTTGATGGTTTGGAATAAACAGCTTTTTCTTTGATAGCTTCTGCGGGTTTCTTGTCGATAAGGCTTGTCTTTTCGTTGTTCAAAGCCAAAACAACGTCAGGAAGTCTTTTCATCCACGCAGTGGACCGCTCGCCTTCTGGAAGACGCATTTCAACGGCGTACTGATGCCCAAACAAGCGCTCGGCAAGGGTGCGGTTGAAACGTTCAACAATGGCTTGGTCGCGGTGAATCTCGGGGCGCCCGCGCCGAATAAAGGTTTTGTGCTTTCCCATGTCTTTCGACACGGCGCCCATGAATTCGCGCCCGGGATCAACCTGCAGCAGTTGTGGCCATTGGAGAGGCTCGCGTTTGTCAAGTCAAGGGTTCGGCCTCTTTGAAGCGGCTGGCCACGTCGACAACGGTCAGCGCATATTTGTAAACTTTACGCCCGCGGAGCAGTTTGTCGTGTGGTAAAAAAAGGAGGTCTGCCTGGTGGACCGCGTTGGGTGTGGGCACGTCGAATTTTGGGCGTGGAATATGCCTCGGAGCGGGCAGCCAGATCTGCCAGAGGGCTTGCTTGACCAGCCACTTTTTTGCGGCGTCTTCCGACACCTTGGCGGCATCGGATAATCTTTTAACAGCTGCAAGGCCTTTCCAATAGCCTCCGGGACCGTAGTATATCTTTGAGAGTTTTGCTTCCATCACTATAAAGGAGTCAAAAAAGTTTAAAGGAACCGAAAGGCTGCCCAAGCCAGAGCGACAGCCCCGGCGCCAACGAACGCGAGTTCACCATTTTTCTGCTGCTCGCTCGGCTGATAAAAATAAGAGAACTTGGGCTCTTTGGGAGGTGACATCCGTTCTTCAGGGTGCAGTTTGTTGTAGAGTTTGAAAGCGAAGTCGGTGTTGGTGAAGTTCTGCTTTGCCTCCTCCTTCTGTTGCGCGTCTGTCGCAATCCAGTCAAGAAGTTTGGTGCGGTCACGCGCGTATTTTGCGTACGCAGCTTGGTACGCCTCGAGAGCTTTATCATGCCGCACTCTTTCTTCAAGCGCAGCTTTGTCACCGCCCCCAAAAGCCCTCGCAAGATAATTGCCACCGATGAAAGCTTCTGCATTCAACACAGCCTCGACAACCATAATCGCGATACTTGCCATTTTTTTTCTTATATTTATTTTTTCAAAATGTTGGTCGGAAGGGTTTTAGACGCTGGCGGGAAGGATTTTCTGGATCTCCAGGTATTTTTTAAGTGCAACGCTCCCCGCCATGACAGCTGTGAACATTGCGTAGTTTTCGATGGAATTAGAAGGGTCAGCTGTAAAACTTTACCTGAACGTTTTTTTGGCCACCCAGCGAATGCCAGCAGCAAGGCCCACGAGGGTGGCGGCATCCATGACGATTTTGACGAGCTTGTTGTCTGACATGTTTGTTATAGAATATAGAAAAATTATTTAATTGGAAATTTTTCTTGACTTCCATTTCTTTCCACTAGTATTTTTATCACTCTCCTTTGTAACTCTTCCGCTTCTTAATTTCTTTCCACTAGTATTTTTTTCACTCTCGTAACTCTTCCACTTCTTGAACACTTAGCTCTTCCTCATTTTCCACTCTCGAAAGTAACTCTTCCACATTTTCCTCATTTTCCTCAATTCCCACCACAGACTCGAGATCAGGATTTTTGACTCTCCAAACGATACTTTTTAAGCAACACCGTGTGAAATACCACCAAAATATGCCAATGCTTGTAACTGCTGCGCTGCTTATCGCTAAGTTGATTTTCCGCATTTTATATTACCAAAGAAATGTTCAAATGAATTTTTTTAATCCATATAGAGAAGGCTGTTTTGGGGTTGCGGCGGGGATGCTTGCGTCACCTGTGGCGCAGGTGCTGGCTCGGGTGCCGGCGCAGTTGGCCAAAAAAAGGCTTTGATGTCTTCACGCTTGACAAAGGTTGTAACAAGCGTTGCGCCAATTCCAATGATAGAGATCCATAGGGTTGTGCTGAAACCATTTGAGTCTTTGGAATCATCAGCTGCAGCGGGCTCTGACGCAGGCGCAGGCGCAGGCGCAGATTTTTCATTCTCGTTTGCGATTTTATCGAGATAAGCTTTTTCTGTGCTTCGTGGGCCAACCGAGTTCTTTCAGCAACATTTTTACCAGCAGCCACTTGCTTGGGATTTTTTGCGGGCTTTGTGGCCGGAGTTTGTGAAGTTGCTTGGCTTTCCTGCTGCTGTTCTTCAACCATTATTACTTGGAAACAAATATATGTTTAATAAAAAAATTTTGGTGAGGAATTGCTGATGAATTGCTGACTATTTCTGAGGAATTATTCAGCGGTTGGTGAGGAAAGCTCAGCAGTTGGTGAGGAATGCTCAATAATTTCTTCCGATTTTGCTTCGCTTTTCCAATCAATGTTTTTATTGTGATCAGCGCCGCGTCGGCCGTAGAGAGAAAATGTCCGCACTTGAAAGCAATCGTACCGGCCAAGTTGGTGAGATCTTTCTTGATGAAATAGGAGTTTCTGAGTTCTTTTTGATAAACTTCGATGTCTTTGATGTCGACGACAATTCAGACCGCTTTGGACACAAGAAAAATGAAGCTGTCGATCAAGCTATCAGATGTCTTTGAGCCCTCAAAGGCCTCCAAACGTTTGATGTATTTCTCAACATCTTTGTCTGAGAGGCGCTTCACCTGCTCGTGCGACAGTTGTGCACCGAGGGCTTCTTTGGATTTTCCTGCCGACACCAGCACGGCCAACTTCTCACGAAGTGCAGGAATATCAGGCTGCAATGAAGAGACATTGTCGGGCGCGCTGGTTGGTTCAGCTTCAAGCATGTTTAAAACTTCGGTCATCATGGTGTCTTCGAAATCACCCATTTTGTATATTAGTTTTCTTTTTTAATTGCGCACAAATTTTATTCCGAAAGGGTGCCGAAGTGCGAACACAAGGAAGGAAAACTTATTTTTTCAACCCCGAAATGAATTCTTTGTACTCATCTTTAGAAAGTTCGCCGGCGTAATCTTCAAAAACCGCTTGCAAAGTCTTCCACGAGGGCGTATAGAAAAGCAAAAGCGCAGCTACGTTTTCGCGGGAAGAAGCTGTGATGCTGGTCATCTTTTGGGTGAGCACCCACAAGCTGAGTCCTGAGTGGCGGGCGCTGAATGCGAGATTGACCAGCGGCCCTGAGCGCTTTTTTACATCTTTCGTGGCTGCACAGTCATCGAGGATTATGAGCGCGTTGGTGCCCTCCAAAAACCAGCTAACAAGCTTCAGCCAGGGTTCAACCGAATTCTGTTCGCAAATGATTACATAAAAACGCGGGTCAGCCACAGCGAAACGAAAATAAGTCTTGTTACGTGCGAATGTCGAGCAGATGAGCGCGATGTAGTCGAACAGGCCGTGAAAAGGACGGCAGAGCTGATCAACCACAAACTGCGATTTGCCTGAATTTGTCGGCCCCACGATGAGAGCGTTGAACGGTATGTTGTTTGGGTCCAGTTTATTAGAATTGCGCAGATAATAATTGCTGCCCCAATATATTCATTTGTGAGTCTCTGATCACGAAAATGTGGCAGTTCACTTTGCCTCCTCTGCTTGCCTTCCTCTCGAGCTCAAGCTGAATACCGTTTTGTGTGTTCACAAGCCGTGTGCCGCTGCCGTGTAGCGACTGATCTGTCATGGAGCGCAGATCGACCAAAAGCCCGAACTTGTCTTCGCTCCAGAACTTTGTCTTATTCATGTGGGGCGTTATTTTCTGTGGAACGAAGCGGCGGACCATCTCCCACATCTCCCTCTTTGTGATGCCGGTGTTGTAGAGCCTGTTGGGCTTTCACAGTGACGTTGACTTTCGTGAGGCCGGGGTTGATGAACTTTTTTGAATCTCTGGCCCCTTGAGCGTAAGGCTCGATGAACAGGAGAAGGATTGCTTTCAAGGACCTACTCTGGGGGTTGACACTGAGGTTAATCTTTTCCTCGCTTTTGGGGAAGGTGTGCGTCTTAAGAAGCTGGACGTGATCGTACGCGAATGCCTTTTCCCTCGGAGTAAACACTGCGCGCCTCGTCCTCCAGAGACTTGCTACTCGTCATTTCGTAACCGATCTTGATATTTCTCAGCTTGTATTTCAGTTTTGTGGGGTCTGAGCCTTTGACAACCTGAAAGGCCTGTGCAAGGGTCAGCTGAAACAAGAGTTCGTGAAAGAGAGCTTGGGGATGAAAGACTCCGTTATCGGTCAGGATCTGGTGGTCCAGTCTTATCCGGTATTCTGTGCCATAAACTTCTGAGAGCGCGTTTTCCGCATCAACACCCGAGGTTTTCTTATCCTCAGTATTTGAGCAGAACTTGCAGAGGTCCTCGCTTTGAATTCCATCGAGCTGTCTGTTGTCTCGCTCCTCCAGCGAGAGGAAAAGGTCCTCCCAGGTCTTGTAGATGTCATAACCACCCATGACATGAGGATCTTAGACCCCGAACTTCACAACCAGCCTGTCGACCAGAGCGCGACCGACGTTCCGTACGAGGAAGTTGTTGGGGTCCCCTCCAGACAGGTCGATGTTGAAAATTAGTGCGAGTGAGCCGGGCATGAGGACCTCGTTCTCACCCAGCTTGGGCACGTAAACATTCAGGATCTCGCCGGGGTTGGCCTCGCTTGGATTAAAGGTGAAGCGTTGCGTTGCACGCTCGAATTTCGCCGCGTGGACATTTTTCTCTTTGTACGTTGGTCAAAGGTTTGCTTGCACTGTCATTTGTATATTAAACAGAAAAAAATTTTTATTCAATAGACAATGGCGGAAGGTGGCGGTTTTGAAAACCCTGCTTTTGACCCGCATCCCTTTGGCCACGAAGACCCTGACCTTGACGATGCTATTGACAACGATGGCGATGAACAAGACCGTCAAAACACAACCGGTCCTTTTGTGCCGGGCACCGCATCGACACCCTATCACGGTGGCGAAGAAATTGAAATGGAAACAAGGCTTCACGAACAGAGCGGGCTGCCAGACACTTCTTACACAGAGGAAACTCCATTGGTGGGCAGCAGTGAACTAGCTTGGCTTGCTGCAAAAGAGCAATTTCCGAACATGAGCTCAAGTGAGCTTGAGTTTTTTTACAGCCCAAAAGACGGAAGGCTTCAAGTTAAAATTTTTGGCGCTGGAAAAAAGCGATATGACATATTTACCACAAAAGGGGTACAAAACAGAAACATCTAAATCCAAGCCTTACCAAAGAAATAAAAACTGCACTCGGAAAGTCAATTTTTGAATTAAAGGAAGCCGTTCAGCAAGAACGGGCTGAAAAAAAAAGAATTGGAAAAATCTTTATCTATGGCAGAAGAACAAGAAAAAGTTAAAAATGACATCGAAGAAATCAGAAACAGAATGAGATTAATTGATGAACAGAGAGCTGCTCTTGAAGATACACATGGGCCTTTGGATGAAAAAGAAATTCAAAAACTGAAACAGGCGAAAAAAGACCTTGAAAGAGAACATCAAGATAAAAGAAACCAACTGGAACGAATCAACAAAACAGCAAAGCAGGCGCCAAAATTAAAAGAAGATATACAGAAGCTCACAGAAGAAAATGCCAGGTTAGAAAAAAAAACATAAGTGAACTTCAAGAGAAAATTGACACAGAAGCCCTCAACGAGCTGAAAGTTCAAAAAGCAGAACTGGAACGCCAAAATGAAGAAGACAGGGCGGTCATCAACGATGAGAACGCCTCACCCTCTGACAAAGAAGCCGCGATCAGGTTGACACACAGATTGAGGAAATAGAACGAGAGAAACCTCTTCGTGAAAGGGTCAAAGAGATCTTCAAAAAATATGGCGCGACCGCCACGGCTGTCCTTCTTGCTGCTGGTGTCACGATTGGCGCTGTCGTCGGCACAATCAACAACTCGCTGAAAGCCACTGCCAAAGGGTTGGGAAATGGTTTGAAAGAGATTGGCAAAAAACTTGCTGGAATTCTTCCAGGGTTAATTGGCTCTATTGTTAGTTTCCTTTTCAAAGCTGCTGGCCAGGCAATTGGTTTTCTGGCAGAACACACATGGCTACTGATTTTGACTGTGGTGGCATTTTTGGTTGAGGGCTATATCAAAAAGCGGCGTTAAAGCGATGCCAAGAATGCCAACCCAGCAACTGCAACCGTGCCAACAGCGACAGCAATTTTGTTTAAGTCATGTGACTCACTGCCCGAGCCGGCTGTGGGCACTGGGTCCTCTGTTTGCTCTTCGTTTGTTGCTGGAGTCAGGCCAGTAGTCTTTTGATCTTTTTTGCTTTCAGCTGTGGCTGCCTTATGAATAGGATTCGAAGGGTGACTGTTTGGCCTGTTAATTTTTGATCTCCCGCCATCCATCAGCTGAAGCCCCACTTTTTTGTGTCCTTGTTTGCCCCGTCGTTTACCCCCAGCTTCATACCCGGTATCGCCTGTTTGAGTTGGTTGTTGTAAACAACCGTGCTTTCTGTGTTTATTACCATCCGCGTGGGCATCAGCCAAGCGCCCGGGCAAACAGCAAGGTTGAGCCTCACCTTTGCCTCGTCAACGGCAAGTTGGCATCTTTGAACTGACTTTGCCAGGTCAAGCAGCCTCACTGCATCTTCCACCAAGACGAGGAACTCGCTCTGGGCTTCTTTTGCTCTGCCTCCAGCACCAAGAATACTGCTTCTCACGTTTACTTGCGCACCCAAGATGCAATACACGAACGCCTCTATCGACTGGTTTATTCGCGAAAGCCCAGCCTGGGTCAAACCTGCCGTGGTTTTGGGTGCAAACCAGCTGAATTGCTCTTTCGCCTCATCGTTTCTTTTAAAGCAAACTGAAATTCCTTTTTCAGACGCCTTTGGGTCTTCATCATCAAATTTTGCTTTTGCTGATGGATAAGGAACGTTCAGGTTGAAAGGGTCGTGGCAATAAATATAAACGCTCCCAAGACCGTGGTTTGGTCCTCGCGTAAAGCGGAAATCAGTTGATGAAGGAACGTTGAACTCAGCACATAATCTTTTGTAAGAAGCTTCATCGTAATGGTTGTTGGTTTGAATGCCTCCGAGCTGAAAGAGGATGCGCCTAACCGTAAAGTGCACGTGAAAGATGTAGAAAGCTCGCACCTGTGGTGAAAGATTTAGTGTTGTGTTGTCTTTGTCAAATGCTTCTCTTGAGATTCCGCAGCACACCACACTGCGAAATGCAGCTGCAGTTCCCAGAAAGATAGATTTGGTCCCCTTAACCATTTTTTGCTGGCTTTGATGTTTCGAACTTCTGCTGTTCCTTTTGGAATACCTCTCTAAACTTTGTTGTAAAATATTGATCAGGGGAGACATAAATATCCACTGTGGTGCAGCGTCTTCCAATGGAACTGCTGGAACCGCCAGCGGTCTTTTTTCTGTGCGGGGCGTTAACAGGAAAGGGAAGCCGTCAACTTCAACGTCAACCAAACCCAGTGCGGTTTTCATGCCTGCGCTCCAATATTTGCTGTCCGAATCGAAGACGCTTTGCAGACTGCCTGGACCCTCTTTGAAAAATATTTCGGCTGTTGCTGTGTGATCTGGTGCAAAAAATATCTGTGCTTCAAATTTGCTTTTGTCGGCCCTCGGGAACCGTGCAGAAAAAGCTGCCCATGCTTTGACTTGTGCAAACTTCGCATTGGAAGCCTGCGCTATTTTTTCGAGATAGTTAAACACAAAAGAATGTTGCTTACATGCGGTTTTCCAGATGTTCATTTTCTTTTTTCCAGTTATTTTTTCAAATGAAAATTTGCACACAACAAAATAAAATGGTTGTGCTTACTATTTCTACGTCTTCTAATCCATGCACCGTCTATTTTGACAACCCGATTCCAGAGGCCTCTTTCGTAAGGCTGTTGTCTTGTTTGCTTCGAAATTCGTGACATAATTTGAAAAACGATGGGGTAATTGCAATGTCTGATCCAGATGGTAAACGGGCTGTTCCCATTACATTCCCCAGAGGGCACTGCACTCTTGAAAGTATGGCTCAAAATATTGAACATGCTTTCGCTAAATTTAATGTAAAACTTCCCACTAAAATCAATACACCAGCTGGCGCAATGGTAATTGACAACTTTGGGGATAAAAAAATAACTCTTGACGATGACTTAGCCAATTTTCTTGGCATTTCCCGCGTTTTGGTTTTTAGAACTTTCGTCAAACGGCTTCGAATACCGACTACTTACTTTGTCCATTGCGACTTGGTTGACCACAATCAAAATTTGGTCAATGGCAAAGCTTCAACCCTTCTTGCAAAGTTTGATATCCGAGGGGAAGCTTTCCAAAAAGTCAACTATCAAACGGGCGAAAAGCTGCCCTTTCGTGTCGCTTCGACTGACAAATATGTCCACAGCGTTACGCTTTCAATCAAAGACGTGGACGGAGAGCTTTTTGATTTTAACGATCAACCTCTTGAATTCGAATTGCAAATCATTTGAAAAAATATAATCTGCTGATATACCATGTCTTCAACAAATGTCTTGCAGCCGAGTGCTCCTCCTATTTATCCAGAGCTTCCCCCCCCCCCCCCCCCCCTGGAAAGAACCGAAAATTTCCAGGTTACTGAGATCAGCAAAATTGAAAAAGAAATTTCCGATGAGGTTGAACATCACAGACTTGTATTGAAAAAATACAAGAAAGCTCGCAAAATGATTCACTATTCAGCGGTTTCTCTTGGCGCTGTATCTGTCGCCCTGTCTTCCGGAGCCGTAGCAACTTCTGTTACTGGTGTCGGAATTGTGGTTGGAGCGCCTATAGCAGGAATATAGCAGCCCTTTCAGGTTTTGCTTCCACAGGCTTGTCTGTTGTTAACAAGAAGCTAGAAAGGAAAGTCAAAAAGCATACGAAAATTCAAGCTTTGGCTCAAGCAAAGCATGACTCAATCAAAAATTCCGTTTCTCAAGCTCTCTGTGATAACAACGTTTCTGACGCTGAATTCAAACAAATAACACGTGAAATTCAAAAATATCGTGAACTAAAAGAAAAACTGCGAGAAAACTTTGCCGATAAACCTTCCGATTCTCCAGATATTGAAACGATAAAAAACAGATTCGGCACGAACTTCGGGAAGAACTTCGGAAAAAACTGTCTGCGTCAAGCGCAAATTTGAACTAAACTTTGAGACAAAAATCTCTCTGAGTGTAATAAATTAAAAGCGCACGATAAAATTCCTTCATGATGACGTGAATAAATACCTTTTCGCCATAGCAAAAACGCATACCTTTTCGCCCTAACAAAATCAAACCAAAAAAAATTGATTTTGCAAAATCTTTTTCTATGTCGGAAAGGTATGCGTTTTTGCTACGGCGAAAAGGTATGCGTCTATTGTTCTGCACGTGTTAATCTGTTGTTCTTTTTATATAAATATTTAGCAGGCACGTGTCTTTATAACAGATTAACACGTACAGAACAGCTTTGTTTCAATTCACCCACGTTCTTGAACTTTCTAAAACCTGTCAGTGCTATACTTAGACGTTTAGTAAAATTATGTAAATACGAAACTTTCTTACACTGAAAGACACCAAAAATGATTGTGCTTTTTCATGCTCTTATGTTTGCTATAGACGAACTTTTTACACCAAGGTGCATCATTGAAATACGTGAAATCGCCTTTGAGGTAAGTCAGGCTTTGAAGGATTGTCCGACAACAAAAGGCGCTTTGTGTGAAGATTCTGCGCTTTGATCTCTTGCTTGCTCTTTTGCCAAGACAACAGCTCGTGCAAAACAAGTTAAAAATTTTTCTTGTTTGCGAAGAAGCCGCCGAGGTTGTTCCAGTCACAAGCATTTAAATGCTTTTAGGCAATACTCATAGAATTCGTTACCATCAAAATAATAAGTGTCGCCTAAAAAATGTTCCACGCCATTTTCATAACATGTAAAGCAAAATCCATTTAGCCTGCATCCACAAACGATAACTTTTGTAAACTGTTCACATCTGTGGCAAAAAGAAGCCAAAAACTCGTTTTCTTTTAGCGCAAATAACTCGTTATGCACAAATTCAAAACCGTGATCTAATCGCTCCTTGACTTTGCTTGCGATGAATTCCTTGCAAATTCGCTCCCGGAGTTCTGGAGGGAGGTTTTGAATTGACTCGGAAAGATTGCACTTGTTTTCTCCTTCTTGGTTTGGTACAGCCATGTTTGCGTATATACTTGTGCTGATATTTCTTCAAATGGAAATATAATTCTGCGACACAATATTAGAAGTGCATGCATTTCTTCAACAGGGAATATTATTTGTGGCTAACCGCTCGCTTGACTGGGTGTCACGCTGTTTTGTTTACATAATTATTTGCTTTCACACACATATTAAGCGTTATGGCACTGTTAACAATAACAAGACAAGAATTTGTCACGCTCTTTTGTTTACTCGTGTTTTCATAATTATTTGCTTTCACACACACATTAAGCGTGAGGGTTCTGCAAAATATTTGTATGCAGGGCATTACAAAGTCTCGACACAAACTAAGTTAGAAAAGCGAGCTTCATTTGTGTCGAGGCTTTGTAATGCCCTGCATACAAATCTGTCGCAGAACCCTCACGGTGTATGTGTGTGTTCTTAATTTCAGAAAGAAGTTCATAAAATGCATACCATTGTTTTATGAATTTAGAAACATAATAAATATGATCTTTTAGTTTCTTGTAATGATAAGTCTTGTTGTGATCTAATCTGAATTCTCCTATAATTTGTTTCTTACACATTTCACAAAAAAGGGCAGAATCACCTTTCAAGAATTTGTCCCTTGATTCTTTAACTTCTTTCTCATGGGTTCTCAAATATTTCTTTCTGCTCCTTTTTGCTGCTTCATTTCTTTTCATCTTCTGTTTCGTATTTCTTGGGTCTTCCAATAACACCTTCAGAAGAAAAAGCAGCTCTCCATTTTCGTGAAAAATAATAATGACAGGCCTGCACGGGCTCCCCACGCGATGTGGTGTAACTGTTCCTAACCTTCAAGTAGTATCGGTGGCTCAATGGGGGCCTAACCAATCACAGAGCAGCTCAGAGCACACGTGACGCGTCTCGACCAATCAGATTGCCGGATTTAATCCAAGATGGCCGAAATACTTTTTAATGAGCAAAAATTATTCAGTCTGACGTCATCCCTGAGGAAAACTGCGCCCCAGACCTCTACGGAGGTTCTGGACCCGTCTCACGGATTTCCAGGGCTAATCGATAAAAATCGATAATGGGATGACGTCATGGCTTTCCGGTCCCCCGCTCCTGAAGGGAGCGTATTATTTTCCAGTCCTTTCGCTAGATGGGGCACTCCTCGAGGATTGGTTACCCGCGACTCGTGTTGGGATCCCTGACCTAGCGAAAAGAGCGGAAAAGGGTATCATCGGGGTGCCACCCCGACTCATTGTCGCCGGAACTATTTACAAATTAAACGCAACGATATTTACAAATTGCAGAGGAGCTCGGCCATCTCCACGTCGTGCTCGTCCAAGTCGTGCTTGTAGCCGTACGGGTAGGACGTGAAGGTTTCAAAGTCGACCACCCTCTTGTCGAAGACTAGGCCGTACTGTTTGGTTCGTGGGGATACTTTGAGACGTTTTGTGGCAGGATCCCGTGTGAAGAAGTGCGGGTTGGTCACCTCCACGTCTCTGCGATCTCCTTGGGGATCCGTTAGTTCCTCCAACAGGTTCCGCTTGAGTATCTCGTAGTTTAGTTGAGCGGAACCACGTACGGATTTCAGGGAGAACCCTCGCACCTTGCAGCAGACTTGACCCTGGTCGGACACGAAGCCGTAGTTTTTGGGGCCACCCGACACGAACTCTGTGATGTAGTCGTCGGGTCGTCTGTGATCTTCCAGCTCGTCGGTCATGTCTCCTAGGTAGTCGCCCAGGGGAATGTCGACGAGACCCGGTTTCCACTTGTACACCACAGAGTCCGTGTCAAAGTAGATGACTTGGGTGGTGAGTTTCTCTAGGTAGGAATAGAGTTTTATACGCGCCCAGCAGGTGGTGAAGGCGGCTACAAACACGTTTGTCTTCCCGTTGTCGACCTGGTTGGAAGCGATGTTGGTGTAAACTACTTCCAACACTTCGTCGGTGCAGATGCGGATCTGGCGGATGTTCCACAACGGGTTGGAGACGGCTTCGAAGAGTGCGGCAGGTGTGGAGATGGCAACGGTGGTGGGTTTGTCTAGGTTTTCTCCGAATTTGCCCCAGAACGAGTTCAGCATGAGTTTGGCGGTGGCTTTTCGGCCTGGGTTCTTAGTGATGAGGGGTGGGTCCAACGAGATACCCTCGTGCTCCTGGTAGTCGGCGACGTACTCTTGCTGTTGTTGCGGAGTGGTGACACCACGAGGATATCCTGCCGATTCTTGTTTGGCCTTTAACCACGTGTTCACATAATTGGCGAAGAGCCCCGTCTTGCGTTGTTCTGAGGGAAAATGCCACACCTCGTGGATGGTGACGATGGTGTACCCCATCTCTACAGCCTTGATCAGCTCGGGTGTGCACCACGTACCGGTCAGCATGCGTTCTTCGGCCGTGTGAGAGCAAACGCAAGAACGGTCCGCGAACGGTTTGGGCATTTCCGTTTGTACGCACGAACGGCAGAGAGGAAAGACCAGCTTTCCTCCACAACGGTACGGCAACACGGGATGAAACAGCTCGTACGGTGGGAACACAGTGACTTTGGCCATGCCGAAGTAATGGTGGATGTTCTGGTCCTCCGGGTGAGTGATGACGGTAGGATGACCCACGGGATACTCGGCGTACTTGTTGACCCAAGGGTAGAGCGACGTCACATCCACGTACTTGATGCGTTCCCCTTTGGTCTTGTCCACACACGAGTAAAGGCTGACGGCATTGGTGCGGCCACCGAAGAACGCGTCCCGTGGTTGGAGGGGTTCTTCTACTTGGATGGTGGACAGGAAGGTTTGTAGAGCCGTGTCCGTCTTCACCATCTTATCCCACTCGCATTCCCATACGATGACCAGATTGTATCCTTGGCGAAAAAGAATGTCTTCTTTGGCCTTTGTGTCCTCGTGGAGTTCGCCAAAGGTGCGATCGCTCACGTTGCTTTGTTGATGACGACTCGGAAAACAAGTGAGACACCCGTGCCACAAACACCCGTGGAACTCGTAGACCGTGTTGGTGAGAGCGTCGAAGCCATCGACCAGATAGGAATGGGCCGGAGTGAACACGCGCACTTCACCACCGTTGTGGGCATGTCGTATGCGGTCCCCTTGGTGTTCGCAGGACGAAGAAGCATTCGTTCTCAATCTATGCTCTTGCCACGCCAACCATTTGAGAGCCTTGATGGATTGGTTGGAGGTCGCACCGTGCCAACCGTTGGGAGGTTCTACCGCGACGGTGTTGTTGGGAAGCTGTTTCTTTCGCCAGTATCGATTGCAGGCGGAGGCGATGGTGATGCATTTTTCCATCGGATTGAACTCGGCCTTCTCTTCGAACTCTCCCTGAAACTTTTGGCAGCCTGCCTTGAGTAGTTTTACGTCGGAGACGCAGTACGCTTCCATCTCCGTTTTTAGGACGAAGTGGTAGTCGTTGGCGACCTTGTCGGCGTACCACGTCTCGAACGCAGCTTTTACTTTGGCAGACATGCCTTCTGGGTCGTAGGTTTCGGCTGGAGGCATCGGTCCTTCGTAATCTTGATGGTCGGCGGTGTTAAAGAGATGTGGGAAGAAACCCTTGCACTGTTCGGTGATGCCGAAGGTGTCTGGAAAGGCTGACAGCGGGAACGGCAGAAAGCAGAGGGAGTCCACGAACTTGATGTCACTTGTGGAGAGGGAGAGCACTTTGGTCCCGATGTTGATCTGGTTTTCCACGGTGCGATGAGTGTCGTACAAGTACTTCAACACGAACATGCCATCGTACCCCTTGAAATTATGGAAGACGCAGATGACTTTGCGCGTGTCTCCGTATTCGTCAATCGTCAACCCGTCCAGGTATTCCATCAAGTCCGCGGTGCATGATGGACCGTAGAAGGAGAGCGTATCGTCTTCGTCTTCGGGCTCTACACACACGAGGATGGGTGTTTGAACACCGTCGGTGTCGGTGACGGCTTCGTAGTCCGCGTACACGAAGAGGGGTTTCGGTTTTTCCACCCACGCTTGACCGTCCTCGTCCATCTCCACGATGCCGCGAGTACCCACTTCAGCCAGAGGTATCTTCATCAATTTGGGCTCGTCCTCCTCAGGGTCCAAGGGTTGGATGTAGCATTTGTGGGATGCCAGCTCCACCTCTTTTTCGCAGAAACGGCACCTGTCCCACCCGCACTTGTGTTTGCGCCTCGGCCGTCCACGTTTCTTTTCTTTGGAGGCAGCCTGGTAGGTCTTGCAACAGGAAAGACACTTTTTCTTTACATCGCACAAGGAACGGAGTGTCTTGGTCCCTTGTAAATGAGAATTGTAGCAAGAGTCGCCGAAGAAAAGACGATGGCATTGGTCGCAGACAAGAGAGGGTTGTGGGAACGCACCGGGTGGAAGATCAGCTTTGGCCGAGGTAAAGTCCGGGCACTTGGTCTTCTCGCAAGAACGGCACCACTTGCCTTTGCAGGGATGATGGTCGATGTCGTCCACGTTGTAGCCTCGATCGCAGTCGTGGCAGTAATACGAGCGCGACAGGAACCCACCGTACGAGGTGCACCCGTGGTAATGCGCGTCGACCTTGAGGAGGAGAATCTGTTTGGGGGCAGGTGGTCCCGCAAAGACGATGCAGTGGGGTTTGTCCACGGACATGACCTTGATCTGGTATCGGGGAAGAACCGTTTGAAACTTTTGGAGTTCGGCAATACCGCAAGGGCCTTCGGGTACACCGGCCAGTCGGTGTAAGTCTTTAGCCAGACGGGTCTGGATGGGACGACCTCTTGTCAAGTTCTTGTAGTTTGAACTACCTGACCCTTCGTCTGCGCGGGCGCGCATGGTGACGATGGCTCTGGCACAACACAACTCGTCTTCGTTTTTGATGACCACGACAGACTGTTTGCGCGCCAACAATTTTTCTACCACTTCACGCCCAGGTTTGTACTTTTTACCATGACCACTACCTCTACCAGGGGTACGGATGAAGGTGGTCTCCACGGTGAAAGAGTCATCCGCTTCAAACTGTTGGTTGGAGTTGAGTTTGGCCGAGAGGGAATGGAGATACATGTCCAATCGATCACTGCCATCCTCGAACTCCTCCACGGTGAAAGATGTGGACTGGAACGCGTGCGTGAAAGCGTTTGACTGCAGCGTGAAGTGCAGAGTGGAATGGGGCTGCAAGGTCGAGTCCGAGGCGATCTGGTGACGAATGGTTCGTCGTAAGGCCTCGGTCACTTCACGACCCAAATCGTCGCGAGGCGTCGGGTCCCGGTTTTGGCGGAGCGTAGCCTGGAACCGTTGGCGGTCGAGGACTTGGCGCCAGTTCCTGCGCGGTCCCACGGGACGTAGCTGAAAATCCAGCAATGGCGGACCGGCACCCACTTGTTTTTGTTGTTCATCGTTCAACATGGCGGCGAGCGAAGGATCGTGAACCCATTCGTCGTCGTCGTCAGATAAAGATCTTTTTCGTTCGTTCCTAAAGGAACGGGCCGAAGCCAAAGGAGGGTCGTTCCTAAAGGAACGGGCCGAAGCCGGAACAGAACTAGAACGCGAAGGTCGCCCAACCTTTTGACGGGAAGGACTCAATGATCTGGAACGTGGTCTGGAAGACATCGCGAGATCTGAGGTTTTTTGAATTACGCGCCCTTCGTTCGCGCCTCTTATACTTTTCTAACGGATCGAAAGGCACCAATCACAACGAGGATCGAAAGGCGCCAATCGGTGCTTGTCTCGATTGTTTGACTACAAATACCCCCTACCCCCCCACCCCCCCACCCCCTCATTCCATGTCTAACCTTGTCTGACCTTGTCACCGATTGGTGCATTTCGATCCGACCAAAAAGTATAAAAGGCGTGAACGTGGGCAAATTCAAACTTGTCCGCTCGTCGAGTCGATTTTAGTCTGTGTGTATTTCTGCCTTGAAATGGAAAATCAAAAGACCTCCGGTAAAGAAATAACGGGAAATAGAAGCAACTTAACAGCAGAGCAGAGGAAAGCGTTGTTTTTTCGGTACTATTTATTCATTCTCCCTGACGAGCTGTTGGAAATGATCCGACGATACGTCGTAAGTTTTTATCGTTGTTGTTGTCGTTTACCGTTTTGGTTTGTTTTTAATCCTCGTGTTTTGTTGTTCTTACAGTACGCTCAAAAGATCAGAGAGAAGAACGAGATTGGATGGCAGAAGATCAATGCGATGGTTAATTACTTGAACCCGGAACCCAAGAGGGATTCACTTGGAAAGTACGTTTGTAAATTTTATACTCATGTATTAGATCATGCATTTGAACTATTAGGACACCACGTATGCACAAATTGACTTTTTTTTTCTCCCCCCACGTGGGATACACTCTCAGGTTCTGTAGACAAGTGTTTATTTTTTTTTCCCCGTTGATTTTTTTCAGAACCAGCCGTATAATCGACATACTTTTTATCCGTTGGTCTGACATGTTGCTTTGTCAAGAGTGTGACCGCGAG
This sequence comes from Blastomussa wellsi, assembly GCA_947652115.1. Classification (NCBI taxonomy): domain Eukaryota; kingdom Metazoa; phylum Cnidaria; class Anthozoa; order Scleractinia; family Plerogyridae; genus Blastomussa; species Blastomussa wellsi. Next base: position 27,761,317 of record OX393563.1, on the reverse strand, counting down.
TACGATTATCGCCGTTGCGATGAAAGTGTGCGTTGTTGTAATTACTGCCCTGGATGTCTTAAACTTTTTTTACCTTGATTTTTTTTTCAGAATGTGTCGATCTAATGTTTTCGCTTACGGCTTGATGTTCTGGTGTCCAAACTGCGAATATTATAGTGTTTTCATGAACTTTCTTGGCGAGATTTTTTATTGTTGTGGTTGTAACGCGAACGTCATTTGAGATGTAAATAGAGTGTGTTTCTTTTTTCCTAGGTTGTCTTGCGGTTGCCCTAGACCTGTACGACATTTACTGTACTTGTTCGATCGAATCCCGTTTTGAATTTAGACCATTTTTTTTTTTTGCTGTATACATAGATTGAGATGTAAATAAAGTGTTGTCTTGCTGTTGCTCGACCCACTTTTTATACTATCTTCAAAAAATAAATAAAAAGAGTGTTATTGTACTTTTTTTCAGAATGCGTCGATCTAATGTTTTCATGTATGGGTTGATGTTCTGGTGTCCAAACTGTGAATATGATACTGTTTTCATGAACTTTCTTGGCGAGCGTTTTTATTGTGGTGATTGTAACACGAACGTCATTTGAGATGTAAATAAAGTGTTTTTTATTTTTCCTAGGTTTTACGTCACTACACATTACCCATTGCGATTTCGATTTCGGTTATTTTGTAAAGATTGTAAACGTTACAAGATTTGTGTGTATCCCACTAGTATGCATCCCACTTGTTTGTATCGCACTTGGATGTATTGTTTGATCTGTGAAAGAGAAATCGACATTAAAGCTTTTTTGTAAATGTCTAAGATTACTTTAGTCGATTGTTTATTTTTGTATCCCACTTGGATGTATTGAACTGTGAAAGAGAAAAAGACATTAAAGCTTTTTTTTGTAAAAAAAAATTTACCCAGGTATTGCAGACTCGATTGGGATGTGCTCCTACCCTTTGGTGCCCAAGAAAACTGGAAAAACAGACTTCGCGCCGTAATACCCCCTTGCCGTTGCCAACTGTTTGAGATGACTTTTAGAATCGACTTGTGGTGCGCGTGGTACGCGTGGAAAATCTTGCACTGTTGTGAAACCCTGTAAATTGTTTTTAAATGCTTTTAATGCAATAAAAGAACAAAGGTTATTTACAAGTGTGTGTCTTCATCCATAACCAAAACGCGTGACATTCTACCATGCTACAATGGGCCCTAGTACAATTAAAATGAAAACCGCAATCGGGTAAGGGTTCTACAATCGTTTCTAACACTCGTTCGAATTTCGGACAACCGTTAGTCTTCTAAATTTAAACTGGGAATGTTCAGTTCGTTTAACAAGTCTCTTTCCACGTGACCACCCTTGTAAGCCACCACGTCACACCCGCGAAACCTGTGACGTGAGTAAAGTTCCAACAGTTCGTCTTTTACTTTGAATTGAGGGAGGGCCTTTTCGTCTTTCGTGGGAGAAAACGTCAATCCGTGCACGTTGTATTTCACGTACCAGACCGTCCTCTTGTCTTTGGGGGATAACGCGTCCCAAGGGACGGGAGGGTAAAAGGCCACTCGTCCGTATTCCCCATTCCACGCGTGATAACCCAGTTCCCTCACGGCAAAGTTGTCTTCTACGCGAAAGCCTTCCAAGTCCAAAACCATGCACACCTCAGCGTCTGTAAGGATGAGGACGCTCGTGAGTCGCTTTTCTAAACCCCTTGGGTAACTCGTCCGCCCACTGGAAGAAATCGCACTTGAGCGGCGATTGACGACACTTGAAGTAGAGTCTCCCCGGGTTCTTTTCCGACTTTGACATGCACAACAAGACGGAACAGCCACAATGACAATTTAGATCTTTCTGGTTTCTGGAGTAGTACTCGTTCAGGGTGTCGCGGAACTTTCTAAAATACTGGGGGGCCTCTTCCACACCCATACACACGTAACACAAATCTCCGTCGTCGTCGTCTTTACCCACACCGCACATGTAGTACTCCCATCCGTTCTTGGCTTGCTTGCGCAGCAACGGGGTTCGGTCGTGTATGGGGCACGTCAGAGGAATCGAGGCTAGGAAGGCGTCTGGGTCGAATTCTGCGAAGCAATGCGAGAAAGGACGTGAGTCTTGATGTGACGGCGTTTTGACGTGTAGGGTCTAGAGAGATGTCTCAGATGCATGTACAATGCTCTGCTGCATCTGACGACCTTGCAGGTCCCTCGTCCTTTATATAGCATTTGGGCGGATCGAAAATACAGTGTTCCCATTGGTTCTTTTTGGGTCATCCAATCAGAACGCTCGAAAACGAACCAATCGCGACGAAGGGCAAAGGTCAGTACTTTTCCATCATCTCCTTTGCCCGGGCTTGCCCGCCGCCAGTTAGGACCTTGACAGTGATTGGTGGATTTCGATCCGTCGCCAAGGTATATAAAGCGAGTGGCGCAACACTCCATTTCAATCATGAATGTGGAAGAAGTGAAAGCAGAGGTGACAAAGACACTCAAAAAGTTACAGACCAAGAGGGGGCAAAAAGCCTTCGACTTTGAAGTGCGTGTCGTTCCTGACGAGTGCGACACCTTTGAAAAGTTTAAAGTATGGTTCTCTACACCAGACGCTTCTACACCAACAACACCAAAGTCGAAGGACTCGTGAACGATCCGGACCTTTACGCCCAAATGGCCACCTTCTCCACACTGGACGACGTGAAACCGGACGACCACACGACCGCCTTCTTGTTCGACATTTGTCACATCCCGTTCAGCGAGTACGAACTGACCGAGGAACGCTTACATCTCCATAACCCAGACTGGTTCGACAAACATTGGGCGTTCGTCAAAGGGATGTACGACGTGTACTTGTTCCAGCACAGGTGGTTCGAGTATCATCACGCGCAAAACAAATTCGTGATCTGCGACAAGCCTGATTTGGAAGGTGACGCCGTCATCGTCACCGGCGACGAGGTCGCTCTGTCGTTCTCTGCCGTGCACGCCCTGGAATCTCTGTTCAGTTGTTTGACTACGGCACGCGATCTGATCGAGGACGATATAGTGAACCCCTTCGATCTGAAGGTGGAGGACACCTACGATTACAAACGACTGTGCGACAGACTCGTACGACTGTTGTACGCGGAAAGAGAGACGAGCGAATTCTGGTTCGCCAAGACCAGGACCCTGGTGCGCGACTACGGATGCGACATTTGCAGAGAAGAATGGGACGCTTTAGAAGCCAGTGAAATGAACTTGTACGATAAGGAATTAAGAGAATTTAGATCGTCTTGTAACGACGTAGGGTGTTGCTACGTCAAGGGTGCCTTTTTTTGTGAATAAAAGTTCATTGTTTACCCTGTTGTCTTCATTCGAGTCATGAATAGCGAAGCGTACTGGTGTTGGGTGAAAGACGTGTGTCTACGCGTCTATCTCAAATACGGACAAGGGATCACGGTTCCCTTAGATCCCGTCCACGATCCCTTGCATGTTTTCGACGAGGCCGACGTACAAAACAAACCCTTTCGTTTCGCCGTCTACATAATGTGGTTGAGGTACCAACCCCACGCATTCGATTGGTTCAATTGTCTGTTGACGCAACGCGACGACCTGGTACGGGATTGCACGGTACGACTGACCTCCATTCTGGCGACGACATGAAACGAGCATTGCAGAACTACGTCGATCCTTCCAAACCTGGTAGTTTGGGAGGCGTGCATCGGTTTGCCAGAGCCCACCGACTCGACCCGACTAAAGTCAAGAAACTCTTGGAAACGGAACTCGCGTACACGTTACACAAACCCAGAAGGAGACGTTACCCCACCTTACCCGTGTTGGTGTTCGGCATGGACGAGCAATGGGTGGCCGACCTGATCGAGGTGCAAAACATCGCGAGAGAAAACAAAGGGTACAGGTACCTGCTGACGGTCGTGGACGCTCTTTCCAAGTACGCGTGGGTGGAACCGGTCAAAAACAAGACGGGGAAAGCCGTGACGGAAGCCTTCGCCAAGATCTTGAAGCGAGCCAAAGGTAGAAAACCGATCAATTTACAGACGGACGACGGTAAAGAATTTTACAACAAGACCTTTGCAGAGTTCGCGAAACGTCGAGGTATCCATCACTTTTCCACGGCCGGAGACACCAAAGCCAGCATCGTCGAGAGGTTCAACCGCACCCTGAAGGAACGCATGTACAGGTACTTCACTGCCGCGAACACGACGAATTACACCAAAGTGCTGCCTGCCTTGGTGAAAGGGTACAACGTCTCGTTTCACCGAAGCATCGGCATGGCACCCGCCAAAGTGAACTCGGCCAACCAAGAAGCCGTGTGGAACGTGTTGTACGCCAAGAAGAAAAAAAGAAGACGTCGCGGCAGCGAATTCAAAGTGGGCGACAAGGTACGTCTCAACACGAAATTTCGTCCTTTTCAGAAAGATTACTTGCCCGGATGGACAGAGGAAGTGTTCGTGGTACGCCGAGTGAAGCCGGGACCACCTCTGACCACTTACGAGTTGGACGAATACGACGGCACTCCTCTGAAAGGCACGTTTTACAAGCAGGATTTGCAAAAAGTGTCGGTGGGAGACGACGACCTGTTCAGGGTGGAAAAGATTCTGAAACGAAAAGGTACAAAAGTCCTGGTGCGTTGGAAAGGATGGCCAATCAAATACGATAGCTGGATCGACAAGAAAGCTCTGGTGACACGATGAAAGACTTTTACGTCAAGTTGACGAGCGGTTCGAATCGGTTTGAATTTCCGGATAACCGAGCCAACCGTTTCAAGAACAGACTCCCGTACCTGATGCAGTTCAAGGAACCCGGTTGGAAAGTGGGCATGACGGACATTCACGTGCCCAAAGCGCCCCGTCGAGTGGACTTGAAAGATCCCTTCTTGTTCCGTTTCGAGTGGCACTTGAAGTACGGCGATGGAACTTACGCCGGTGCGGACGACACGACGTTGGAGATCACGCGTGACGTTCTGGAACGGATGCACCCCAACATCGCTAGCGGTACCCAACTCCTGCAAGCCGTGAGACGTCTCTACTACAAGACGTTGCAAGACGTGGACGTGGAGGACGCCGACCTGAGACGAGACGATGGAGAGAAATTGTACACCCGACTCGTGTTCGACCGAGACGAATTCGTCTTGGACAACCGCGACACATTCACGGGGGACGCCCATAGTTACCCGGCCGTGTTCGTGGGATTTCGATTGGCCCGAGACATGGGATGGATCGAGGTGACGGGTCCGCCCGATGCTCCCGTCTACGTCCTGGGTGACAATTTACGCAAAGACTTTCCCGACGACACCGTGCCCGGTGCCACCGACATCGTGGAAGGCAACGACGAATTTTACAAAGTGGACAACGATGCCCTCCAGTTGAGCTGTTTCTGCAATTGGGTGTTTTCGTACCTGGACGAAAGTTACGAAAGAGCCTTCGGGTCCAATCGACGCCAACTGTTCGTGCACTCCAGCGTGGTGGAAAGCATCCCCGTGGGCGTACGCATGACGAATCTCTTGGGGGACATTCCGTACTCCTTGGAACGACGCGGCTACGAGATGCAACACGTTCGATATATGCCCGTACGCGGAGAACTCTTGGACATTATCGAGATCGTCGTGAAAGAGGAAGACGACGACACCGACGTTCACTTCGAAACCGGGAACACCGTGGTGACGTTACATTTCAAGTATGCCTGGTGAAGAGTTTTACCTCACGTTACCCAGCGACAGCAGTCGTCGCGAATATCCCGACAACTCGAACAATCACTTCAAGGTGCGACTACCCAATCCCATTCGTTTGGAAGGACAAGGTTGGAAAGTTGGATTGAGCAGCATTTCCTTACCCGATGCCAAAGTGACCATTCCGGCCGTGACCAACGATCCCGAGACCATCCTCTTCAAGTACAAGTGGGTCAGAGACAACGACAATAAACCTTATCAGGGCAACCGATTCACCATCGGGACCAGCAAAGTGAATCTCCACGACTTGAACAACGTGTTTTCTACGATGAACGGTGTGGAATTCATGAAAAGCGTGGTGAATTTCTACGATCAGAAAAAATTCACAGCCTACGGAGGTCCAAAGCTGGGTAGCAAATATACGAGTCCGATAGACAACAAGCGCTCGTACATACAGTTCAAGTGGGAAGGAGACGAATTGGTCATGGACAACAAAGACATCACCCGAAAAGGAGAACCTCCTGCATTCCAGATCAACAAACACCTGGCCGCCAAGATGGGGTGGTTGTCTGAAGATGAAAGTAAGTTGGGACCGAATCTCCTCATGGAATTTGAGTCAGACACCATCCCCAACATCAACATCAATTATGCCGACGTGAAAAGTTTTGCGGGAAATCCTACATTGTCGGATAGTAGTGGAGAGTTTCTCAAATTGAGCTATTACTGTAACTGGCGATTCATCAACTTGAACAAAGCATTTGGACACGTGTTGGGGACCACGACGTCACGATCTCTGTTCGTGTACTCGGACGTGGCCCAGAGTTCGGTGGTGGGCGATCAAGTCACCGATCTGTTGCGAGAAGTCAACTACGTGAGAAAAGGACAAGGCAGCACTTACTTCGAACCGCTCCACGTACAATATATTCCGGTGCGCAAGGACACGTTAGACATTATCGAAACGCAAGTGTCCGAGACGAACGGCCCCTTGACCACATTCGGTGTTGAAGGCAGGACCATCTTGACGTTGCATTTCAAGCGAGAATGAGAGGAGGTAGTTTGACGCGCTACGTACCCGACCAAGACGGCACCGGTTTCTTCAAAGACATCCTTTCCTCCACCGCCCGAGAAGGTTGGCGAGGTTTAAAAAGGGGTCCGTTGGGTCTACCCGTCAACATTTCCGCTGCCGTCGCTGGAGCCAAGAGAGGAGCGAAACGCACGGTGAAACGTAAGATAGAAAGAGAAGCCAGCAAGAGACTCAAGAGAGGCCTCAACGATCTGTTTGGTTCGTGATGAATCCCATCTATTCCAGACGCGTGAAACGGATAAGGAAAATAAGTCAACGAGGTGGGACGCTTTGGTCCGGCGGCGGCACCGCTCGATTTCCTTGGACCGACTTGGTGAAACAACTGCAGCGACAGTATCCTATAAAAAAGCGAGGTCAACGCGGAGGTACGTTCATTCCCAGACGTCAACGCAAACGAAAACGATGACAGATCTCGTGCCTCTGACCGGATCGACGGGCGTGTCCAATCCCAAATTGGATCTGTTCCGCGTCCCACCCACCGATGTCAGCATCTCCAGTTTTCGCATGGTTCCCATCCAGACCTTTACCACAGGGATCAACCCCGTGGACTTTCAGGTCGATCCGCAAGAAGATTACATCGATTTGAGTCGTAGTTTCTTCGAAGTGGAATTGAGGTTGAAGAAAGCGGCGGACGGTACCAATTACGCAGCGGCAGACAACGTGTTTCCCGTCAACAACTTGGCGCACACCTTGTTCAAACAGATCAACGTCAAACTCAACGGAACCTTGATCAGTCCTCAGACCGACACGTACCATTACAAGGCCTACCTCGAAACGTTGCTGAACCACGACAGAGACGACGGCGATACCATCTTGAAACCTCAAGGCTGGTACAATGGCATCGACTGTCCCGACACGTTGACGGCCAACAACCTGGACGATGCCGCGCCTCACGCCGACTTCGAAGCTCTGACTACCACTCAACAAGAAACCGTGAAAGCCCTGAAAGCCGAAAGAGCCAAGTACCTAGGAGGTACCGTGCACGTGTTGCGCTTCACGCCCCACATCGAAGTGTTTCACATGGACAAGGTCTTGGTGCCAGGCGTGCAACTCCAGATCCAGATGTACTTCAACAACCCAGATCTGTTCACCGTGGGTGTCGCAGGGCAACCTGCAGCTCGACTCACGAGCCAAGACGTCAAAGTCAGACTGTACCTCTGTCAACTGAGACTCAATCCCTCCGTGTACTTGGAATTGGAAAACAAACAGAGAACGACCCGGAAACCCGTCAGCTACACCACCGTGAGAGGTGAAATCAGGACCTACAACATGCAAGGCAACCAACAACGCTTCGAGATCAACAACCTGTTTCAAGGACGCATCCCCAATCGTTTGGTGGTGGGTATGGTGTCGACGGCGGCTTTCACCGGCACGTTGGTCACCAACCCCTTCAATTTCCAGAAATTCGGTTTGAGCAGCATTCGTCAATTGGTGAGAGGAGAAGAGTACCCGTACGAGACGTTGGAACTGGTGCACGACGACGACAGCAAGGATCTGAGAGGATACTTCAGGTTCCTGCAAGCCACGGGGTGTCTGTGCCGAAAGAAAGGAAACATGGTGAGGAGCGAGGAATGGGGACAAGGCAGGAACAGCACGCTGTTCGTATTTGACAACGCGGCCAACGGATGTTTGGACAGTCCCGTGTTGAATCCCAAACAGAGCGGAGAGGTGCAGCTGGTCCTGAATTTCGGTGCCAATCCAGGAGTCAAAATCACCGTCGTGGTGTACGGCGAATTCGAAAACTTGTTAGAAGTCGACGCCAACAAAGCCGTCCTGTACAACGTGTACGAACGCTGATGGAACGCGTGGCCCTGAACAACGTGCAGTTGGACCATTTGGCAGAAGCAGACCCCGTGTTGAAACCGCATTTTCACGGGACCGTGGCCTGCGACGAATTACCGTCGACCCCTCGCAAAGACGTGCCTCGGGGTTATATCGTCAACACGGATCCGTCCGACTTACCGGGTCGCCATTGGATCTCCCTGTGGACCGAAGGCAACGTGTGCGAGGTGATGGACAGTTACGCGTTACCTCTGGAGGCGTACCAGACCGCGGGACCGTTGCAAGCGTGGTTAAAGACACATTGGAAGTACGTGATCCGAAACGGACAGAGTTTACAGTCGTTGTTCAGCAAGAGTTGCGGCGATTACGCCCTGTTGTATTTGAGTTCGAAAGCCAGAAACGAAAGCATGCAATACTTTGTAAATCGTTTCTCCAAACACGATTACGCGGCCAACGACCACCAAGTAGGCCAGATGTTACGAGAAAAAATAGTAAGAGCCTTAGGATGGCAAGACGTTTGTAAACGACCTCACGTTCAGAACACCGTGCGATCGCACGGTGGTGTAAATCATTTGTTTTTCGAATAAAGAGGTGTGAAAACGAACCCTGTAGTCACTCTGTATCCATGGATCGAGGTGAAGCGTTCACCTTCAACTGTCCGTGCAGCATCTTGATCGTGGGACCGTCGGGCTGTGGTAAGACGGTCTTCACTTCCAAACTCTTGACAGAAAACGCCGACTTGTTCGGGTCGTCTCCCCAGGTCGTACGATACTGTTACGGCGCGTGGCAGGACAAATTCGAGGACATGCAGCGAAGAGGCATCAAATTCCACGAAGGTATTCCAGACACGAACGATTTGAAAAAGTGGTTTCCCAAAGGAGGTGTACTGGTGATGGACGATTTGATGGACGAAGGAGGCAGCGACAAACGCGTGCTCGATCTATTCACCAAACACTCTCATCATCAAAACATCACGGTGGTGTACTTGTGTCAAGACATGTTCCCGCCCGGCAAGTACGCCAAGAGCATTTCCAGAAACGCGCATTACGTGGTAGCGTTCAAGAACCCTCGCGACCAATTGGGATTTCGAAACTTGGTGCTTCAAGCGTTTCCGAATAAGTGGAAAGACGTACACGACAGGTACAGACGAGTGACGGACAAGCCTTTCGGTTACATGGTCTTGGACTTGCATCCTGCCAGCAGCGACGATCGGCGACTCCTCAGCCACTTGTTAAAAGACGAGGGATACGTGCGATGTTATCAGTTCGAAGAAGACGAGAACCCATAACTATCTGTGATGCAGCTACGCGACGTGTCGTGGTGCAGGTTCCTGCACCGATGCAGGCGACACTTGAGCCAGATGAGGCCCGACGACATGGATCGCGACGCCATGACGCGATTGGTGACGACGTGTAAGACGTGGGAGGACGTGGACAATCTGGTACGAGCATATAACGAGACTCACTACAGAGAATTGATTCACTCGTTACGCGATGGCTGAGGAAGTGTTACCTTCGGTGGGCGTGGGCAGATCTCCCGACGTACCGTCGATGGGAGACCTCATTCACATGGCGTTAAACATGTCGCCTTTGAGCCCTCATCCCATCGACACCGTCGATTTGGATCGTTTGGATCCGTCTGCAGTGGATCGTCAACAGTTGCAGGCCATGGACGACCTACGAGACCAAGACATCATGGCTGCCTTGAGTCCCGCACGCGTGGACCAGATGATGCAAAACGCCTACGGCACGCCTGGCGTAGGTTCTCCACCTGCACCCGTTTTCTCGACTCCTTCTCCGGCAGGCGTAGGTACACAACCCGCGAGACCCACGGTCCCGCACAAGAGCCCTCGTAGGCGTCTTCCCTCGAGTAGCAGTAGCAGTAGTGGCAGCAGCAGCAGCAACAACAGTACACCTAGAAGACCGCCGAGAATGAATCAAGACGACTTGCAGCGACAATTACAACTGTTGTTAAACGATCAAAGTCAATCGGCAGCTGGACGACGCATCGCAGGCATCACGACCACCAACACCATCACCACGACCTACAAAGACGGAGGCAGACCCAGCGTGCGACGCACTTCTACGCGAGTGAGCGATTGAGATGGAACGACAGGTCTCACTCTTGAATGGGACCCACGCCAAGTGCCCCTTGGACCGTAAATTATTGTACAAGTTGGACGGACTCTTTGCGTTTTACCATCGTCAATGGTGGTGTCATCGTCAGATGTTTTACCATTTCAAACGGTGTCACGGTTGTTTGAACGCGTTGGCTTTAATCGTAGTGGCAGCAGGCATCGTCGTGGGTTCTGTGTTGGAAAACAGTATCCTGATCGCTTGTTTGTCGGCGGCAGGTACCGTGGTCAAGGGATGGAACGATTTCAAAAAGTTTTCGTTCAAAGTCGACATGTGTCGTTTTGCCTACACCACCTACGACAAGACGTTAATCGAGTTGAGAACCTACGCACGAGGTCTTCCCATGGACGAGTTGGACGGATTCTTAATCAAGATGCAAACCTTGGACGACACCATCACCGATTTCACCCCGCCCGTGTCCGACAAGTGCATGCGAGACTACGAAAAAACATTTCGTTACGATCACGTGGATAAAGGCGAGAGCACGACGGTGTGAGAATCAGTTTGGGTAATGAAGGGGAGACGAACAGGTCGTGGTAGAAGAACAACGCGAAAGAGACAAAAAGGAGGACTCTTTCCCCTGGCGGCACTCATTCCAGCTTTGGTTGCCGGAGGAAAGGCCATAGCAGCGGGTGCTCTGTCCGGAGCTGCAGGGTACGGTGCGAAAAAAGGATTGGAGGCGTTAGAAAGAAGAAGAAAAAGAAAACGAAAACCCCTCACGCGGTCCCAATTGAGTTCTGGAGCCAAGAAACAGGCCAAAGTCATCTCGCGCATCGTAAAAGGTTTTGTGAGATGAAAAGGAGGAGGACTAAGACACGACGCAGAAGACGACAACGAGGCGGTGCATTGCTCAGTATACTCAAGAACGCTGCGACGATCGGGTACAAACTCGGAAAGGACAAGAGGTATAAAAGAATGGGTGCAAAGGGTGTCACGGGTAGTTACAAAAGACGCTCTGCTCCGTGGGAAGTATGATGAGACTGTTACGTAAGGAGAAACGTTTCCTGACGTCCATCCTGAACGAGGCGGACCGGTACAGGCGACAAGACATGTTGATGCACGCCAATGCCGATCAGATCAACGCTGTCAGCGAAATGGTCTTGAATCTGCTCAAGAGAAACATCCCGGTGAGCGAACGAGCGATACAGAAGTTACGACCTCATAAAACAAAACTACGCGAACTGGCCAAACGCAAACACTCGGTCAAACGACGACGCGAACAACTGTTGAAGCAACAAGGCAGCGGGTTTTGGAACGGTCTACGCAACGTCTTCAAAGCATGTCACTGCAAGAGCGGTTAAAAGGGTGGAAGCAACGCGTGGCCTACCTATTGTCGGAAACGAGAGAGCTACGAGAACGTTTGGAACGCGTGGAAGAAAACAGAGACCATTGGTATAAAGCCTACCACGATCTACGCCGCCAACACACCTCCTGGAAGTACGCGGACGAACGTTTGTGTCTCGACTGCAGAGTCGTCGCCCAAGGTAAAACGCGCGAGTTGTGCCAGGAGTGTGCCGATGACGCGAGAAGTGCTCATGATCCCGTCCTCGGAGTTCGACCGATTGACGGACCACTACAAAGGCAAGTTGACACAGAGCGCGCTATTGAACAAGGCGGCTCGATTGTCTGCCGAGAAACAATTGTTGGAGAAACACTTACCTCCGGGTCTGGCCGTGAAGAAAACCAAACCGATTGCCAAGGAAGTGGGTAAACTCGGCCGACGCATCCGACGAGGACCCGTGACCGTTCGCAGTGCACCCGACGATGACGACGACGACGACGACGTGCTCTTAAACGCTCCCTTGGAAAACATGTTGAAACAAATCGTCAAAGCCAACAAGGCGACAGCTGCTGCAGCAGCAACAGCAGCAACGCCCGCCGTCGTGGTTAAAAAGGAATCCTCGACGCAATCCAAATCAGTTCCACGCAAGAAAACGATCAAACGACAACCTGCCACACCGTCCACGTCCCACGCAGACCAAGGACCACCAAAAACGACTTTCAAAGAAAAACTGACAGGTCTGTTCAAGAGGAAGAGAAAAACAGAAGCCGAGCGATTGAAACCGGCACCCGAGTGGGAAGATTGGCACAAAGGCAAGAAACTGAGACGTCCTTTAGAGCCCGAGTATGACGAAACCGACGAAGAAGAAGAGTCGTACGAGGAAGAGGAAGACGACGACTAGTGGAGGGGGATTCGACATCCAGAAATTACTGGCAAAAACCGGCATGGAATTTCATTGGCCCGGATATCAGTTCATGGGACCTGGCACTCATTTGAAAAAGAGACTTAAACGAGGCGACAAGGGCATCAATCGTCTGGATCGGATTGCAAGAACCCACGACATCGATTATTCTCGTGCTAAGAACCTACAAGACAAGTGGGTAGCGGACGCTAAGATGATAAGTGCGATCAACAAGTTACCCGGCAAGAAAACCATGACAGAACGTATCGTGAGACGTATCATGCAAGCCAAGAAAAAACTCAAGTTGTAATAAAGTCTTTTATTGACAATTGTTGTTACATCGTTTGCAATTAAAAAAATTTGTTCTTCAACAAGTGAGTTCCTTGTATAGTGTGTTGAACCTCTCATAGGGGGGATACCCCCCCATCCCCATACCCTTGGTATCACGTGACCTGTTTTGAATGTATATAAGGCATTCGCTTTCCATCCCACACCACCAGTTACCCTTTGAAGATGAGTGAGAGAGTTGAGAAACAACTATTGTTGGACACATATGAAGAAGCGACTGCTTTGATGGAATGGAAGTTGGACGCAGATAAAGAAAATTGCAAAGGTACCCGTTACCAAGACATGGTTGATCTGATTGAAGATGGGCCGTGGTTCCTTGATAGGATAATTCAGATATCCTGGGATGCTACTTCAGATGACCCTGAAGTGCTTTCTTTGTGGGTCGATTTGCTGAGATGGGCAGAGGCCTTCGATAAATTGAACTCTTAATTGTGGAACATTTTATGGACCGTTAATCTACATTTTATTGAACATTTTATGGACCGTTGATCTGCATTTTATGGACCTTTGATGGAACATTTTATTGCATTACTATTTTTTTTTTTGATTTTTGTTTTATTTTATCAGTCATGTCTTGTGGAAATTTACCTTCATGCTGTGTAGTCTGTGGCCAGGAACCTCCCACGTGTACACAACCCATTCACAGAGTGCACAACGCTGATCACGAGAAGTTCGTGAAAGAAATCAAATGGGGCGACATAGTAACCAAGTGGGGTGGTCGCGTTTTCTTGACTTGCTGTGGTTCAATTTATGGAGAATATTACGATATCGAGGAGTGGAACTTTACAACCGTGTTTCTAGGTGAGAATCTTAAAAAAGCACTCAAACGTATAAAATTTGTGAAGACTTTTATTTTGTAAACAAAACAACATCTGTGATTTGTTGATGTAGCACACGCTACTATAAAATTTGTGAAGACTTTTATTTTGCATTGTCGCGTTTAGAAATGCCATGTATGATAGGAGAATTGGACTTTTATTTTGCAAGCGATTGTCACGTTTTGTAAACTTTAGAAATGCAATGTATGATATTAGAATTGTAATTAAAACAATTTTGAAAAAATCTCTGTGTGATTTTATTCTATTTTAATTATTTATTTTTATTTATTCTATGTAGCACTCGCTCATATATCGTTGCGTTCAATTTGTAAATAGTTCCGGCGACACTGAAAGCGCTTAATTTAAATGAAAGCGGCGGGACGTCTCAATCAGATAAGCATGTGCGTGCAAGTGCCAAATCTGTTCGCTCCAAAAAGGCTAAAATTTTGAACAAAAGATAGAAACTTCAAATAAACTTTGCTTCAAATTAAATGTCATTGAAGATGAACCCACGAAATGTACTCAAAATATCAAAATATCGAAAATTTCAAAGCCGTGCAATTCTGCATGCGTAATTAGTTTAGTCACACTTCACTCGGTTTCATTCGCTCCAAAAAGGCTAAAATTTTGAACAAAAGATTGAAATATAATAGAAACTTCAAATAAACTTTGCTTCGAATTAAATGTCATTGAAGATGAACCCACGAAATGTACTCAAAATATCAAAATATCGAAAATTTCAAAGCCGTGCAATTCTGCATGCGTAATTAGTTTATTCACACTTCACTCGGCTTCATGCTAAAAGTGGAAAGTTCAAATTTTAGCAGACGGCTTTTGCATTCAATTCATAATTCAGTGGCTTTACCGATCTTTCTAAAACTTAAATACAAATTCGAAGCAACATTGTACATTACCATTTTGTGTTCAAAAGTCTTGAAAAGCCTAATTAACTTCGTGTACAGGTCCGTGATTCGAATTCAAAACACGTTTGTAAGCGCCATGACATCATGTCTTCAAGACCGTAAAAGGATAGATGAATCCTTCATCAGCGAGGTTTAAGCAGTCTATTCATGATTTTCCATTTCAAATCCACTAAAAAATCAATCTGTGTTTCTCCTCCTCATTTTTAACTCCAAAGAGGAGTGCCCCATCTAGCGAAAGGACTGGAAAATAATACGCTCCCTTCAGGAGCGGGGGACCGGAAAGCCATGACGTCATCCCATTATCGATTTTTATCGATTAGCCCTGGAAATCCGTGAGACGGGTCCAGAACCTCCGTAGAGGTCTGGGGCGCAGTTTTCCTCAGGGATGACGTCAGACTGAATAATTTTTGCTCATCAAAAAGTATTTCGGCCATCTTGGATTAAATCCGGCAATCTGATTGGTCGAGACGCGTCACGTGTGCTCTGAGCTGCTCTGTGATTGGTTAGGCCCCCATTGAGCCACCTATACTACTCCTTCATATTTTAGCTCTAACGAGTATGTCTTTGAGAGATTTTCCCCTTTTGTAGGATATGATAGGGGGATCTTTGAAGATGGAGTTCAGCAAAGGCTGCCTTTTTATTAAGTCCCAGTTAGACATGAGTATGTTTTTTTAGATTTCGCACCGATGGGTGGTATGTCGTTATAAATGGCAAGATCTGTTTCTTAGATTTTGGTTTTTGTTTAAGGGCCGACTGTCTGCTGTTGAAGTGGACTTCAGACAACGTTGTATGTATCATTTTCTCGTTATATCCACGCGCTTCTAGGCGTGATTTGAAGTTTGAGATTCTATTTTTAAACGTTGTCTCAGAAGAATTTGTTCTGAGAAGAAACACAAATAAACAGGGTAATTTCCTCTTTGTCCGTGTCCCAAAGTGAGAAAATGTCGTCGATGTAACGTTTCCATTCTCTCGGTTTTGTTATGCTTTGGCTTATTATTTCAGATTCTATTTTCCCCATGAAGATGTTGGCAAATGCTACTGCCGTTTTCGTCATCGCAGTCCCAAAAGTCTGCAGGAAATTATTTTCCATAAACTGGAATGAATTTTCTTTTAGAATTAGGCCAAGCATGTCTTTGAGGTAGTGGGACGGGATTGGAGGTTTATAATTGTGGAATTTTTCGTATGCCGTGCATACTGTTGTGATACCCTCTTCTTGTGGTATATTTGTGTACAAGCTTGTAACATCCAGTGTGTTCTCTGACTCTAAGAATACTGCTTTCAACAAAAGCAAAACAAAAACATCTAGAAGAAAAGAGCGTAGAATGACTTTAAAACACAGGCGTTCCGCCAAAGAAAGGGAGAAAAATGAAAAATTCCTTAAAAATCTCTCAGACTTTCATCTTACTGACAACCAAGTAAGCGTGCTATCAAAGGGTCTCAAATTTATACCAACACCCGTGACTAACGAATCTATAATTAGGCGACAACTCTTGCGAGACTTTGAACATTTCGCAAGGCGTATGCGCCTACAATTTATCTTTCACGGACAAAATAAAGAACCACATCCTTTTCATGTTAAATCAAACTGGATGCCACCGGTTCAACCTTCTGTTGCCCTTGAAAGCTACTTGGAAAGTGTCAAAACACACCTTTCTGAGATCAGTGTTAATAAGCCAAAAAACAATTTGTCACGCGATGAGGTAATAAACAACTCTGCCATAAACCTTAAAAAAGCAGACAAAGGCACAACAACAGTCATCATGAACAAAACAGAAAAAATAAGAGAAGCACAAATGCAACTCGACAACAGGGATCATTACAAACCCCTAAAAGCAGCGATAGTAAAAACATCGGGGCAAACATATTGATGACATAACTAACAAATGGCTAACACAAACTCCCAAACCACCAAGAATACCGATATTCTATACGCTCACGAAAATACACAAGCCAACACCAGTTGGCACACCTATTATCTCAGGTTGTGACGGCCCAACTGAGAAAATATCATCATATGTGGATACTTTACTCCAGCCTATCGCGCAAACACAACCATCCTATATCAAGGATACCACTGATTTTATCAATTTCATAGAAAAAACAAAGATAGGCCAAGATACTGTTCTAGTATCAATGGACGTCTGTAGCTTGCACACAAATATACCTCAAAAAGAAGGTATCAACATAGTATGCGAAGCATACGAAAAGTTCTACAAAAATAACAAACCCATCCCTACACACCACTTTAGGGAAATGCTTGGCTTAATTCTTAACGAAAACTCGTTTCAATTTAATGAGGAGAATTATCTCCAAACACACGGAACCGCTATGGGAACGAAAATGGCAGTGTCTTTTGCCAACATTTTCATGGCGGAAATTGAAACAAAACTCATCCAACAAAGCGATACCAAGCCAAGAGAATGGAAACGTTACATTGATGACGTTTTCTCCCTTTGGGATTGCGAAAGAAAACAAGTAGAACGTTTTATTGTGCAAGCTAACAATTTCCACCCTACTATAAAATTTACGGCCGAAATTTCAGAGAACACAATCACTTTCCTAGACACCACAGTGTTTAAAGGGGAAAGATTCACAAAAGATTCCATCTTGGATATAAAAACTCATTACAAGCCTACCGAGACCTTTCAGTATACACACTACGCCTCGTGCCACCCACCAGGCGTAAAACATGGTTTCATTAAAGGCGAAGCAATAAGACTGCTTCGAACGAACTCTTCAAAAAAAACATTTGAAGAGAGCCTTTTGAAATTCAAACAACGCCTTAGCTTACGGGGCTACCCAGAAAACATTATAGAAAGGTCCCTGTCAGAGGCAACTTTTGCCTCTAGACAATCGGCACTAACACAAAAGAAAAGAGGTCAAGAGAGGCTACTTCCTTTTGTCACAACGTACCATCCGGCAATTAAAAATTTAAAACAAATACTTATGGAGCATTGGAGCCTCATACAAAACCAGCCTTTGCTGAAAACTATTTTTCAAAAACCTCCAATAATCTCCTACAAAAAGGGCAAATCACTCAAAGACACGCTCGTTAGAGCAAAAATATAATCTGAAGGCATCCTAGGCGGCGCGCACTAAAAAGCCACATGGGGAGTCCGAGCAGGTCTGTCATTACCTTGTCATCACGAAAATAATTAGTGAATTACGTAGTGGAGAGAAACTATGAAATGGTTTAATCCTCTCAAATAAATCCAGAGCACCTCCGATGACACAAATAGACCCATTCCCAGCTCTATCTCTTCACTCTCTAAATATAAGAGGATTAATCCTCCCTATTTTTTCTCTTAATTAAAACGTTTTTTTTCTTTTGTCGATTTAGACTTCCTCTCACCCCCACTTACTTCCCTTGGTTCTCCGAGGATGTCAACGACGTTTAATTTTTACAGATTACTCAGCTTTTTCATTATTTCTTTCTTGCCTTTTGATTATCAGGTTAGCCCTTACATAGAAAACTGAATAATGTTGGCGGCTAGTACGTTAAACTACTTGAAATTATGTTGTCTTTCGCATCTTTGACTGCCGCCAGATGTCTATTTTCGACTCTATTGTCGACTCTTACCTTGGACGTAAATCAAGAAGAAGTAAACTTCTATTAAAGATCCTTCGGACTATGAAAATGTTGCGAAAGACCCTATCGGGAGACCCTATCAGCTCATGTTTTCAACAAACATTTTGCATCTGTTGTACCAACCCTAGCAAATAACTTTCCCCCCGCTAAGCGCCATTATGTTGACTTTCCTTTCAAAAGAGAATCAGCTGATTCTTCGTTCGCTTTTTAACCTTGTTTCTGCAGAGGCCGTTAGACTAGAAGTTTATAATTATTATTATTATTATTACTATTAACACACAAAAAAGATGTGGGTTCTGGCACAGCTGGTGTAAGGAGTGCCAGGGTGTGGCAGGGGGGTGGTGGCTGGGGCGTCAGGAGGGTGATGGCAGGGGTGCCAGGGGGGTGGTGCCAGGGGTTGTGGCAGGGGGTGACACCGGGGTGGTTCCAGCGGGTTGGTAGCTTGAGGTGTGCCAAGCGGTGACAAACCAGCCAAGCCAAGCCAAGCGGTGACAAACCAGCCAAGCCAAGCCAAGCCAAGCCAAGCGAAACAACAAACCAACCAAGCGAGGGAATGGACGGCGACAAAAGGAGTTTCGACCCGCCAGGCGAAACAACAATCCAACCAAGCGAGGGAAGCGACAAAACGAAAACACATTTCGACAACAAACCCGCAAAGCGATGGACGGCGGAGAGAAGGAAACATATTTCCATTTGAAGAAATGCAAGCACTTGCAATATTGTGTGCAAGAATTAATTTTCCATTTGAAGAAATATTCGCGCAAGCATATTGTGTGCTAAAATTATATAACATTTGAAGAAATATAAGCACAAGAATATACGAAAACATGGCAGTACCAAACGAATTTCTGGAAGAATTTCTTGAACAAGAACAAAACCCCGAAAATGAAGACGTACATGGCAGGTTTATGATATCACAAACAAATTACAGGGAATGGCTTCGTGTATGGTGGATGCTTCCAACCAGAGAAAACCAAAACAACCGAGATATTTTAGCGTTCGCAAGAGAACAAAAAGCAAAGAACATAGATTTGACAAAAGAAGAACTACATACGTTAAAAAACATTATAGGAGCGGAAAAAAAAATAAAGTCTACCAAAGTCCAACAAATTTTTTTTTCGCAAATTTTTCTCCCAATTGAACATATGTAGCCGAAAAATATTTGCATATTTTGACAACAAACAAAACTACAGCTACAAATGGCAGTGCAAAAAACATTCGAAAGCATGGGCCTCCGTTGCGAGAGAAACGTGGCCACCCATCTTCTTCTCGAGAACGCCTGGGATACCAACCTCTTGCCGGACATCTCGAAAGTCGACTATCTAGCAGGAAACCTCGGCAACCCACACCTGCAACCACTGCGAGGACTGCCCGCGTTTTTCGACGACATCTACGTGTTCGGCTATCTCCGCCGCGAAGAGTGCGTTCTCCAAAAAGGCCGCTTCACTTGCACAACAGGCGAGGAAGGTTCCGCAAAACTCGTGGTCGCAAAAATCGGCCTTGCTGTGCAGGAGAGCCTGGGCACAAGACCGGACGGCAGCAAAAGAAAATACGTGCAGACAAGCATCGTCCACACCACACCCTAGCAAAAACAAAAGGAACCAGCGGAAGCGCGATACGTGCAACAATGGCAGCGATAGAAGCCTACACGTTGCAAAAGGCACAGTCCCACTGGCGCAGGCTGTATCCAGAAGACGAGATAGCGGGCTACGTCGTGGCCAAAATCGACGTTTCCGAAATGTCTTTGGAAGATTTGCACGAAGCGCTGCCAGCTTTCGAACGGCAGCTGCTCGCATTCGGTTTTGGAATCTACTACATCGACTACACGCAAGATTTTTCCGGAGTGTTGGACCGCGAAGCCCTTGTTGCGCACCTAGAATTCGAAGGTTTTCGCCAGCAGGGCGACTTTTCTGTTGCAATTGGTTCGGAGGCGCCAACGATTCTGCAGAACACCGACAGTGTGGGGAAGCACGTGTGCACATGGATCTCGAAAAGAGAAGACCGCACGGTCCGGACAAAAGCATTCAACAAGATCACTTCCAACTTCGAAGCGAGCGAGATTCGAGAACCAGTGGGCGGCCATCTTGCCGACTATGCAGACTGCCCAAACGAGCACTTGCGCTGAACTTTCCAACACCCAGATGTCCAAGAGCGCGGATGCACCAGAATCGAAGTTTCGATGTACGGGTGCCCCACAAACGAGCTCTCGGGAGAAACAGCCGACCAGGTGCTGCAGGAAACTTTGGCAAAGGTTTCGCCGGAAGGAGAAGGTCTTTTCGTGGTCCAGCCCCCAAGCAAACAATGGGAAAACCTGGCTTCTTGCCTGGACCGCTGCCTCGTTTTGGCGGACCGCCCGCAAGGCCACATATTTGTCGGCTGGTACGTGCACACACAAACAGGAAGAATATCGGGGGTGCACGTGCAACCAACCAAAGCGAACGTGGAGGACGACGCGAAATGGGAAAATTCGGTGGTGTGGGCGGAGGGCGACTTTGGTTTCCGCGCATGCCCGATTTTTCGGATCGACCTCCTTTCCACACAGGAAGAAGATTTTTTTTTCCTTTTTTTTTTAATGTCACACACAAAATTTACAGAGGGAAGGAAGATACAAATAATAAAAGGAAATAAAAGGAAGAAATAAATTATAAGGAAGAAATAAATAACATCGAGTTACATAATTTAACTAGTAAAGTCTAACTAACAAAAAAAACTTTGACTAATTTAGAACATTTATACAAGTTTCTCAACGCGGTATTTAAAATTAAGTTTGTTTTTGAATTCGTTTAACTCGCGCTCTATTTGATTTAGTTTCTGATTGTAAAGGTAATACTTTGCTAATAGCATACAATAATCTAATTTCTTTTGTAGAGGGGGTCGTTGCAATTGACCAATAGTATTTAGAGATTTACCAAAGAGAAGTTCTTTATCACTTTGTGTAAAAGAGGTGGCGTTTTCTTCGTTGAAATGATGTAAGACATTATGAAAGAATTGTTTGGAAAGGTGGCACTCGTTGAAAGTGTGGCATAATGAATCTGGCTGGCCGCAGTAAGTGCAATTAGAATTTTTTCGATACTCCAAAGAGGAAGAAGATGTGGAAATAGGGCCTCTGCGTTGCTACACAAAAGACGAGGAAGCGAAAACAATATTGGCGGCAAGCAAAAGGCCCTGCCACCTGCACCCAGGCGCCCCAGACCCCAGACTTCTTCTTCCATCGACAAAAACCGTTTCTTGGGAATGGCGGCAAACAAAATGCAGCTCAATTGGGCGAAATGTCTCCAAATTCCAGCTGCAAGAAGTGCCAGAAATCGCAGAAGGGCGGCAAATTTCGACACTTTCCACCAGATCTCTCGAAAAAGTGTTGCAAGAGTTGCGGGACGCGGCAAGCGCAGAAGAATGGCGAAGACGTTCTTGGGACCAACAAGCGGCCGAGCAAGATGCTCGACGCGAGAGGCGAAAAAAAGACCAAGAAGAATTGGCTCGCCGCAAAGCAGAGCTGGCAAGGGTGAGAAACATTGTGCGATCAAAAAGGGTCTGGGTACGAAAAAGCCTAGAGATGCGGGAGAAGGTGGAAGAATGTTTGCGAGAATCTGCAACCAAAGTTGCGGCGCTTGCACGCGCGAAGTGGAAAGTTGTCGGCGGCAGGCAAACAACCAAAGGCAAATTTCGGGCTGTATTGGCAAACGAAGGGAAAATCGCCAACGTGTTTGCAACAAAAGCTCTGCCAAAAATTGTGTCCGAATGCCTGGACATTTTCGAAAAGACCAAAACGGACTGGTTCGGCAGAACGACTTTCTGGCTTCCTTCTTTTTCCAACATCGAAAAGCTCGGAGGTTTGGAAATAGAGATAGGGAAGCCGCAAAGTTTCTGCAACAACGAAGGGACAAATATTGTTTGGAACCCAATTCGTGTTGGAATTCCAAAAAGATGCAGGATGTTCTTCTGCGGATCCAAGCCGGCGTGAAGGATCTGCAGAAAGATATGGATTTCTTGTTGGAGACCCAAGAAAGCCACTTCGAAGATGTGGAGGATCTCGGGGACGGTTTGCAAGAATTGGAAGAAACAGGCGAAGGAATCCTGGAGAGCATAGAAAAGAACGGCAACGCTGTTCGAGAGCAAACAGACAGGGTGGTGCGCGCCGCCA
Source organism: Blastomussa wellsi (assembly GCA_947652115.1). Classification (NCBI taxonomy): domain Eukaryota; kingdom Metazoa; phylum Cnidaria; class Anthozoa; order Scleractinia; family Plerogyridae; genus Blastomussa; species Blastomussa wellsi. The sequence goes on along the minus strand of OX393563.1, from coordinate 27,738,687 downwards.
ATGCCGCAACGTCTGCTGTTTGGGGTGTTTTGGAGGTTGTTGGGATTGTTGGCGGGATTGGAACTGCCCTCTTTTTTCTGCATGCAACGGTGCGTCTGAAATTCGAAGAGTGGAAACAACGTGCCGCGCCGCCCGAAAATATGCAGCCTGCAAACAATCCACCACAGCAGCCTGTGCACAAAAAAGAAACTCGTACAATGGACTAGGGGATGGGCGCCGAAAATTTGGGTGCGCTACTCGAAGTGTTCGTCGTCCCAATCCAAATAGGCGTTCTTGCCCAAAAAATATTCCACGCCATTTTCGAAACATGTGTCGCAAAGGCCATTTTGTTTGGAAATGCCGCATTCTCGAGAAACGAAAAGCTGGACAAAACTTTGGCATCTGTCGCAAAAATAGGGCGGCAACTTGTTTTCTTTTTGCAAAAACAATTCTTTGTGCACGGCATCGAAACCGAGAGCCAAGCGCTCTTGGACTTTTGCCACGACGAATTCTTTGCAGATTCGTTCGCGGAGTTCTGGTGGAAGTTTTTGGATTCTCTCGGAAAGATTGCACGTGTTTTCTCCTGCCATTTCTTTTTCCAATCCAAATCTCCAAACTGGGACATCTCGGCTGCCACGCCATCCGAAAATGTGCAGCCTGCGCACAAAGGAATTCGTCCAATGGAATAGAACATCGAATTGGAAACATGCAATGGAATACAAAATGGAATTGGCCTACGGCAGAGGCGTTTTGCCACACTTTCGACGAGAGCAGTTCGAAGAAACAAGAAAAAATTTCGGACAAGAAGACCCGGAATATTGGGAAGATTGGGATTCTCTCTGCAAATATGCAGGAACAAAGGAGAACCGAAATGTTGCCACAATTGTGGGCAAAATAGCCGCCGAACACGCGAAAAAATGGAAATCCTGGGATCTTGGAGAACTTTTTGTTGTTGCTTTTTGGGGGGATTTTGTTTCCTGCCTTCCTGGCGGACAAATTGTTGCATAGTTCCTACGCCAGAGCAACAAGTCTGTCCTTCTTTTTTTGTGGTGTGGTTCTCTCTTCCCCGATTCTGCAAAGCAATGGCGTTGTTCTTTTTTGGAGGAAATCGAAGCCTCCAAGATTCGCCAGAAAATAGCCACAGACTGGGGTTTCGTCGTCTGTTTTCGGTTCCCCGTCCTCTCCAACCGGAAACACAAACAAAATGGTTCGCGGAGAGTTTCAAAAAATTGTCCAGGTGAACTTCTTGCACTTGTATTCGCCGGGCTGCAAGTCTATTGTTTTTTCATGTCCTTGTTTTTCGGCGCCGCAACTTTTTCGAACACCGTTTCTTTTTCTTTTTCTTTTTCGAACTCTTCTCGAAGAAAAGCGAATTTTTCGCTCTCCTTTTCCAACGCGTGCAAAATTGCAGCTCTTTGCGGGTATGGGGCGGAAACAACACAAATTGGGTTCCAAACAATATTTGTCCCTTCGTCTTTGCAGAAACTTTGCGGCTTCCCTATCTCTATTTCCAAACCTCCGAGCTTATCGATGTTGGAAAAAGAAGGAAGCCAGAAAGTCGTTCTGCCGAACCAGTCCGTTTTGGTCTTTTCGAAAATGTCCAGGCATTCCGAAACAGAGCTTTTGCAGAGCTTTTGTTGCAAACACGTTGGCGATTTTCCCTTCGCTTGCCAATACAATCCGAAATTTGCCTTCGGTTGTTTGGCTGCCGCCGACAACTTTCCACTTCGCGCGTGCAAGCGCCGCAACTTTGGTTGCAGATTCTCGCAAACATTCTTCCACCTTCTCCCGCACCTCCAGGCTTTTTCGATCCCAGACCCTTTTCGATCGCACAATGTTTCCCACCCTTGCCAGCTCTGCTTTGCGGCGATCCAGCACTGCTTTGCGGCGAGCCAATTCTTCTTCGTTTCGCTTTGCCTCGGTCGCTTGTTTGTCCCAAGAACGTCTTCGCCATTCTTCTGCGCTTGCCGCGTCCCGCAACTCTTGCAACACTCGCGAGATCTGGTGGAAAGTGTCGAAATTTGCCGCCCTTCGGCGTTTTCTGGCACTTCTTGCAGCTGGAATTTGGAGACATTTCGCCCAATTGAGCTGCATTTGGTTTTCCGCCATTCCCAAGAAACGGTTTTTGTCGATGGAAGAAGAAGACTGGGGTCTGGAGCGCCTGGGTGCAGCTGGCAGGGTCTTTTGCTTGCCGCCAAAATTGTTTTCGCTTCCTCGTCTTTTGTCCAACAACGCAGAGGCCCTATTTCCACACCTTCTTCCTGTGTGGAAAGGATATCGACTCGAAAAATCGGGCATGCGCGGTAACCAAGGTCGGCTGCCGCCCACACCACAGAATTTTCCCATTTCGCTTCGTCCTCCACGTTCTCTTTGGCTGGCTGCACGGGCACCCCCGAAATTCTTCCCGTTTGTGTGTGCGCTTACCAGCCGACAAATATGTGGCCTTGCGGGCGGTCCGCCAAAACGAGGCAGCGGTCCAGGCAAGAAGCGAGGTTTTCCCATTGTTTGCTCGGTGCCTGGACCACGAAAAGACCTTCTCCTTCCGGCGAAACCTTTGCCAAAGTTTCCTGCAGCACACTATCGGCGGATTCTTTCGAGAGCTCGCTTCTGTGGCACCCATATATCGAAACTTCGATTTTGGTGCATCCGCGCTCTTGGACATCTGGATGTTGGAAAGTTCAGCCCAAGTGCTCGTTTGGGCAGTCTGCATAGTCGGCGAGATGGCTCACTGGCCCACTGGTTCTCGAATCTCGCCCGCTTCGAAGTTGGAAGTGATCTTGTTGTATGCTTTTGTTCGTGTCGTGCGGTTTTTTCTTTTCGAGATCCATGTGCACACGTGTTTCCCCACAATGTCGGTGTTCTGCAGAATCGTTGGCGCCTCCGAACCAATTGCAACAGAAAAGTCGCCCATCTGGTGAAACCCTCGAATTCTAGGTGCGCAACAAGGGCTTCGCAGTCCAGCACTCCGGAAAAATCTTGCGTGTAGTCGATGGAGTAGATTCCAAAACCTTGGGCGAGCAGCTGCCGTTCGAAAGCGGGCAGTGCTTCGTGCAAATCTTCCAAAGACATTTCGGAAACGTCGATTTTGGCGACGACGTAGCCCGCTATCTCGTCTTCTTGAAAGAATCTGTGCCACTGGGACTTCGCCTGTTGCAACGTTTCGGGTTCTATTGTTGCTATTGTTGCACGTATCGCGCCACCGCCTGTTTTTGCGAGGGTGTGGACGATGCTTGTCTGCATGTATTTTCTTTTGCTGCTGTCCGGTCTTGTGGCCAGGCTCTGTTGCACAGCGAGGCCGATTTTTGCGACCACGAGTTTTGCGGAACCTTCCTCGCCTGTTGTGCAAGAAAAGCGGCCTTTTTGGAAAACGCACTCTTCGCCGCGGAGATAGCCGAACACGTAGATGTCGTCGACAATCGCGGGCAGTCCTCGCAGTGGTTGCGGGTGTGTCTTGCCGAGGTTTCCTGCAAGATAGTCGCCTACGTTACCACATTATTACATTAGTTCATTACCACATTACTACATTACTACATTACCACGTTACTATATTACTACATTACTAAATTGCTACATTACTACATTGCTACATTCACAATAATACTTGCATACCAAAAAATAAATCTCATAGCTTATACTCGTGCCCGACACAACTATTAAAGTGCTCTTCAAATGTTATAAGTTGTATTCTGGTAGATATTCTAAATTTATCTATTTCAGCTGGAGTATATCCCTCTAAGCTAAAAATGGTTAAGATTATCCCACTTTTCAAACAAGATGATGATATTAACGCTAACAATTATAGACCGATCGCTTTTCTTTCTAATTTCAACAGGATCTTTGAAAAAATAGTTCTTCAAGGAATGGAATCCTTTATTGAACAGAAAAACCTGTTCACTCCATCTCAATATGGTTTTCGCAAGGCACATTCTACTCAGCATGCAATCCTTCATATTGTGAATGCAATACAGACATATGGACAACCGTTTATTCTCATGCGTGATCTTTATTGATCTGAAAAAGGCTTTTGATACTGTACATCACAAAGTCTTTTTGCGTAAGTCAGATCAATGCAGTATGGTTTTCGCGACATTATAAATATCTGGTTTTCTCCCTACTTACAAGGCCTAACTTAAACTAATCAAATTGGTCCTCATCTTTATGTAATGTTAGATTCCACCAGTGGAGTACCTCAGGGCTCTGTTCTAGACCCACTCCTTTTTACCTCATGGTATGCGTAAGCATACATGAAGGTATTGGTATAGAGAGTATATTCACTCAGTCACTCACTCACTCCATTTTATTTGTCACACAATTAATTTATGCATTAAAACGTGATTAAAGGCGGTTCACTTTCAATCCTCTAGTAAACCGTCTTATTGCCGCATAGCCGTTCTTTAATTTTCTGTGAGAATATGCGGGGGTGGTACACAGTTGAAAAATCTATCAATTCCGTCGAGATCAGTATCGATTGGCATTTATACACACAATTATCACGTCAGTGTAGTTTGTTTCGCTCGATTAAGACCGATTTTCTTACCATGTTTTATCGAAGTGCACCAATATATGTGCTAACGGAAAAAAAGTATTTGAGAAATACTCTAGTGCAGAGAAACGAGTATCAATACAGTAAACGGGACGATAACGGACCGTTTAGAGTTCTTTGGAAATGTTTACGTTTTGATGAGGATAATTTGTAAACTAGCGAGGAATGCATTAAGCCGCAAGAAGAAATTTATGCTGTGAAATTATATGGAATGTACGCTTTACCATGTGGATGTCAAGGTAATATTTCCTTGGTTCTATCATACTGCATTTTAATAAAACTTGCAGGTAATGACTTTGCACTCTTTAAAGTAACGATGTGTCCGTTTGTAGTGATTGTAACCGTGAACATGGAGGTATATGTATCATTGATTGGGATAAAAGTATATAAGATTTGGTCCCAACACATTCCATTTGATTAACATTTTAAATGCATTATTGCCTACTACAGCTTTCGTCATGTCTGCTGCTAAACGATGGGATGATGTACCAATGACACATGCAGAAGTTATCAAAAAAAATCGCTAACAAGTGTTCAGCCGTCGAAAGGGCTATGAAGAGAAAGCTTCTCAGCTACAAACAAGGCACACTTGAAGCTAAGTGACACACACAAATACAAGCCTACAAATTCAATCAAATGCATTTAATATATAGATTTATCCGGAGACCCAATATTATTTCTTTGGTGGTACGGTTCTTTTAAAATAATTTGTGAAAATACCCTCACAAAAATTGCTGTCAATGAAGTTACTGTCTTTTTATGCATCTAATATGAGAGATTTCATAGTTGAACCTTCTATTCCAATGACAGAATTGTGCTGACGATGAAAAACATACTATAAACTATATACTATAAACTATGAAGTAGAATGAAAAGGGTACAGCTTGAGCCTCCGATCTATTCAAAAACCACTACCTCGTCAGCGGTCACCTGCAAAAAGAATGTGACAATACAATACAATACTAGACAATACAAGTTCTCCCACACGTACACTGTATGGAAAACAAGCTGACTTTTTTCTTTGGAATCGAATACAACCACGCATGAGCAGATTCTTATTTGTAGCAAAATCACGATTGGATGCTAATACACATGAGCAGACCATTATTCATAGGCAGTTATTTGCATGACACGTGGTAGGGTCTGGGCAAATGAAAAAGATGGAAAATAAATTGAATGATAGTTATATTTTCCAGTCACACAGTACTTTGAATTAATTTACAGACCAACCAAAATCAAAATGTGACAGAAATTATCATGCAAAACTACACACTGAACTTTCCACTATAAGCTGTCCAAAGGTGCGGGCTGAAAAATAACTCAGCAACTTGAAGACAATACAAAATAAACCGGGATAAAATGGATTTCAAATGTATTTTATGTTTCACTTTATGGTATGTGTTGGTTTCTATCTTATACTATTTGGCCAACTGCAGGACCAGCAAAAATAAAATACAGCACAATTATAATATTATGTTGAGGTGAATAAGTTTTAGCCATAACCACTCAAGTGGACATCCATCACCAAATAGTTACTCAGAGGACTATCAAATACAATCAGGACTATGTTTCAGCTATATTAGCCAATGGGAGTGCACAGAAGATACCAGCTGCTCATTTCATTTACATGTATGTCCTATCCAAACAGATGAAAAGTAAACACTTGTTTAACACAACAGTAATAATTATTATTGTTATACAAGAGAGGGTATTATATATGTATAGAGGGGGTAAGTTTCTAAAGAAACTGTGGTGCTGCGTCGGTGGGAAGTATAACAATATAATTTGGTTTTATCAACTGGGTTGATAATGTCAATTGGCCACCGTAAAGAGATTCAAGAGCTGACGTTTCGAGCGTTAGCCCTTCGTCGGAGCGAATCCAAATTCGCTCCAAATTCGAATCCAGATTCGCTCCGACGAAGGGCTAACGCTCGAAACGTCAGCTATTATATATGTAACTACACTGGTTTTGGTGGTCAAGGAGTGGATGTGGGAAAAAAGTCTGGAATAATAATTGCATGAACTGGTAATTGATAAGTTTCTTCAGTGACCACATTGTAAACATTGTAATTACACATTTCAACTGCAATTGGTAAGCAAAGTTTTTAGTGGAATTTGGAAAATAAAAAATGCTTCATGACGGATAAAAAGCTGTGTCCAGACATTTCCATCATACCCAACGGAGAAGTTCCTGCGGCTGTCTGCCAATAAAAAGAGGAAACTAGTCTTTACCAGGGCAAACAAAATTTGAGGGCGGCCTGTCTGAAGGGAAACTTATAATTAAAGGTTTTCTTTCAAGCCCTGTTTATACATATTATTTTTTCTTCAGGCTGTTTCAAATGTGTAAACAAATGCTTAACCAAACTGTCTTAACAAAAAAGTTGTGCTCTCTGAACTTGGAGCATTTTGCTCGAAAAATGTCATCAATGTTCTAAACTGGGGGTCTGCAGCCCACTTCACCCCAAGCTTGTACGCCTATGACCAGATGTACTATTCAGTGTTTCTAAATTGGTCAAAACTTTCCGCTTTGGACAAAATGAAAATCCATGGTTGAAGTCTGGGCTGCCGGTATCTTTTGACACTTACCACATGGCGGTGATGTTTACAGTACGTTTGAAAATGAAAATAGACGATAGCAAATTATGTCTTCCGTACTACAGCATCCCTTGGTCGACTTGCTCTCCTCCCTCTTATTCTTCGCCATTTATTTGGCTGCTTAATCGGCACCTTTCTTTCCCTCTTTAATACTTGGTGTATTCTTTGACAGTGCTATTTCGGCAGTTTAATTCCTGTTCTTTCTCTCTGTACCTCACTACTTCTTTGCTGTTTTGTCGGATGCTTTCTTACTTTCTTATAATACTCTTTACTCCCGTTCTGCACGAGGGAAAGAGCTTTCCAATGATACTTAGATGACACTGACTGGGTTAACGTAGCTTGAAATATGCACGAAAACGCCTAAAGATTTCCTGTCAAAACTAGGAGGAAAATTTACATAATTTACCCATGACTTCTCCGTGTTAATTATTTCCTGCGTCATAGCTGCTATCTTGGCAATTCTCGAACAGAAAGCGAGAGCAAGAACATTAAAAGGCGAACCAATTCATCAAAAAGATACGAAAGAAGGAGAAAGGAAAAGCGGAAAAAATAATAAAGGAAACTAAAAGCCTAAAAAAGATGGGACACTTTCTCCAAATTTTAATTTGTACGAATTCCCGAGCTAGAATGTCGTAAAATGAGAATCTAGTAAAAAAAAAAAGTGGCATGTCTTTATTTTGCAAAGGGATTTTGAAGAGCATTGGAGAAGCTGCTCCAAAGCTAGCAGACGTAGCCTGAAACTTACTACAAAATGTTCAATGTTTCTAAGAAACACATTTTTTGAAAATATCTTCAGGAGTGAATGGGTTAGAAGTCGAGTTCAAAGGTACATGACTGCTCTGAACAGATACCAATGACGTCGTGTCTTTTGTGTGCGTGCCCGCTTAAATAAGGGAAAATACAAAGGGAAGCAAAGACAACAAGACAAGACAAAACAAAATACCTAAAATTGCTCGAGTTATTTCCGTTAGTTGGTTCTTAACAGACAGTTTCTGGCGTCGTTGGCTGCACAACTTGCTTGAGCTTTAGCGACATGAAAAGCCATAAACTGTGAGTTGTAGAGCGAAAGCCACAGTGGGAAGTACAGCACAGCGAATTAGTGAGTCTTGAGGTAGAACAACAAGACTGTGTACAGCGCCAGGGTGTGCGAGAAAAGAGGGCGAGTCTATAGTTTGCAATAAAGCTCGAAACTTGAAACTTAGCTCCTTTAAGCTTCCCGACACTCCAATGGACTAATTCTCACACCAGGATAATAACTTATTTTACTGTATGATGATAGGAGAAGAGTAGTTTCGTCTTTTTAGTGTTCTGTCTCACTCTCCGATCTTGTACTATCGTACTATCTTGGTCGAGATGAATTAAAAAGTATTGTTGCAATATACTGGGTGAAACTGGGTTGTTTCGGTGGGGTGATTCGGTTGTTTCGCGAGAGGGTCCCGTTTTGTCTTAGTTATGACCTGTACAACCGGAAATTCCGGTTTTTGAATCAAAATAATGCGGCGGATAAGTACAGTCGGGGTGGCTTGTTTTGTTTTCTTTTACCCGAAACTGGTCAAGTTGAAGCTTGAAAATCATGAACTCCGTCTAAACTTGGAAGGGCTAAGTATCATCGTGACAACCCTATGAAAAAAAAACACTCCACGAAACGTGGCTTAGAGAACAATCCTATTCTCATCCAAGAGGGTGCCGCCTGTATAGGGCTAGCCTTCCACGCAGACGACTGCCGAGCTTTTTCACGCATTCCTTCTCCCACGGACGTCTTCTAAAGCACAGGCCATTTAAAGCCAATTAAAGAAGACAATCGTTATCGACTCATTGCATGACAGTTCGTAGCTGTGAACGGAAGCGGACCTTCGAGCTCAAAGGAGGTCTGCGTTGGAGGCTAGTGTAGTGCAGGCGTCAGTGGCAAGATTAGCTATTGAAAACTAATCTTATTTAAAAGACCTTAAAAAATGAAGACAAATGGCATTTTCTTCTCTTATTCTAGAGATATTCAAGATTTTTGCATTATGCAAATTAGGTACAGATGATGTCATAAGGTGTGATAGTTTTGTGTGTCGTCTATTTTTGTACGTGATTAAGCACGATTCATTCTGTGACACTCGCTACAGTTGTCTTACTTGTTCTTGTTCACAACTGAATTTAAAAGTAAATCTTTTAACAAATAAATTTCAACTAGCTTGTACTCTATGATGAGAATAGTCTACAAACCCTAGCTTCTATAAAAAAAGATTACATTATCCTTACAGCTTTTGTGTTATCCAGAACTGAATTTGAAAAGTCTAACTTTGACTATCCTTGTGATACAGACCCGCCGAGAGATGGATACTATTTTCCTTCGAAAATTTAACTCTAGAGCAAGTCTCTAAATGACCCGGAAAGAAATCATTGCACCGAAAGTATCAAATACTAATTTCAAAGAAACGGCTTCTTAAACATCAGAAAACAAACAAACAAAAAAGAAAACAAAAACCACTTTTTCTTTTTCTTCCTGTTGTTCCTGTCATTGACATCTTGCATTGGCCGGTAATCCAGAATGAGCAACGGCATGCTCATACAACTTAACCCTGTTGTAATCTTTGTCATGGCTCAAAATCTCAATGCAGTGATCCACAAAATGATAGCCTGGCAACTTGACACCCTTATCCTTTGCTCCACAAAGGAAGAAACAACTTCGATAAGTGAGACTGGGTTGGATGCATAAGCGCATAATGAGCGTATTATCAAAAAAAAAATAAGTGTATGATAAATAAAACTATTTCATTCTACTTAAAAACACATGCATAGCACAGGTCGTTACCCGCTTTCGAAAATAAACTGACCTGAGAGAAACATCTCCAACATGTAGTTAAGGTTATGTTCTGGATATATCAGTGGGTCTTTTTTACTTTTTGATCTAGCTAGTTTTGAAGTAGTCTTCAACTCAATCCTCTCAGGGGATATCCACAATAATGTAGTCGGTGGACCTTAGGTCACGGAATCCATTTCTACACTGTTCACTAAGAATTATCTTGAGACTTACTTGTAAATAGTTCTTGTAGCTATCGTTAGCTCATTTTTAATGAATCAAAACGTGCCTCAAGCACGTTAAAGAACTGTTTGGACAAAACTACAAAAATCTGCTAAGCCAGCAACTTACCCTATGTAAATCTGAAAAGCACATGCAAAGTGTCACGTGATACGCAACAAACCGGAAACGAATCTAACGGAAATGAGATGGTAGCCACACCGACCCCTAAATGGGAATGTATACAACAGTCGCATTTACATGCAAAGAACAGGGCTACCGACTACAACTACAAAGTAAAGTTTCATATCTCAAGCAACTGTTCTGTTCTCAAAGTCTTAACATTTGCAAGTTCTTAAAGTCTTAAACTTGGCAGTTCAAAGTCACACGCGCAAGTTCCTTCTGGCTTTGTAAGCCATATTAAACTTTCAAGGTCAATCTTGACTGTTCAGTCCATTTCAAGCAAGCATAACTTGGTCACCGGGCGCATCAGCACAGTCGTACTCTCTCCGCTTAGAGGTTCACCCTTGTGTTGTCGTTTAGCGCGCGTAGCAACTGTACAACTCGTCTTCACTCTCACTGTGCGCACCAATCCGTCTCGACTTGGTACGACCTCAACGACTCGTCCAAGCGGCCACTTACCTCTGGAGAAGGACTCGTCTGCTAACAAGACTAAATCACCGACTTCCAAGTTTCTTTCCAGCGCGTTCCACTTTCTCCTCTCCATCAGGGTTGGGAGGTATTCTCGCATCCACCTGCACCAGAACAAGTTAGTTAAGTATTGAGCTTGCCTCCAAGCACGTCTACAGCTGAGGTCATCTTTATCAAATATGCCTGGTGGTAAGTCTTGACAGGGACGCAAATGTAATAAATGGTTAGGTGTTAGTGGCTGGCCATCTAGGGGGCTGTCGCTGTTGCGAGTAAGAGGTCTGGAATTTTGAATGTTAACTGCCTCTGCCATCACAGTTGAAAGAACTTCATCAGTGACTAACTGCTCCTTCAGAATGGCCTTTAAAATGTGTCTCACGGAACGTATCATCCGCTCCCATGCACCACCCATGTGGCTCGCCGAGGGTGGATTAAAAATCCACTCTGTCCACAGAAGTTGTTGATCTTGCGTTGATTCCACTCTTCGATGGCTTCTTTCAGCTCTTTATCTGCCCTTGTGAAGTTACTTCCTTGGTCACTTCTTATCTGCTCTGGACACTAATGAATCTTCTAAGGGCGTTTATCATTGAATCAGTGTCTAAGGAGTGGGCTATCTCAATGTGCACAGCACGTGTCGTTAAACAGGTGAAGAGACAACCATATCTCTTTACACGGGATCTTCCTTGCTTCACTTCAAGCGGTCCAAAATAATCAACGCCCACGTAAGTAAAAGGTGGTTTCTCAGGTACAAGCCTCTCTTCTGGTAAAGCTGCCATGAACTGCTTCCCTGGGCATGCCTTTCTCTGCCGTTGACAGGTCATGCATCTTCCTACTACACGCTGATCTCCCCTTTACTATCCAAGCGGTCTCTCTCAAGGATGACAAAACAGATTCTTGTCCCATGTGACCCAAGCTTTCATGACACTGCTTAATAACGAGATCTGTCACATGATGCTTGTAAGGGAGGATAATGGGATGCTTCCTTTCATCGCCAACAGGTGCATTGACTAGTCGACCTCCAACTCTCAACAGGCCTTCCTTAAACTGTGGATTCAGTTGACGTATTGACGCACCGGCCTTCTTAAGGATTTTCTTTAAATACCTCTTGTCCTCACAACTTCCTGTGGCTGAAAGTACATCAATGACTCCTGGAAAGGCTACAAGCTGAACGCGTTTGAATATTTCTCTTTCGGCAATTTGAAGCTCTGCGACTGTCAGATGGCTACACTTGATCGGACGCATTTCACTGGACTCAACCGGAGAACCATTTGCAATTGACGCATTCCTTTTCATCTGGACTTTCATTCGCAGATACTGCTTGTAGCGTAACAGCCACGCAATAGCACATTTCAACTTCCACCAACAGGAGTAGTACAAAATCAGGTCATCTAATACATTAATTTGAACAGTGGACATATAAATCTGAGCCTCCTTTCTAACTTCTACATCATCATCTTCTAAGACTGGAATTTCAGTCGTTTTGGGCCAGTGACTCTCGTCCTTCAACAGGAACTTGGAACCTTTCAACCAACGGTCGTTCTTCAACATGGCATCTATTTTACGACCTTTCGACCCATCGTCAGCAGGGTTGTCGTCTCGGTTCACATACCGCCACTCAGAGGGATTAGAACCACTGTGTATCACCGTCAGTCGATTAGACTCGAACGTATGAAATCTCTTTGACTCGTTGTTGATGCACTTCAACACAGAAGTTGAGTCAGTCCAGTAGCAAACACGATCTATTGTCATGTCCAATTCTTCTCGAATAATCTTAGACAGCCTTACGGAGATGACGGCGGCTGACAGTTCCAATCTTGGAATCGAAATTTCGCGAATGGGAGCCAATCTTGCTTTTCCCATCACAAATGCACAGTGAACTTGGTTGGTCACATCTTTCAAACGGAGATATGCCGCGGCTGCATATCCCTGACGAGAAGCATCTGAGAAGAGGTGCAACTGTACTTCTTTAACTTCACCAAATCCCTTGGGTTTGAAACAACGGTCTACCTTTATTTCATGCAAATTTTGGAAGATCATCCAGCCAGCGCTTCCATTGTTCTTTGTCAGTTTCCTGTAATGTTTCATCCCAGCCTAACCTCTTCCTACTGAGTGTTTGCAACAACAACTTGGCTTTCATGGTGTACGGTGCGATAAATCCCAACGGATCAAAGAGGGAGTAAACAGATGACACAATCCCTCTGCGTGTCGCTGGGTTCTGGTTCACTCGCTGCAATATCTTATCCAAGACTTCCCATACAAACTTGTCTTCTTCTATGTTCCATTTTAGTCCCAGAGCACTCTCAGTTGGGAGTTGCTCAAGTTCCAAATTTACCACTGATTTAGCTCTTTCGGACTCTGGAATCGTCGCCATCGCTTCTCTGTCATTACTATACCACTTCGTCAAGCGGAATCCACCTTTCTCTAGCAATGTCCGCAGTTGACTTGCCAAACTGATAGCTTTTTCTGTGGTGCTTGTCGACTTCATCATGTCATCTACATACATGTTTCGGTTCACTGTCTCTGTCACTTCTTTGTCAAGTCTTCCTGATACAACTGCGCTGTCTTCCTTAGACAGAAATTAGCAACACTGGGCGAAGATGTTGCACCAAACAGATGTTTTACCATTCGATACTCCTTCATTTCCCTTGTCAGGTCTCCATTTGGCCACCATAAAAATCTTAAACTGTCACAGTCCTTTGGATCCACCAGGACCTGGTGAAACATTGCTTCTATGTCAGCAACGATTCCAACAGTTTCTTGTCTGAAGCGACTTAAGACACCTACCAATTGGTTTGTCTGATCCGGGCCTTGCATCAACTGCTTATTAAGAGATGTCTGTCCAAACTTTGCTGCACAATCAAAAACGACCCTCACCTTGTCTGGCTTCAAAGGGTGTGTCACTGGATGGTGAGGAAGGAACCACAATGGTTTGTCCCTTGAATTCAACTCTTCTTCAGGAACCTTTTCCGCATGCCCCTTTTCAATGTAATCGTTCATTGTCGTCCGATACTTCTCCAACAAGTCTTCATCCTTGATAAGGCGCCTCTTTAGAAGCAGAGCTATTCGTTCTGTCATCATCTTGTTGTTAGGCAAGTACGGTGGGTCACGTCGCCAGGGCAAAGCAACTTGAAAGTGTCCATTGACTTGTTGCAGGGACCCTTCCATAATCTCTAGGGCTCTTTTGTCTTCAACCGATGCACAAACTTTAGTTTCTACTTCTGTATTTTCAAAGTCTGTTTTCCAGAGTCTCTCTAACTGCTGGCGTAATTCTTCATCACGAATTTCACATTTAACTTTACTGAACAATAACGAATTGGCATTCTTCTGGTCAGACAACTCATTGCTGCACCTCTCACTTGGGACTCTACTACTGTCAATGTCATCTGATCGCAGATCTAATTTTCTACCTTTAATCGGGCTGGCACACAAATGTTCATCTTGCAAGTCGGGAACATTGTCATAGACAATAGGGCTCTCTATTGTGCGCGTGAAATTTGCTGAACAACTTGGGCCATCCTTTTGACCACCAACATGTCCTATTACAGTCCATCCTTAACTATATCTGACTGCTACTGGTTCATCTTCACCTCCTTCCTTGTACTCGACAGGTAGGAACAAACTTGGTTTCTCCTTAAGACCGATCAACAACATAATTTCTCCAACTGCTAATACTTGTAATTCAATATCGCACAAATGAGGCCACCTGTTAAGGTCTCCTTTCTTGGCAATACAGTCACTTGAGATTGGCATCTGTTTCACTGTTCTAACATTTGAAAACTCCACAAACACAGTTTCATCCATTGATGTCACAACAATGTCTAGTAATTGACTTTCCACCCTTGTGGACCCTGTCATCCCTGATAGTGTGAAGTTAAGCTTTGGACCAACCACTCCAAGTTTCTGCTGCAAATGTTCATGACAAAGAGTTATTTCTGATCCACTATCTAACAAAGCATATGTCTCGACTTGTGGTAGATCACTTCCTTTAACTTGAACTTTGAGAGGAACAACACTTAAGCACACTCGCTCGCCGGCCCCAGTTGCAGCAGTTACAGCAACTCCATCTTGATTGCTTGTTTCAGAATTTGAACCATTGGCTGTGTTCAATCTTGGGCCTTCTGGGTTGAGCTGACTTTGGCTGGCACCACCACCATGAGGTTCTGAGGGTGGAGGGTGTAACAATGTGTTCTGCTCCTTATTGCATCCTTCTTTCTGGCATCTGAAATTTGTCCTAGGGCATAGTCTCGCATAGTGGCCACCATTGAGACATTTGATACAAAGGCTGTGTTCTTGAACAATCTTCATTTTGTCAGGGCAGGGTAAATCTTTAAATTTCCCACACCTCCAAACACCATGCTGGTCAGAACAGACAGAACAACCTTGCTTTGCACCGTTCACTCCTTGTGAGCCTTTGTGACGAGAGTTGTAAACTTGTAAGGAGGTCGGCTCCGACTATCTCTGCCCTTGGCTTTCTCCTTGTCCTTTGGTGGAGTACAATTAAGGTCTTCTCCAAACTCATTGTTAACAAGTGTTGCTCTCTGTTTCAAGAACTAAAGAAAGTCCACAAATCTGGCCCTCTTTTCAGACTCTATAATCCTACCCGCACACTCGGTCCACTTTACCCTCATAAACAATGGAAGCTTCCTGTTTAGTTCTCTCAGAGTGTTTGCATGATTTAAGTCACTTATATACTCAGGTCCCATGCCGGTAAGGGTTCTTTCAGCAGCCTCCAAATTCCTGGCAAATTCTAGTAGGCTTTGTCCATCTGTTTGTTTTAGAGGGGGTAGGTTCTCTAGTTTCTTGATATGTGCCTTTGCTATGATGTCAGGCTTGCCAAAGTTCTCACGCAAAGTGTTTTTTGCAACATAATAACCTTCTTCCACAGGTAAGTTTACACAGCTTTCAATTGCCTTTCGTGCCTTGCCATAACAATGCTGAATCAGGAGCTGTAGCCTCCTGGAATTGTCAGGATTGTCTTTCTCTAAACAAGTTTCAAAGTTATGCATAAACGAAACATACTTTATCGGGTTCCCATCGAAACGCATGTACTCAACCTTTGGTGCAGAAACAACTTGACGTAGTGCTTGTCCAATTTGGTCACTACTTCCTTGTCTAGGCGCAATGGTACTTTGAGGTAAATGTTCAACTGGTTGAGATGGTTGCGGCTGTGCAGACCTTTGACCAAAGGTCAAACAGGGTCTGGCATAAGATGTTCAACTGGGCGTGTCGACTGAAACTGGAATGGGACTCCCTTACTAGTCTCAACCGGCTGAGTGGACTGAAGCTGGACTGTGCCTTGCTTACTAGTCTCGGCTGGGTGTGTCCACTGAGACTGGACTGGGACTTGCTTACTGTTGGTCTGCTGTGTTAAGGGTAGCTGAACTCGTTGAGGTCAATTACTTAGTACTGGTGGGGCTCTTAATCCCTCAGTTTTCTTTGCAGTGTGTGGCGCAACTTTCTGTCCACGAAAGACGTTTGCTGATGTCGGTAATTGCTCCGAAGGTACATTTACTCGCACAGGTGTGCATTCAAAGGGAATAGGTTGCACTATAACATTTGCTCTTTCATCACTCCAGTTAGGCTCTTCATGTAAGTAACATAGTTCAGTTCCTTGAGTAACAGATGACTCAATATCCATATTGTCTACGTTGCTGATCTCATTTCCTACTTCAGCTTGTTTGTAAACATCAAGGCTAACTGCTGCCCTCTCTTCTTCCATTTGGGCCTCCATAAACTCCTTTTCATACTGTAATTCTGTCATTTTCCGTTTTAATTCTTGCTCTTTAAGTAACTGTTTTGTTTTCAACTGTGCAAGAGCTAATTTCTCTTTTTTCTTTACGACCGACGATGAAATTGAACTAGAAAATGACGATTTACTTTCACGACTTCTTCTAGATTTTCTGGTCAATGATAACGACATTTCGCTCACTTCCTTCGATTCAAGCTTCGACTTCTTAAACCAAGACTCCATAACATTGTCAAAGGTTAATTTCCTTGACATTTGTTCATCATAACTAACGCGAGCCTTCTAGTAATTCAAGGCATTCAATGTATTCTTCATGTGTACTTACGAATTTGCGCCAAATTTCGTCATACGATTTCCGCTTGGACTTCAAATCCTCCAGAGTTCCACAGTTTTCCATAACCTCTTCGATGTTTCCTTGCAGCCTTGTTAGAGCGCCGATGTATCCGGCTCGAGATTTAAACATGGCTCTCGCCCTTTCGGCTCTTTCACCTTCCACATCACTTGTCTTATTTGCCATCTTCAAGCGGCTACTTCTTCTCAATTGCAGGGAATTTTCAACACCAACGTCCGACGAAGCTGTTGTGATATTGCATAAATTAGTTGCATAAATTAGCATCTATGTATCACGTGACTTGTTGTAACCTCGTGGTCTTTGCTCGCCGCCATTAAAGTTGTTTACAGTTGTTTTATTGCTCGGTGTCTTACGTTGATCGTAACATGGTGTCAGATCGCGGGAATTAGACCAAATTATCAAGGAACACTTCCTAGCTTGGAGGTTTTCAAGTCAAACGCTTCGTCCGTTATTGGTAGGCCCACTGACGTCTATAGTTTTCGTTCGAGTGTGTTTGGATCGTCGCACGTTTTACATGGCTGCTGTTAGTACTACCGCTAAAATCCCCTCGCCGTTGAATCTTTCCGACCGTTTGCATCAAGGAGAACATTGGAAATCATTTCGTCGTGAATGGAAGTTTTACGAGCTAGCGGCTGGCATTCACGAGAAAGCAAAGGAAGTTCGGGTGGCTTCGTTGTTAAATGTGATCGGGAAAGAAGGAATGGACATGTACGAAACCTTTCAATGGGGAAACTCGTCGGACGCTCTAAAAATTGACAAGGTCTTGGAAAAGTTCGAGGAGCGTTGTGTCCCTGCACGTAACGAAACCTACGAAAGATATGTTTTCTTCAAACGTGAGCAATGGTCAAATGAATCGCTTGATAGTTACATTACTGCATTGATGAAGCTTTCAGAATCATGTGATTTTGGCGCACTTCGTGAATCGCTCGTTCGCGACCGGTTAATTCTTGGTGTAAAGGATGACAGAGTTCGTGAAAAGCTTCTTGGAAAGCGAGACCTCGACTTAGATAAAGCCATCGAAACTATCAAAGCAAGTCAAGTTACTCACTCGCGAGCAACAGAGATTTCAGAAGAATTTTCAGCCAACGAAGATATTAATGCAGTGAGGCAAAGGTCGAAACCCAAGCGCGGGAAAGTTCCGCGCCACAAACCTCCCAGCAAGGACCCGCCCAAGTTTAAAGAGTGTTTGTTTTGTGGTGGTACACATGCACTGGAAAGGAAATTGTGTCCAGCTTCAGGTCAGAAATGCAAGAAGTGTGGTAAAGAAGGCCATTTTGCAGTCAAGTGCCGAAGCAAGTCTGAAAATGCAAAAGTTCACATGGTCGAACAAGAAGAAGTCTTTTACGTTCATAGTGTCAGTAGTAAAGATCAAGCTCTTGTTTCGCTTACTTTGAATGGTTCAGCATCAGTAACCTTTCAAATTGACACTGGTTCTTCTGCAAATATCTTGCCACTACAGGATTACATCAGGGCAACAAAAGATTACAGTAAAGCTAATATTGTTCCTAAAGACATCACACTAGTTATGCACGATCGCTCAAAGCGAAAGGCTCTTGGTTTTGCAAGGCTGAAAGTGGCACATAAAGGTAGCAAGCATGAACTTATCTTTGTTATTGTTGATCAAGATGTTACTCCTTTGCTTGGTTTGAAGTCATCCCAAGGCATGGGTCTTGTGAAGATTATGGTACCTGGTGTTGATACCTCTGTCAATAATGTAGTTGCAGCTCCAAAGAAAGAGTCAGCAGTTTCTGAGAATGTCACAAAGGATCCTCTACTAATCCTTTTTGCTGATGTGTTTCAACGTATTGGCTGTTTACCTGGAGAATACAGCATCGCACTCAACAAGAATGTTCAACCTGTAGTTCACCCTCCACGAAAGGTGCCTGTTCCTAAGAAGGAAGCAATGAAGACAGTACTTGACAAGATGGTTGCTGACAAGATAGTTACTCCTGTTACTGAGCCAACTGATTGGGTGTCCAGTGTCCTAGCAGTTCCGAAGAAGGATGGATCAGTTCGCATTTGTTTGGATCCCAAAGATTTGAACACTGCCATTAAACGCTCTCACTATCCCTTACCGACAGTGGAAGATGTCACCACTCGTCTCACCAATGCCAAGGTTTTCAGTGTTTTAGATGCCAAAAGTGGTTTTTGGCAGGTCAAACTGACTGAGAACTCTAGTTACCTTACTACATTCAACACCCCATTTGGCCGGTTTCGGTGGCTGAGGATGCCATTCGGCATAAGTTCTGCGCCTGAGATTTGGCAGCGAAAGATGCACGAAGCCATTGAGGGTATCCAAGGAGTTGAAGTAATCGCCGATGATTTCCTAGTTTGTGGATTTGGAGACACAGTGGATGAAGCAGTGAAGAATCATGATCAGAATTTGATCGCCTTTCTACAAGGATGCCGTGAGTTGAATCTGACACTTAATCTTCAGAAGATTAAGCTTCGCCTATCATGCGTACCGTTCATGGGCCATCTACTCACAGCTGATGGTGTTGTAACTGACCCAAACAAAGTTCGTGCCATACGTGACATGCCTGTCCCGACAGATGTCAAATCCTTGAAAAGATTTCTTGGCATGGTTACTTACCTAGCAAAGTTCTTACCAAACTTGTCAAGTGTCTGCGAGCCATTAAGGCGACTGGAGCTTAAGGATGCTGAATGGTGTTGGCTGCCTGTTCATGATTAAGCTGTCCAACGTATCAAGAGTCTTGTTTGTGAAGCTCCAGTGTTGAAGTTTTATGATGTTAATCGTGAAGTCACAATTGAAAGTGACGCGTCTCTCAGTGGACTTGGCGCCTCCTTACTTCAGGAGGGACAGTCAGTTGCATTTGCCTCAAGAGCTCTAACTCCAGCGGAAAGTCGTTATGCTCAGATTGAGAAGGAACTTCTCTCCGTGGTTTTTGCATGTGAGAGGTTTGATACGTACTTGTATGGTCGAGATGTGGTGCATGTTAAAACAGATCATCAACCCCTTGAAGCCATCTTTAAGAAGGACCTTGGTTCTGCTCCCAAGCGTCTTCAAAGGATGTTGCTTCGCTTACAGCGTTACAACCTTGATGTCAAGTACCAAAAAGGAAGCCTGATGGTAATGTCTGATCCCCTGTCTCGAGCCTATCTCGACGACCCTCCTTCACAGACCGAGTTTTGCAATGAGCTCGAGGAGATAGTACTTGTGGAGGATCTCCCTATTTCAGAAGCACGACTGAAGGAATTCAAAGAGGGCACCGCCTCGGATGACATCCTTCAGATCCTCATGTCCAATGTCTTAGAAGGTTGGCCTAACACTCTGGATGAAGTTCCAGCTGAGATCAAACCATACTTCCAGTTTAGAGATGAAATCACAGCCCAAAATGGTTTACTGTTCAAGGGCGAGCGCCTCATTGTACCTGCCAAGTTAAGAAAGGAAATGATGGAAAAGGTCCATTCGTCCCATCTTGGTATTGAGGGCTGCCTTAGACGAGCCAGAGAAGTGTTCTACTGGCCACGCTTGAATGCCGAGTTAAAAGATTTCATTCTCAAGTGTGATATGTGCAATTTGTACAAGCCAGCACAGCCTCGAGAACCACTAATGCCACATGAAATTCCGTCAAGGCCTTGGCAAAAGGTTGGCACGGATATGTTCCTGTTTGATCAGCGACAGTACCTGATAACTGTTGATTATTATTCGTCGTTCTTCGAGGTGGATAAACTGAACATGACATATTCCAGAACTGTTATTGAGAAGCTAAAAATGCAGTTCAGCCGCCATGGCATCCCGGAAATCGTCATTTCGGACAATGGTCCGCAGTATGCTTCTGCAGAGTTTGCAAAGTTTGCAAGTGACTGGCACTTTCAACACATCACTTCCTCACCACGGAATCCTCAAAGTAATGGGAAGGTTGAAAGTGCGGTGAAAATCTGCGAAAACATCATGAGGAAAGCTGTGCGTGGAAAGTTTGACCCGTATCTTGCCCTCCTGGACTACCGTAACACGCCCACGGAAATTGGTTCATCTCCAGCGCAAAGGCTGTTTAGCAGGAGAACACGCAATTTGCTGCCGCTATCCAGCAAGCAACTGGAGCCCA
Source organism: Blastomussa wellsi (assembly GCA_947652115.1). Taxonomy (NCBI): domain Eukaryota; kingdom Metazoa; phylum Cnidaria; class Anthozoa; order Scleractinia; family Plerogyridae; genus Blastomussa; species Blastomussa wellsi. The sequence continues at coordinate 27,717,747 of OX393563.1, read as the reverse complement.
AGACAGTTCCCCCGCAGGATGTGAAAGATAGACTGATTAACTCTAAACAAAAGCAGGCCTTTTATTACAATTTGAAAGGTGCAAGTTTACCCGAGTTGCAGCCTGGACAGTCTGTCCGAATGAAGAGGCCCAAAGAGTCAACCTGGTCGGAGGCCGTGTGCAAGAAGATGATTGGCCCACGTTCTTATGTTGTTGTGTCAGGTGGTCGAACATATCGACGCAACCGCCGCCAACTGCGATCAGTGCCGCAGCCAGATTTCCATCCTGTTGCAAAACCTGTAGCTGAGCCTTTTCAATCAGTGGTACAAACAGACCCCCCACCTGCTGTGAAGCCAGTAGCTGAGCCTGTCCCATTGGTTGTTAAACCTGCTGTGGAACTTCAGGAAGTTGCTCCCCTACCTACTGTTACAAGGAGTGGTCGTATTGTCAAGCCACCAGCCCGTTTTCAGGACTTTGCGACTTAGACTGTTTCTGTTAGAAACTTCATTTTGCACAGTGTTATTGTTATCTTGATTACAAACTCAGTCGCAAGACTTAAGTGAGACATTTTCAGTTGAGACTTTTTTTTCTTTTTATAAAGGGGAAGATGTTGTGATATTGCATAAATTAGTTGCATAAATTAGCATCTATGTATCACGTGACTTGTTGTAACCTCGTGGTCTTTGCTCGCCGCCATTAAAGTTGTTTACAGTTGTTTTATTGCTCGGTGTCTTACGTTGATCGTAACAGAAGCTTATCGCACATGTTTTCGACGAGATTTATCGGGAACAGGTAGCGATTTCACAGATATACTTGATTAATTAGATGCAAAGTTTTCCTCCCTGAGGAAATTACAAGCCGTTTGGCGGGAAATTAAACACGACACTTCACACTCATCGAGCGACGACAACAACACAAATATTCGAATTTCTCCCTGAAGAAAACAGCACGACTTACCATGTCGAGCAGTAGGAATTAAACAAGACGTTTAGCCAAGCGACGATTCACAAAGTCTTTCCTTTCTGAGGAAAACGGCACGACGTTCCAACTCGTCGAGCGGCGGGAAGTTAAACAAGACGTCCAATCGAGCGATGAAGCTGATGACCAAAGTCTTTCCTCCCCGAGGAAAACAACACGGCGACTTCTTCAAGCGAAGCGATCCAAATTGCAACACGAACAAACAGTGCGATGTTCTCCCTGAGAACCAAATGCTCCAAATCCTTGAGCTGAAGAAAACAAACAACACGTCCAGTCGAGCGATGAAGCCGATGATAAACAAACAAAGTCTGTCCTCCCTGAGGAACAGCACGACGCTCCAAACTCGTCGAGCGGCAATGAACAGTACAAATAGAAGACTTTCCTCCCTGAGAAAAACAACACGGCGACGTCTTCAAACGAAGCAATCCAAATTCCAACACGAACAACCAAATGCTCCAAATCCTTGAGCTGAAGAAAACTTTCGCGTACAGTTCTTTAACTGTAGCTATCGTTAGCTCATTTTTTAATGAATCAAAAATCTGCTAAGCCAGCAACTTACCCTATGCAAATCTGAAAAGCACATGCAAAGTGCCACGTGATACGCAACAAACCGGAAACGAATCTAACGGAAATGAGATGGTAGCCAGTTCTGAAGTCACATCGGTAATGGTCATCTCCTTTAAGCAACAGAGCCATTGTAATATCACCCGTCAACACTCCATCACGCAGATACATTTTCTCAGTTGATGGCTCCCATCTCAGCGACTGTTTCTGCATAACTGGGTGCTTTGGGTGTGAAGTTTACACCACCAAATCGAACTTTATTATAGAAGGTGTCGCCTTCCATTCTGATGAAAGAGAAGTAGCACTTACTCAGTATGACCAAGTGAAGATAATTTTAATAGACACTCGTACAATAAGATATAAATGTCCCACCAAAAGGGGCAGTGACACTAGAAGCATTTTTTTTATTCCTTATGGATGTGAACATAAAGGGATCGATACTGAAGAATAGAGATTTTTTTCATCATAAAGTTATTTTATGATGAACTTTTCCAGCATTATCGAAACAACAAGGCGATATGTTTTTGGAAATAAACAAATTTGGAACCTGGAACAAAATGAATACTAATACTACGTTTTCTCTGTAGAAAGCATCCACTTTACATTTTGCTTCCGTTATGTCGTTTCTGGCGATGCAAATACCCCCGTCTTCGAAAGTCGGGTTTCGTTCCCACGAATACCCCTTAGGAAAAGCTTGCTTAAAATAGTCGGGTATATGGTCTGGGTATTCCGCGAATACTCTGTTGCCGTAATGGAATGCTGTTGTCAGGATATCGTAAGAGAAAGAAGAGGCCCACCCTCTTTGACTACAAGGTCCATACTCTGCTTTCCTCTAAAACACAAACAGCCAACAAAACGTAAGATAGCGTCTGTTCTTATGCAATTCAGAACTTTTTTCTGTCACAAAAAAGAAACAAGGCGGTAATGAGAAATAACAATGATTAAACCTTATTAGCTCATTCGTGGAGCGCATGTGGAATGAATCAGTTATTGCAATGGTGCAGATGTTGATTGAAGTTATGCGTAGACGGACATTATGCGTGGACGGAAGTTGTCACTAACCAGAAGTTGCAGACCACGTTCGTTCGCCACGTTTATTATCTCGCCCCTCAACATCTTCAAAACGAAAGGTATGCGACCGATGAATAACCTTGTCTCGAGGCATCTGAGAACAGGTGTAACTGGGTTTCTTGAACCTTTACAAATCCTTTGGGTCTGAAACAGCGATCAATCTTCACCTCTTCAAGCTTGCTATGGTCGTCTAGCCATCTTGACCACGGCACAGTCTCGTTCTCTTCAAGTGGTTCATCCCATCCAATCTTCTTTCTGGTTAACATCTGAAGTAGCAGTTTCGCCTTCATGATGTATGGTGCAATGAACCCAAGTGGATCAAATAAAGAATACACAACACACACTATGCCACGTCTTGTCACTGGTTTCTTGGAAGACGAACTCATAAGTTTGTCTGAGATCTCCCACACAAATTTGTCATCTTCAATGTCCCACTTCATTCCTAAGGCACTTTGCGTTGGAAGCTGTTCAAGCTCCAAGTTCACAACTGTCTTAGCTCTCTCTAATTCTGGAATAGCAGCTATAACTCTCCTGTCATTACTGCACCATTTTGTTAGATGAAAACCACCTTTCCTGAGCTGCTCACTAACTTTGTTTGCCAGCACAATTGCATCTGTCACTGTTTCAGTTGACTTCATGAGGTCATCGACATACATGTTCCTGTTGATGACACTTACAACTTCTGAATTCTGCCCTCAGTCCATCTCTGCAGTTTTCTTCAAACAAAAGTTCACGACACTTGGCGACGACGTCGCTCCAAATATGTGCTTCACCATTCGGTACTCCACTAACTCTGCTGATAGCTCTCCTCCTTCCCACCACAAAAATCTTAATGCATCAGAGTCTCTGGGTTCCACTCTTACTTGATGAAACATTGATTGTATATCGGCTACAAGGCCGACAGTCTTTTGGCGAAAACGGCTCAACACTCCTACAATACGATTGGTTAAGTCAGGGCCCTGCAACAATTGCTGATTCAAAGACGTCTTGGCAAACTGAGCCGCACAATCAAAAACTACTCGGACTTTCTCCGGTTTTAATGGATGCATAACTGGGTGATGGGGCAAATACCACACTGGTCGGTCTTCTGGGCGTAGCTCATTGGTCGGTACTCTCTCTGCATGGCCCTCTTCAACGTATTCATTCCTGGTGGCATTATACTTAGAAAACAAGTCTTGGTCTTTGAGGAGACGTTTCTTCAGAATCTCAGCTCGACGCTCGACCATTGACCTGTTATTTGGCAAATAAGGTGAATCATTACGCCACGGCAGCGCTACTTGGTAATGCCCATCAACCATTTTCAACGACTGTTCCATCTTCTCTAGTGCTTTCTTATCCTCAATTGAAAGACTTGCGCTTGCGCTCACAACAGAATCTGCAAAGTCAGTTTTCCAAAGTTTCTCAAGTTGCTCATGTAAAATCTCATCTTGTATTTGGCGCTTCACTTCTGCATCTCCCCACTGCAGGTTTACATCTGTCTCATTTGCTCCTAATTCTCCAACTTCACTCTCCTCTTTCTTCTCAACACCACCTTTCTGTCCTTCAAACTCTACAACCTCTGGCTCATCAACATAAAACTCCTTGTTACCCAGGCGAACAAAATTAACTGAACAAGGTCCACTATCTCCAGCGCCGCCCAAGGGACCCATAACTGTCCAACCCAACGAGTATCGCACCGCTACTGGTTCACCATGTCCACCTGACTTACATTCCAACGGGACAAACAATGAGGGCTTCTCCTTTAGGCCTATGATAAGACCGACATCTGACGCACTTAACTCTGGCAAATCAACATTCCTTAAATGGGACCAGTTCAAAATGTCTTCTCTCTTGGGAATTCAACTGACTGACACTGGTATCTGCTCAACAGTTCTAACGTTCAACAGTTCCTCTGACACTCTGCCATCCAACGACGTAACAACAATATCTACCACGTGGCCTTCAACGTTCTTGGACCCTGTCACTCCTTGTAGCTCATAGTTACATCTTGAGCCCCATGACCCGAGGTCATTGAAAAGCTGTTCCTTGCACAAAGTCACCTCGCTACCACTGTCTAGTAGCGCATACGTCTCCACAGTTCTCGTCCCGCCCTTGGCTGTAACCTTAACAGGAAGGACTCCTAGGCAAACACGTCTTTCGCCGGCCCCAGTTGCTACTGTCACAGAACTTGCACCTTGCCGTTCTTGAGTCGCTCTTTGGACTTCACCTGAATCACTTGTGACTGCATTAACTTGTTGAAGACGATCTTCAGCATTAAGAGAGGAACCATGAGGGGTAACACTGGTAGAACTTACTCTCTCTGTCTGATCTCTGGGAGTGGGGTGTAACAGAGTATTGCGATCCTCGACACAACCTCGCACCTGACACTTGAAGGCTTCCTTGGGACAACGATCTTTAAAATGTCCTCCGTTGAGGCATTTGAAGCACAGCCTCTTGCTTAACGCCAATCTTTCTCTTTCTGCATACGGCAGCTTCTTGAATTTCTCACACCTCCATAACCCGTGCTGTCCAAGACAAGCAGGACACTTTCGGTTGGCACTCGATGTTTTACCATTTTGGTTTGCTTTCTGATAAAGTTCAACTTTAGTTGTCATTGAGGTTAGCTTTGATAGTGGGTTCTCTACCTTCTCTCCACTTCTTTTCTTCTCTCTTGAAGAGCTCGCAGCAAGATCTTCTCCAAATTCATTGTTCACAAGCTTTGCTCGGGCCTTTACAAACTTCAGAAAATCCTCAAATTTTGGCCTTTCTCCAGCTTCAATGATTCTCCCCGCACATTCTGCCCACTTTGCTCTCATAAAATAGGGTAGCTTCCTATTCAGCTCCATCAGGGTGTTGGTGTGGTTCAAGTCACTGACATATTCAGGACCCATTCCCTTCAGGGTTCTCTCTGCTATCTCAAGGCTTCTTGAAAACTCTAACAATGCTGACCCAGTGCTAGCTTTCAATGGTGGCAATTGTTCTAACTTCTTTAAATGAGCTTTCGCGATAACATGAGGAAGACCGAAATTTTCTTTCAGGGTTTTCTTTGCAGATTCATAACCTTCTGACACTGGTAGGTTTACACAACTTTCAATCGCTTCTCTAGCTTTACCAGTACAGTGTTGAATTAGCAACTGAAGACTTCTAGAATTATCGGTATCATCTTCCAAGCAGGTTGCAAAGTTGCGCATGAATGACACATAGTCAATTGGACTTCCACCAAAATGCATGTATTCTATCTTGGGAGTGTTCATAACTTGACTCAGAGTTTTAACTATCTGCTGACCGGTATTCAAATCAGCTTGCATTGGCAAATTTCCTGAATTTCCCTGTGGATGACCCGCTACAACTTGAAAGTTCTCGGTGGGGGGTGGCGGTTCAAATTTCCTGTCAGTTTCTGATAAATCTGACGCACTATCTCCTTGGGGAGGTGTTTCTGGCTCATCCCCCTTTGAAAATGGTAACTTCACAGATTCAGTGCCAGTTGGCACTGGTTTGATGTCATGCTTCGGCGACTCTTTTATCTTCCATTTGGAACCCGCTTGCTCTACAGCATTCTCAACATGACCCTTCAGCCCGGAATCGTGTAAATCACCATGCAGATTGTCCCCTTGGCTAGGTAAACTCTTTCCCTTAACCCTTGCAGACCCAGTTTCTCGGTCCATGATACTAAAACTCACAAAGGCTCTCTCTGCCTCCATTTCGACCTCCATTAATTCCTTTGCATAATTAATTTCAGCAATTTTACGGTCAAGTTCTTGTTTTCTTTTCAAATGCTCTAAGTTTAGTCTTGCTAAGGCCATTTTTTCTCTTCGAGCCTCAGAACCAGCACGAACATGACTAGATTTCGATTTTTTCGAAACAGTACTCACGTGTTCGGCGCTCCTCCTCTCAGGATCAATTCCACGAGACCTCACAGACCTTTGACTCCCGCCAATAAACTCAGACAAATCAAGCGACAAATCGCGAAGTCGTTTCACCGTGCCATCCATTTCCAATTTCCTCGCTAATTCCTCATCGTAAACCATAAGAGCCTTTCGCTTTTCCGGTTCCAACTCCATCAACTCCATAAAGCAATCGTGTGCATCTACGAATTTCTTCCATATTTGGTCATCAGATGTAAATTTTAAAGCCAAATCTTCAGACCGCAAATCCTTTCCTTCGGCTAATAAAGACTCAATTTCTCCTCGCAATTTCCTTAACGCACCAGCAAATCCTGCCTTTGATCTCTTTAGCTGTTCGGCTCTTTCAGCTTTATCTTCCTCTTCGTTCCTCCTTGTCGAATACGTTTTCAGTCGAGCTCCTCTTCCCGCCACAGGACTCACAGGACACGAATGTGTTGACATGTTTACTCGAATTCAGCCCACCAAATGAAGCGCTCAGTTCGAAAACTGTCAATAACGTACTGGTTTATTCACAAATATCTCCAAATGTTCAAAGTCCGTACGGCCACGGACCACAAAAATATAACACAGTTGCACAATCCGAGGCACACAGTGAAAACTCACAATCCACACGTTCCTTGTTTACATACAAGCGATGCGAGCGGTTTTCTGCAAAAAATATAAATGTCCAATGTCTTATATGTTCTTCAAAACGTTTACAAATGTCCACAAATGTCCACTTACCGAACTGTATGGCCTCTCGGTTTAAAATAAACGAAATAAGCTCTGTAAACTCCGTATTTAATAACAAATAAATCTAGCACTTGAAAGCACATGGCGAATACAACAAGATTGCTCGCGTGGTCACGTGACCGCAAAAATGACAAAATCCTACTCAGGGGAGTCGGGAGTGACACACGTGGTGTTGCGGTCGCTGAAAGTGAGCTATCGCCGACCTCTGATCGTACAGAAAACGGGCTAAGCGCCTCCAAATCCGTTTTGAAAGGGTTCTCTGACCTGATAGGGGTGGACCACCGCTGCCACCAATGTGATAAGTCCATTTTCGGGTCCGCATTCACTTAATTTCTAACGTACTGATCGAACACAACAAGCGGCCATGTTGTCTTTATTACACACACCCACCCCGAGGGGTGTGGTAACGAGAGTAACACATTTCGTTCTTACAGGGAGGTACACGGTTTCGGCTTTCGCTACAATATCCTCTATTTGTTAGTCAATTTGTGTGATGAGCGTATGTGGTCATTGCTGTCTGTCACCATACATAACAGCTATCCTGTGATATATGCAGGTTGCCCTTTTTGTCTCATTGTTTCCTCTGTAAACTCCTTCAATAACAATCTTGCATCTTACGTGGTTGGCATACTTTAACCGATTTCCACCAACCAGTACACTGTAAAAGATTCATTCAGCTATGCCGACTTGGCCAAATCGTACAAACATGGCGATGGAATGATGTGCCATTTCGACGTTAGCTCATTATTTACAAATGTACCACTTGATGAAAACATAAATATTGTCCCAACAAGTTGTGTTCTCTTTCTGATCCTCCTATATTACCCCGTCCCATTGTAAAGAAATTATTGGAGTTTACCACTAAGAAGAACAATTTCCTATTTGATGGACGTTATTACGACCAAAGTGATAGTGTAGCTATGGGCTCGCCACTTGGCCCAGTTTTATTTAACATCTTTATGTACCATTTGGAAGAAAAATGGGCAATAAGCAGCAATAATTGCATTCCTTGTGTTATAGGTACGTTGATAATACATTCGCCAAGCTAATGAATTTCTACGTTATCTCAACGGCCGACACAACAACGTCAAAATCACTGTTCATTTAGAACAAAACAATGAGATTCCATTTTTTTAGAGATTTTGTGTTACAGTCACTTGACCCTTACCGTTTATAACTCCAAAGTTTAAATTAAATGTGTGAAGGGATTTTAGCTTTGACCAAAAGGCCTTTAAAAGACTTGTCCTTCTTGTAAGCGACAGATGGAGAATATATTTGAACGAGTCTGTTATTCTCAGTAATATTTGTGACGCAATACCGGTTTCAGAAAGTAAGATAGTTTCCTTCGTCAGGTTCTTTTTTACTATGCTCAAGTGGCTGTGAGCAGGTTCGATTCGCGAACGCGCTGCTTTTTTACACTAAGCCAGACTGGTTGTGTTTAAACTCATCAATTGGAAGCTAGGAAATTTGGATCCGTTACGCGTGGCAACAGCGTGTTTAACTTATCATATCCAAATTTGGATCCAAGAAACATCTTCGCGTCAGTTTGAATCGGTTTGCTTTGCAATTGTCAAAGTACTGAAAAGTGTTTTAGCGAACTCCGTAACAACAAGGTGGGAGCTGGACCTGAACCTTGAAAGTTAAAAAGTCAACATCAGCAGCGAGAGGCTATTTTTATTTTCAGATTGCTGCTGCAGATCATCTTTTGTTCTCAGTCTAGGTTCCAGACTCCAGTTTCAAGTACAAATGAAATGTATGTAGTCTAGCATACGAAATGTCAAGTCGAATAAATATGCCTCATTTTCGAATGTTTATCACAGCGGTTTGTTTACTATTATTAGTCAAGTTACGATGGCCCAAAATAAGAGTTTATATAAAGAGCCTTCTTTGTCACTTTTCTCTGTTTGAGGATGTGATTTATGGTCCGATGGAGCAGAAATCACAGTAAATTATGCGATTAAAATCCTCTTCCATCGACCTCGCGAGGCTTGAAATGGCTATAAAAATTGAGGTACGGTATTATTTGGTCAGTTTTGGAAGTTTTAAACGCGATTCTCCTTCTACGCCATATTTTTCTCCTTCTCAAACTTCAAGCACCCATGCCACGCTTTTCTTTTCTACGGCATATTTTCCTCTGCGAATAATTAAAATACATCTCGGTTATTCTTCCCGTCTCTTGCAACCGATCTTAACCTTTTCAGCCTTTTCTAAAATCGCTTTATTCGTCGGACGCAAACATAGCACAAAAAGACGGTAATAAGAATAAGAATAAGAATGTAAATACAAGAAACGTTTGGATCTCCCGCCATATTATTCAAATTGATGTATTCGCAAGCATGCTCTGCTCAAATTACCTAAATGAAGTATAATGATTCTCCTGAAAAAACGGAGTCTGTAAGCATGAAAATTTCAGGAATGTTAAGTGAGACAGCGATTGTTGTGAAAACACGGCTTCTCTTTCTCTTGTTCTCGTTAGTCTCAACATTTTTTTTTTATTACCGAATGGCCAGGTTAACAGTTAAAACCATACGAGAAGTCTAACGTATATTTAGCCAGGCTAAACTATCTGATGTGACTGCGCCACCACAGCGACACAAAATTATTAATGGACTTGGGTCAAACAGCTGAAACATCGCCATTACTCTCTGTTAAAATCAGACAATAACTAAAAACCGTGTAACATGCACTGGATTTACCTTTCTTCTTTAAAATGTTGTTAACTCGATGGCAGTTTTAGAGGAATGTTCTTCCAGAGTGAAATGCTGAAAATATTCGTTCTTCAGAAGCAGGCCAGCTTAGCAACTAAATTCACGGATCGATGAAGCCGGGATGAAGTCTAACTGAATTTCAGATCAGGTAAGCCAACTTACTGTGTTAAATAGTATGCTGTAATAACCTGCAAACTACTCTTGAATGTTTGTCAGCCATATTGTGAAATGTTAATATCTTAACAGCTTTACTGCATTGTTTTTTGCACGACGTGTCAGTCCATGACAGTGGTTCTAATCTGTTTTGACATTGTACATTGTGGCTCTAGTTTTTGAAATAAAGACCATTAAGCAGAAAATAACACGTGGGCTGCTATGTTTTCCAATTATTAAGTTCTACCTCCCGCCCACAAAGTGTGACCCGGCCCAGTAATCATTGAGTCTATTATTGGCACTCCGTCGTCTTTGCTCTTGTATTTTTGTTTTGGTGCTCGATAATATAGTCGTTAATCGACTTTTCTAAATGCTCAAATCTCGTGGATCCTTGAGCCATTGTTAAAAGTAATGAACTTGAACTTGTTGAATGAAATCAGTGGTATGTTTTGACAAGTCTCTCCTGGTTGGACGAAACGCTTTACGCACGTGTGAGAAAGCCATTTCGCTGCTCTGATTGGATATCACAATTTTTTAAGCGGGTTTCCTTCTGAAGAAAACTGTGAGTAATTCTCAGTATGTATATAATAATATGCGCATTCATGCCCAAAGCGTTTCCGCGATTCATACTGTGAAATATCCCAACAGCTTCTAATGTTTTATTTTAAGTCACGATAATGGTTATGTCATTTAAAATGACCGAACAGCAGGGATTCTACACGATGTGACTTTGTCATACACGTTGGTATGTTTCCATATGCACGGGGTCGAACGCGTTATCAATTTTCCAACCTCGTGGTTGCCTTTTCACATACTGAGCAAGCCTTAACTTAGCACAGTAAACCGTAGTTCCTTTTCTTAAAACGACTGATAAAAACTAATTGTTGTTTATATTTAAGAAAAAAAGTGCACTATGTTCGTTGTTTATTTCAGGTTTTCTGTGATATGAAGCGACTAGACGCTTTACCCCTCCCCCGATCCCTCTCTGTCATTCTCTTCATTATTTATGGGATCACACCTAGCCCAATCTCGACATATGTTTCTTCAATGAATTACGCAATTATAGAAATGAAAGTGAAGAATGGTCATCGCCGTGAACTTCCAATGCAAGCAATTGGAAAGAAGGAGCCTCAAAAAATGAGAGCTCCAATATGAATTATTTCATATATACTTCCCATCATTTCACTCCACGGGAAAATATGAACTCAACAAATTGACCTCTCTCCCAATGTGTGGCTTCATAGCTCAGATGGTAGAACATCGCAACGGTATCGCGTAAGTCACGGGTTCGCATCCCGTTGAAGCCCTGATTTTTTCAGGCTTAAATTGGAAATTAACTTCGATGATCATTCCTCACTTTCATCTACATCCGCAGCTCAAATACGATTAACTTCATACATACTTGCGCCATTATCGAGGTTAAATAGTTAATGATAAAAAGCGGTTTGTGAAGAGGCTAGCAAGGTTGAAAGCGAATTTGCATAAAGACTGTGCATTTAGTGTTGGTTTGAAATCTTGAATACACAACATTTTATTAACAAGGCAGTCAAATTTCACTGCATGACACGGTGTATATAAGGAGCCTTCCTCAAGCTGTGCGCACTCAGTATTGACTTCTGTAAACGATGCAGGGACCACTTTAACAAATAGAAGCAGAATGTAGCTGGATCTTGGTGTAGATCAGGATCAGCAATAAACTTTTAAGAAAACCGAATATATGATGCAGGGATGATCGAACAGCTTGAAACTGTTGGTATTTTAATTACGCCCAATGTTTCGGATGGACAAAACCAACCTTCGTCAGGGACATAAAATACTAAGTAAAAATGGAAACAAACGGCTACGCGGTTTAAAGGGATGTTATAAAATGCTTTTACGCGATTGGCTGACTATATAAACGTAAACAAACAAGCTAAAAATAGGGGGGTGGTGGTGGGGGTGGTGGACGTGGTTGGGGGTGGCAGGGGGGGTGGCAGCGGGTTGGTAGCTTGTGTGTGCCAAGCGGCGGACAAACCAGCCAAGCGAGCCAAGCGAAACAACAAACCAACCAAGCGGCAGACAAACCAGCCAAGCCAAGCCAAGCGAAACAACAAACCAACCAAGCGAGCGAATGTGTGCCCAGTACCAAGCGGCGGACAAACCCGCCAAGCCAAGCCAAGCGAAACAACAAACCAACCAAGCGAGCGAATGTGAGCCAAACAAAAGAGCGTGACCCAAGCCAAGCGGCGGACAAACCCGCATGGCAAAACAACAAACCCTTTTCACCAAGCGAGGGAAGCGAAAGTGAGACAAACAAAACGAGAGCGAAAAAGCAAATTTCAGCAACCAGAAGCAAAAGAGGGCAAGATTTCCGCACAGCCCCATACATTTATTATGCATGCAGTTCTTTGTTTATTGAAAACAATAGCCGGAACAATAGAGACCCTTTGGGGCTTACGCTCTTTGTTTGAGTCATTTCTTTGTTCGACTAACTTTTCAAAATAGTTTTAAACTTAGACAAATTTAACGAAATTTGTCTGGAATCGCGTGAAAAATAGGTTAAATAAATTTAGACTTAGAACATTTTTAAAATTTAGCTTCTAAAATACGGAAAATCAAAAGGAAATGTTAAATTTTTGGGCGATTTCACGATGTTTTAAAATTAAATACGCGTGTAGAAATGGTTTAAAATAGTGATTTAGGCCTTGGGGTTAGCTTTCAAATGTTGTTTGGGTCATCAAGTATTTTATTTAATGATACAAAATAAAGAATAAATGTTTTGCTTACCTTTCTCGTTGTATTTTGTCGTTGTTTTCCGTTGTTTTGATTACGTGAGTAGAGAATACAGGTCTAATTCCTTTAAGTCTTCGTAGTCAGAGCTCGCAGCGAAATGAATCCATCCACCATCAATCAATCGATCAAACAGTCAGTCAGCAGATCACGAACAATGCATGCACTGAGTACTTGGAACTCTTATGCGTCCTTGCGGACTTCATAAAGATCGGCGATATGCTTGATCATGTTACCAAAAGGATCCTCTCCATAGTGCTTACGCCACAACCACTCCTTTAGTAGCTTTTGAAGAGATCTTTGGATGTTCCTCTACGGGGCATCCTTCGTTTTATTCCCCACCATGTATTACAATGCGCTGTATGTGCGCACCTGTGTCTGGGACTACGAAGTTTAGGCTGTGGTTAACTGTGAGGTGACTATAGCCCTTGTCATTGAGGCAATCGTAAGCTTTCCACATGTCGCTCATCATGCGTGTTCCAGGCAATATTTGAGCGCGAATGGTGAGTAAGAGAGTATTTTTATCCTTGCTCTCTACGAAATAGTATTATTACAGGCTTCTCGTGGACACTATTGAGGACTCGAGCAGATTGTGTTCCTTGTACCACTGTATGCACGGTCATGATCTGAGATTATGTAGAACCGCTTGAACAGATTTATGGACGTCAACGACACAGCAGTACACAGGAAACAGGAAACGACGAAAAATTGACGAAGAACGGACGAAACAAATAAACAGAAGATAACGTAAAAAAATGAAGCAAAATATAGGTTGATAATTTGTGGTTGCACTAGTGTATTCGAGAAAATGATCGAGAAGGTGAGAAATGCAAACACTTCTTTTTATTTGGCAAGGGAGCCAATGGAAATGAAATATTCTGCATGTTTTCATGCAGGGATAAGGAATTGTTTAATAACAGAATAAAGGATTGTAATGCAAATTTCTCTTTGTCTACAAAAGTAACGAAGAAATAAAATTTAATTTTAAACCGCCAGTTTCCAACTGAACCTCGTGGTGTAGTGGTATAGATGATGGACTAGTAACCCGACAACGGTATTGACAGTAGGTTAAGGCCGAGGGTTCGAGGCTTGCTGGGGTAAAAAAAAGAAAAACGAAAAAAAATTCGAGGGGAATCTGGACAGAGAAATGCAGAGTAGAAGAGAGGGAAATAAGAAGAAGAAAAGGGGAGAAAGGGGACGAGAAAGAGAGAGCAGACAAGGCCATTTTTATACAAACTGTAAGTAGCAATTAACGATGTATGTATTCAAATCCTTAGGATCTATTGTTTAAAAAGACAATAAAGGGCATGCATAATTAAGCATTCAGCATGCATAATAAATGTATGGGGCTGTGCGGAAATTTTTCCCAATTCAGTCCGAATTTAGAATAGCCTACTCTGGACTCGCGAATTAAAGGCCAGCGAAGATAGGGTACTTTTGCAACAGGCGGTCTAGAAACCGTCGCTAATAAATGAATTTTCATGCATCTGTAAATTGGAGCATGTCAAAATAAACATATGATTTGAGCCATTGAAAGACCACCTAACTCAGAAGTAATAATAATTTCTTGCTGAATTTGGGGGTTTCTGAGCGCGAGCTCGTCACCTTGTTCTGGTCAGGCTCAAAATTTGGCCGTTTACAGCTGTGGCTGTCTTGAGCTCGAGTTAACTGTGAGTAGACTGCCACTTAACACAAAACAGTGAATTAAACTAGTTACATAATTGTTGCAGTACTCCGCCCTGACTCCAACAGGTACAGTTAAATACGTAAAACAAGCTTCTCGACTCAAATTTCTCTTCGCATTGAACTTGACATCAAATTGGTTTTATGCAAATAGGTTTTAGTTTCAATTACGGTGCTAAAGTGACTATAAAAATTAGAGAAGAGAGCTGGAATTCAGGCTACCAATATTGCAAGTTTATGAATGTAACTGTTTAGGACTGATAAAAGAAAAAAAAAGTTGCGAAGTTGAAGAACACTAAATACAATTTATTTTCAAAGGAAACAAGTGTCGATTTCAAGTTACTGAGAGCAGTGAAAGATACACCACTGCTGCAGCTGTTCGCGAGGTAAAGCCGGAGTCAAGCACCTTGAAAGTCGTCAGATTGAAATGGAATAAATTTCTATTAACTTAAGCATTAGGGAAAAACGCGATCCAAGTAATAAGAAAAGAGAAAAATCGGCGAAGTTCAAGAATCGGTAGACATAATTTGCATATTTGCCATAATTCCTAACCGAAAGCATGCAAAGGTCGAGAGTATTTTTTGCCAATTTGTACAGTTTTATTCCCTTAATCGTAACACGTTATTTGTGTGCACCTTTCTATATTTATGACTTAGAATGGTATAACGTAGCATTGAAAACGTTTTCACTGAAAAACAATCGAAAGTACCTTCGAGAACCTCATTTGCATAATGTTGAAATATTTACGGAAGTACTAAAAGTTTGAAGTCGCTGTGGCAAAGGAAGATTAAAAGCGCCAGGTATTTTTAGCTTTCTATGCTTCCTAACATCTGTTTAGAAGGATTCAGTCCGAATTTAGAATGACCTAGTCTGGACTTGCGAAATACAGGCCAGGGAGGACGGGGTACTTTTGCATGTTTACAACAGGCGACCTAACCGTCACAAATAAATAAATTTTCATGAATCTGTAAATTAGAACATAACAAAATAAATATATGTTTTCAGCCATTGAAAGACCACCTAACTCAAAAATAATAATAATTTCTTGCGAAATTTGAGGGTTTTTGAGCGGCGAGCTCGTCAACTTTTGCATTTTTTTGTTCTGGTCAGGCTAAAAAATTTTGCCTTTTACGGCTTTGACTGTTTTTAGCTCTCAAAAATTTATTTTAACATGTTTGAAAAAACTAAAGCCGTTGCATTAACTTGCAACCTAAGATAAATCACTGGGCAAAGTTAGGGGCAATATTTTGATCCTACCCGAAATTCAATAGACCGCTTTTACTGAGACTGCCACTTAAAATGCGAAGATCTCAAAGTCGCGCTTTCAATTATTTCACGGGGGTTTTCCCTTTTAAGTTTGATCTTAAGTCGGGGTACCATCGTGTAGAGATTTTTTCCCGAGCACCGAAAGGCTGTACCAGCTCTAGCTACAGGAGCTTTACAAGCTTTGGGATCTTTGGGTATAAATAAGATATTCGGTCAAGGATTACAAAAACCTAATCTAAGAGGTGGATTTTTGATTCCACAAAATAAAATTGATCAACTGATTCATCACAAGAATCTTCTTACTAAGTCACAAAAAGAACATATTTTGGCTGCTCTTCAGAGTGGAGAACAATTAGTCATCCAACCAACAAAAAAACAAAGAGGTGGATTTTTGGGAACTCTTTTAGCTTCTATTGGAGTTCCTCTTCTTCTGAATGCTTTAACAGGAAAAGGATTACAAAATAGACCACCTCCATCAGGAAGAGGATTACAGAATAGGCCATATTCTGATCAATTCTTACTTCTAGGAGCAATTCTATAAAACCGAAATTTGTTAATAAGCCTTTATCTAATTTAGATTTACAAGATGGATCAGTTATATGAAAATTAAGAATTTTAGAGGGGTATTTTCTAGAGACAATATCAGAATCAATCCAAAAAAAAATTATGGATTTTATATTATAAATCTTGATGATGCTATAGGTGAAGGAAACTCATTGGGTTGTTATTAATATATTATTTTGACTCTTTTGGTTTAAATCCACCCCAAGAAGTAATTCAAATAGCTAGAAAACTGAAATTATCTTACGTATTTAATCCATCTAAGTATCAACACATGCGCAGCCTCTTGTGTGGTTATTTTTGCTTCTATTACATAAATGAGTCTTCGAGAGGTAAAAGATTTTATGACATTTTGAGTAAACTTTCTAAAACTGATTCTTTAGAGAATGAATAATTTGTAATTCGATATTTTTCTTAAACACCAAATTTTGTAATGTAATTTTTTTATCATCTCAGAAATATATTTTAAAATATAAAAATGAAATTCTCTAGGGAATTAATATATAATGGGAATCATAAATGATGAAGCAATAGAAAATCAACAAGAATGTAAAGAAGAGATTGGTGAATGTAGCAGAAGGAATAAATCCGCAAGATGCTGTAAATAAACATCAATTGGATACTATCACAAAAGATATTTTCAGAAAAGGCGATATAGATTTAGAAGATCATAAAATATTCTGACTAAAAAATAATCCTGATGCGAGAGAAGATGGAGATTATAATGACTATGTGAAAGATCAGAAATCAGTAGTAAATAAAGAATATCTGAATTTACGTTTTCTTCGTTCTTTTGATGGAAATTCTTTTGACTTGAAAGGTAAGAATATTATTAATTCAGAAGAATATTCTTCTTCAAATTTTTATGACAAGTCATTAGTGCCTAAGAAATATATTAAGGATAATTTCTTGGATTTAGACGGTTCTAAGAAAATAAAAGGTGATATAGATATGAATAATTATAAAATTACCAATGTTAGTTTAGATTTTGATTCGGAGGATAATGTCAATGCAAAAGATGTTATTACCAAAGAATATCTAGATGATAGAGCTACAAATGTTTTTAGAGTAGATGGTTCAAGTCTGGCATTGGCAAGTTTTAATATGGGATATAATAGAATTTTTTATTTATCTGCTCCATTAGATGACGCCGCTACTAAAAAATATGTTGATGAAAAGTCTTTTGAAATAGGTGATGACTTAGATATGAAGAATAATAAAATTGTAAATCTTGGTAAAAAATATGTTGATGATAAAATAATGACTGGTAATTTGGATATGCAAGATTTTAAAATTGTAAATCTCGGTTTACCTTCTGATGATGATGATTCCACAAGTAAAAAATATGTTGATTTTAATTTAATAAAACTAATAAAATTAATGTTTTCTCTAATCAGATGAATGATTTGACTTTTTGGAGAGTTGAAAGTAAAATTTGAAATTTGAAAATAAGGATTTTAAAATTCATAGGTATAATTTGAAAGTAATAGAATTTGAAATACTGAGTGAAGTAAAGAGTGGAAGGGATGGTAAATTCTATTGGTATTTGGGTAGATTAAGTCTTGATCTAGAAACATTTGATAAAAAGGAATATACTCTCTGTTTTGAGTTATTTCCAAGGTGGAATATTAATACAGAATTAGATGTTACTTCTGATTCAATTAATGCTAATATACAATCATCAAAAGATTTCAGAGATTACAAAAAATCGTTCATTTTCATAAATACTCAAATCATGGTACATTATATATTGATATAAATTTTGACTTGAAACATAATATTCCAACAGAATTTCATAATGAGTGGGAGAAAGCATACCTTATTGTTTATGGAGTTGTTGGATATGCTAATGATGTTGACTCTAAGATTTACAATGAATTGTATTATTTTAAGAATAATAAAATTTACTTCAATGAGTTATCTTGAGAGAAGAAAATAAGATGGATCGTAAATTGATTAATGATGGGATTTATCTTCAGTTATTCGATACTTTTTTTGACTTCAGAAATCCACAAAATTTAAAATTTGATCCAAATACATATGGTATAGAAATAAAGGGAGCAACGAATGTGAGTAATTTTGATACAAGTCTAAGTTTTGATGGAAATAAAGATATCAGCCACTATTTTGGGCAGAAAGGAATGGATATCAAAAACGCTGAAATTAATATTAATTTGGATATTAACAAATTTACTTTTGTTATTGTCTTTGAGCATAGTAAAAATACAACTTCACATATTCATTTTATAGATGTAAATGATGTGATAACAACAACTGTTTTATTAAATGACCGTTTAATTAGTATTTATAATCTTACTAATAAAATAAGTGTTGCAATTTCATCATACGTTAGTAATTATGTTGGTAAAAAATTAATGCTTTGGTTTTGTAAAAATAATAACACATATAAATTAAAAATGAATGTAAATGGGGAGAAGCAAGTAAAACTTTTACTGCTAATACAGAACAAATTAAAAAAATAAATTTTACTTCATGGCCTTTTAAAACTGAAAAAAATAGCAATGTCAACAAATACATTCTTTGACACGGATAATGTGGAGCACCATCAAGTTTTACTCAATGAAATTCATAATGGACTTTATGTGAATTGATTTTATAGAATGAAAGTCAAAGAAATAATTGATTTTAATCACATCTCCGAAACATTGTCAAGAGAAGAAACCGAAGAATTGCAATATTATTATAAGTCATATCATAAAAAAAGTTGGTGTTATATGATGGCTCATAAGAAATATAGAAAGTGGAAAATTTTAGCTGATACTTCTTCAATTATTTTTGCCAGTGGAGGAATAGCTTCATCTATTGCTACAAGTGGAATTGCTCTTGTAGGAATTTCTGCAATGGCAATTATAATTCAAATGTACATAAAACATAAAAATTTAGATGATGAGATAAGAACGAGTAAATATGCTTATCAGACTTATCAACATCTTATGGGAGAAATTAGAACTTCTTTAAGAAGTGTTGAATTTTCTCGAGAACACTTGACATTGGTAATGAATCAAAAAGAAGATCTTATAATTGATATTGCTCCTGTCGTAAAAAAAGTATGAAATAAAGTATGACAGAATATTTGGGAATTAATAATCTTACTCTCAGTTTCATACATTTTTTATCTTTTTTAAGGAACACACTTCTTTGAAAGAGAAAGAAAAGAAAGAAAGAAGAAGAGGTATAAAGACAGATAAAACATCATTTCACTCAGAGATCTATAATTATGAACAAAAATTACTCTTTCGAAAATGACAAAAATTCAATTTGTATAAAAATTACAAAGAATATAAGAGAAGTCCTATT
The DNA here is from genome assembly GCA_947652115.1 of Blastomussa wellsi. Lineage (NCBI taxonomy): Eukaryota > Metazoa > Cnidaria > Anthozoa > Scleractinia > Plerogyridae > Blastomussa > Blastomussa wellsi. Next base: position 27,698,081 of record OX393563.1, on the reverse strand, counting down.
TAAAATCAGTCTATTTTCATTTATAAAGTGGGACTTTTTAAGAAGATGGCCTTGAAAGGGTCCTCAATTAAAATAATTAGTGAATTCCTAAGAAAGTCCTATTTTAAATCAGTCTATTTATTTTCATTTCCAGAATTTATTAGGCTATTTTATAAGTATCTTTATTACTGTATTATTTTTTATAAGAAAGTTTTGAAATGTTATATAAATTATAGATAATGAAAATAAATGCACTGATTTTAAATAGGACTTTCTTATCTATGAGCTACCTTTAGCCATTCTAGGAGCCTTTTAAGGTCATTTTCTGTAAAAGTCCTATTTAAAATCAGTGTATTTATTGTCTATGCTGATTTTTAATAGGACCATTATTTTATCATGTTCATTATCTAACTTGGAGATTTAAGACTGAAACTATAAAAGGAACCACTCTACATTAATTGGCTGATTGAAGTTAGGACTAGGATTTTTTTTATTTTTAGAAAAGAATAGTATTTTCTCTATTTTATACAATTATTCATATTATTTATTAATTTAATTATTAATTATATAAGAAAGTCAGAGAAGTAAAGGCACTTTTCTAGGATATGAATAAATACTTAGAATAAGGCTTGTAATCTTCGATTATTTCTAGAATTCATTTTTGTCTTCATATTTTTTTCATTCTAGAAAATTGCTCAGTTTTCGAGGAAATAATTTTATAAAATGATCTCATTTTTATAGAATTACAAATTGTGTTAATTCCGGGGAATATTTCAGCAAATATTTTCATTCTATAAAAATAGGTCAAAAAATAGAGGAATATCAGTTAGTAATAAACTTGCTCATAAGAAAGAAATATGAAAGGGTCCGTAGTTACTAATATGAGGGCACTCATAAAAAAGTTACAAATTCTATTATTTCTTTTCTTGCAATTTTATTATTTCTCTTCTTATAATTTTATTATTTCTCCGGAATACTATTTGGGCTCCTAATCTTTTACTCACTCTTACACACTTTTCTTTCTATACATTTATTTCTTCTCTTATTATATCATTTCTATTTCGGGTTTCAGCTAAAGGCTGGTACCATATTTTACGCGATGTAAAAATGCTCGTGCCCTCATATTAGTAACTACTTATAAGGGTTTACATCGTGCACAACCAGCCTTTTCTACTATTTGTGTTTGACAGCACTGGTACAAACAGTACAGGAGGTGAGCACAAGCAAACAATTCGAGAACTGCTGAATTGGGAGGTTTGAAAGAACAATACTACACTTGCCTTGTGCTGTTCCGCTGTCGATCGAAACCTGAATTTTTCGTTGAACATCAGTGTCAGGTTTAGAAGAACTTCACAGCTGGCAGAATAGACTATTCTTTCTTATTCCATAGGATAAACTGAAGCCCCGAACCGTTGTAATGTTTTGACAATCACCACATGGCGGAAATGTTTACAGTACGTTTGAGCACTATGTCGAAAATTGCAAATGATGTCTTCCTGGTTGTCTTCCGTACTACAGCATCCCTTACTCGACATGCTCTCCTTCCTCCTGTTCTTCGCCATTTATTTGGCTGTTTAAATTATCGGCACCTTTCTTTCCCTCTTACTTGATGTATTCTTTGACAATCACCTTGCCGGTCGGCCGTTTTCCTGCTCTCTCTCGCTACTTCTTTGCCTGTTTTATCATACTCATACTCACACCATATGTTAAGCACCAACCCGGGACAAGGCCAGACCACAACACCGGGAAAATCGTTCCCTACTCTTTGCGAGAAGTGCGTGGGTTCTTTAACGTCCCCTGGTTTACCGTAACACTGAAGATGCAGGAGACTGGACCTACGGTTTTTCGTCTTTATCCGAGAAGACTAAAAGGTCTAACCATTTGCAGACGTAATTACAAAGGCAGCACGTTCTCCTCATGTTATTTTAAGACCCTGAGTGTTGGTCCGGTCTGGGGATCGAACCCGAGACCTTCCGCACAGCAGTCCGGCGCTCTACAAACTGAGCTAACCAGGCGGCGGTTATCGGGTCCTTTCTCACTAAAACTCGTTCATCTTTGCCACTTTCCGTTTGCTTTTCTCGTGCTGGAGCTCAACTATCAAAAATCAGCTCCAATTGCAGAAATTCTGCCGGGGAATAAGCGTGAAAAAATGTGTCATGCAGTGAAATTTGACTGCCTTGTTAATAAAATGTTGTGTATTCAAGATTTCAAACCAACACTGAATGCAAGGTATTTATGCAAATTCGCTTTCAACCTTGCTAGCCTCTTCACAAACCGCTTTTTATCATTAACTATTTAACCTTGATAATGCCGCAAGTATATATGGAGTAAATCGTATTTGAGATGCGGATGTAGATGAAAGTGAAGAATGATCATCGAAGTTAATTTCCAATTTAAGCCTGAACAAATCAGGGCTTCAACGGGATGCGAACCCGTGACTTAAGACACCCCTCTGTAACAGACCCAGTGGAATCTTTAGTTTCACTGGGTTTTCGGGAAAAAGGTCACCGGGTTGGCTGATTTCCCACTGGGTCCGCTCGTTTTCTGTTTTATTTTGCAAACAAAATACGCTGGGTCACATCGCACAGTCACTGGGTAAAATCAAAATATTCACTGGGTACTGGGGAGACTAAATTTCCGCTGGGTAGGGGAAGATAATCCACTGGGTAGGGTTTCAGTGGGTCTGTTACAGAGGGGTGTCTTAAGCGATACTGTTGCGATGTTCGTCCATCTGAGCTATGAAGCCACACATTGGGAGCGAGGTAAATTTGTTGAGTTTATATTTTCCCGTGGAGTGAAATGATGGGAAGTATATATGAAATAATTCATATTGGAGCCCTCATTTTTTCAGGCTCCTTCTTTCCAATTGCTTGCATTGGAAATTCACGGCGATGACCATTCTTCACTTTCATTTCTATAATTGAGTAATTCAAACGTTTCTTGTATATTTACATTCTTATTCTTATTACCGTCTTTTTGTGCTATGTTTGCGTCCGACGAAAGAACCGATTTCAGAAAAGGCTGACAACGTTAAGATCGGTTGCAAGAGACGGGAAGAATAATCGAGATGTATTTTAATTATTCGCAGAGGAAAATATGCCGTAGAAGAAGAAAAGCGTGGCATGGGTGCTTGAAGTTTGAGAAGTTTGAAGTTTGATATTAGAGCCCTCATTTTCTCAGGCTCCTTCTTTCTAATTGCTTGCATTGGAAATTCACGGCGATGACCATTCTTCACTTTCATTTCTATAATTGCGTAATTCATTGAAGAAACATATGTCGAGATTGGGCTACGTGTGATCCATAAATAATGAAGAGAATGACAGAGATGGATCGGGGGGAGGGGTAAAGCGTCTAGTCGCTTCATATCACAGAAAACCTGAAATAAACAACGATCATTAGAAGCAGTCGTCAGCAAACTCGATATGCCGAACTGAAAAATACATGCAGCAGAGATCTAGGAAACGCTGTGGGGCATGCATGCATGCGCATATTATATAACTCACACGTCAACACGTTAGGAATTTCTGAAACCCGAATTTTGTGACGTAGAACCGATTAGCATCTTTCTTAAAAATAAACAACAGTTAGTTTTTATCATTCGTTTTAAGAAAAGGAACTACGGTTTACTGTGCTAAGTTAAGGCTTGCTCAGTATGTGAAAAGGCAACCACGAGGTTGGAAAATTGATAACGCGTTCGACCCCGTGCATATGGAAACATGCCAACGCGTATGACAAGTCACATCGTGTAGAATCCCTCAGGCCTGCTGTTCGGTCATTTTAAATGACAGAACCATTATCGTGACTTAAAATAAAACATTAGAAGCTGTTAGGATATTTGACAGTATGAGTCGCGGAAACGCCTTGGGGCATGAATGCGCATATTATTATATGCATACTGAGATTTACTCACAGTTTTCTTCAGAAGGAAATCCGCTTAAAAAATTATGATATACAATCAGAGCAGCGAAATGGCTTTCTCACACGTGCGTAAAGCGTTTCGTCCCCGGGTGGGGGGTACTCCCATATATGGGCTATATAGGTATGTGCCGCCCGATAGGGTATGGTTTTCGAGGTTCTCGATCCTTAAATAGGGTATCATTTTTGCTCCTTTTGGCAATGCGTTCCTGGCCTAGTCCTTAGATAGGGTATCTAAATTGTATTATCTAATACTAGAGTTTGCAAACGCCCGCCTAAACGAATGTTTTTTCAATTTTTGTGTTAACTTGACAGTACTGTAACCATTTTGCAACAGAGGTTTAAACTAGGCTTATTCTTGTATTCTATGCTTGATGCTTTACATCCAATGTTACAGAAAAGAAAAAAATAAAGTCTTCCTTTTATGCTATTAATAATTTTGTTTTTTCCTTAAATAGGGTATCATTTTTCGGGTTCGGTCCTTAAATAGGGTATCAGTTTTCGCTTCCCCCACCCTTAAATAGGGTAAGGGTTCAGGACCCTGGGCGGCACACCCCTATCCAAAATTTCCGGGAGTACCCCCCCCCCCCCGGGGTTTCGTCCAACCAGGAGAGACTTAACATACCACTGATTTCATTCAACAAGTTCAAGTTCATTGCGTGGAAACCTCCGTAGCGAGAAAGCTTTCGTATCAAAAGTACAAAAATACCTGTACTTTTAACAATGGCTCAAGGATCCACGAGATTTGAGCATTTAGAAAAGTCGATGACGACTATATTGTCGAGCACCAAAACAAAAATACAAGAGCTAAGACGACGAGAGATGTGAAGCTACTTATTGAATTTCTGCGAGAAACGCACGACCAAAGAAATCCTGAAGACATCGAAGCCGAAGAATTGAACGAATATCTCTGCGAATTTATCCTTAGTGTGAAGCGAAAAGACGGCAAAGACTTTGAACCGTCAAGTCTTAGAGGTCTGTTCTTACGTTTTAATCGACATTTCAACCCGAACTCTGTGACGTAGACCCGATTATCATCTATCGATCATTGAAGCAGTCGTCAGCAAACTCGATATGCCGAACAGAAAAATACATGCAGCAGAGAAACTAAGCTTTACATAAATATAAGTATATGAGTTATTATCGATCCCGGATTGTAGGAGTGGCACGTGAGATGGTAACAAAATGCATCAATCATGGTTTAGAGTGCCAAGAATAGACTCCATGATTACAGGGCCGGGTCACACTCTGTGGGTGGGAGAGCGGGGGGTGGGAGAATTAAATAGGGTATGTGGGCCAATGGCAATGACTCACAATCTCAGCTAATGGCTCATTCTATTTCGTCATCAATCTAGGTCAATAGTGATTGCTACGAGTTTTTAGAGCAATCATTGAGACATTATTGCCATAATTATGCGTCTATATACAGATACTTTCTCCAGTTCCCACAAAGCTCCCGCTTTCGAGCAATGAGAATGATAATTGGAAAACATAGCAGCCCAGACACTTATTTTCTGCTTAATGGTTTTTATTACAAAAACTAGAGTCACGATGTACAATGTCAAAACAGAGTAGAACCACTGTCATGGACTGACACGTCTGACAAAGACAGCGTCTTTTATTACTTTAGTAGTCCCGCAAAAGACAATGCAGTAAAAATGTTAAGATATTGATATTTCACAATATGGCTGACAAACATTCAAGAGTAGTTTGCAGGTTATTACAGCATACTATTTAACACAGTAAGTTGGCTTATGTGATCTGAAATTCAGTTAGACTTCATCCCGGCTTCATCGATCCGTGAATTTAGTTGCTAAGCTGGCCTGCTTCTGAAGAACGAATATTTTCAGCATTTCATTCTGGAACAACATTCCTCTAAAACTGCCATCGAGTTAACAACATTCTAAAGAAGAAAGGAAAATCCAGTACATGTTACACGGTTTTTAGTTATTGTCTGATTTTAACAGAGAGTAATGGCGATGTTTCAGCTGTTTGACCCAAGTCCATTAATAATTTTTTGTCGCTGTGGTGGCGCAGTTACATCAGATAGTTCAGCCTGGCTAAATATACGTTAGACTTCTCGTATGGTTTTAACTGTTAACCTGGCCATTCGGTAATCTAAAAAATGTTGACACCAACGAGAAAAAGAAAAAGAGAACCCGTGTTTTCACAACAACCGCGGTCTCACGTAACATTCCTGTAATTGTCATGCTTACAGACTCCGTAAAGCGACTTTAAATGATACGTTTTTTCACGAGAATGATCATACCTCATTTGGGTAATTTGAGCAGAGCATGCTTGCGAATACATCAATTTGAATAATATGGCGGGAGATCCAAACGTTTCTTGTATTTACATTCTTATTCTTATTGTCGTCTTTTTGTGCTATGTTTGCGTCCGACGAAACAACCGATTTCAGAAAAGGCTGACAAGGTTAAGATCGGTTTCAAGAGACGGGAAGAAAAATCAAGATGTATTTTAATTATTCGCAGAGGAAAATATGCCGTAGAAAAAGAAAAGCGTGGCATGGGTGCTTGAAGTTTGAGAAGTTTGATATTGGAGCCCTCATTTTCTCAGGCTCCTTCTTTCCAATTGCTTGCATTGCAAATTCATGGCGATGACCATTCTTCTAATTCATTGAAGAAACATATGTCGAGATTGGGCTACGTTTGATCCCATAAATAATAAAGAGAATGACAAACATGGATTGGGGGGAGGGGCAAAGCGTTTAGTCCCTTCATATCACAGAAAACCTGAAATAAAGAACGAACATTGTGCACTTTTTTTCTTAAAAATAAACAACAGTTAGTTTTTATCAGTCGTTTTAAGAAAAGGAACTACGGTTTACTGTGCTAAGTTAAGGCTTGCTCAGTATGTGAAAAGGCAACCACGAGGTTGGAAAATTGATAACGCGTTCGATCCCGTGCATATGGAAACATGCCAACGCGTATGACAAAGTCACATCGTGTAGAATGCCTTCTGTTCGGTCATTTTAAATGACAGAACCATTATCGTGACTTAAAATAAAACATTAGAAGCTGTTAGGACATTTCACAGCATGAATCGGGGAAACGCCTTGGGGCATGAATGCGCATATTATCTAACTCATACGTCAACACGTTAGGAATTTATGAAACCCGAACTCTGTGGCGTAGACCCGATTATCATCTATCATTGAAGCAGTCGTCAGCAAACTCGATATGCCGAACTGAAAAATACATGCAGCAGAGAGACTAAGCTGTACATAAATATAATTATATGAGTTATTATCGATCCCTGATTGTAGGAGTGGCAAGTGAGATGGTAACACAATGCATCAATCATGGTTTGGAGTGCCAGGAATAGACTCAATGATTACTTGGCCGGGTCACACTTTGTGGGGGGGAGAACTAAATAGGGTATGTGAGCCAATGACAATGACTCACAATCTAAGCTAATGGCTCATTCTATTTCGTCATCAATCTAGGTCAATAGTGACTGCTACGAGATTTTAGAGCAATCATTGAGACATTATTGTCATAATTATGCCTCTATATACAGATACTTACTCCAGTTCCCACAAAGCTCCCCATCTCAGCCAATAAACTATTATTTCGAGCAATGGGAATGATAATCGGAAAACATAGCAGCCCAGATATTATTTTCTGCTTAATGGTTTTTATTTCAAAAACTAGAGCCACAATGTACAATGTCAAAACAGAGTAGAACCACTGTCATGGACTGACACGTCTGACAAAGACAGCGTCACACAGACTCAGAAGACAAAAGAATGGCAACATCCCATTTACCGCCGCCTCCACCGCTAGCGATACGTGTTGCGAACGAACGCAGCCGAGAAATGGACGAAATTCGAACTGGCATGGAGAAATCATGCTTTAGCTACATAGCTGAGCGGAAAGGACGAGAACACACATGTTGCAACAGCGAGGGCGACAACGAGAAAATCGAGCCAGTCTTGAAGAAGTTCGCCACGTACTGCAAGCCGCAAAAAATTGAACCGAGCGTTACAGATTCAACCGCAGGGTGCAAGAGCCGGGATAGTCCTACGGGAATTGTGTAAGAAGGTCCCAATAAAAACAATTGAACGCCGTAAATCAACCGAGCAAGAGAGAACCTCGTGCAAGCAACGATAGAAATGGCTTCAGGTTTCAGTCAACGCAAGAAGGAAATAATGCCACCATAAAGGAATGCGGGAACTATGGAAAACACACGCACGTGAAGAAGGGAGAAATCTGTCCAGCATATTAGAAGTACGTGCTCTAAGTGTGGACAATACAATGATTTTGCAGCCTTGTGTAGGAGCGGAGCATGGGTCGATCGAAACAAAATCAGCCAAACAGTAAGAGTCGTGGAACTCGAGGAAACGCAAGGAACCGAGTTTGACGAAATGAATAGCATCTCCGATATCGCTGCAGTACAGCTCGATCATTCGCAACCGGTAACTCTCAAGCCGAGGTCTGGGAAGTTTGTATGCTTCCGACCAGCCACTGGCGCTCAATGCAACGTCATTCCCGTACACCTTTACAAGAAAGCGACCAAAGACGTAAGCCTCAAGCATGTCAAGCAATATCAGAGAGCGATCGTAGCGTATGGGGACTCGAAAATTCCTGCAGTAGGCCAACTTCAAATGCACGTCGCTCGTGGTGACTACCAGTGTTTTTTCGACTGTAAACTAATGGACAGTACCGAAATACGACCGCTCTTGAGAAGCATTTATTGGAATGAAAATTTTAAAGTATAAACCGAGCACTGGGAGTTTTCCAGTTTACAATTTAGACAGCACAACGGGCGAGATATCACACCACTCTTCTCTCTCCAAAGATGACCTACTCCGAAAGTAGGCAAAATGGAAGGTGAATATCGCATCAGAACCGATACTGACGTAGACCCAGTACAGAACGCACCCCGCCGGGTCCCAGTCGCATTGAGAGACAAACTCAAAGAAACGTTACATGACCTTCAGCAGCAAGACATCATTGAAGCCGTGACCATCCCTACAGCATGGGGCAGCTCAGTGGTTCTAGTCCACAAGGCAAATAGCAAGTTACGAATTTGTCTGGATCCGAAGGGCTTGAATCGGGCAATCCTTCGTGAAAATTACCCTCTCCCCACCATCGAGTACGTCGCTACACGCCTTCATGGGGCTAAAGTCTTCACGAAATTAGATGTTCGAAGTGGCTTCTGGTACGTTGTGTTGGACAATAAATCATCATACCTCACCACATTTCAAACACTATTTGGGCGTTTCCGTTTTAAAACAATGCCTTTCGGAATCAGCTCGGACCCCGAAGTATTCCAACTTATCGAGGGTCTGCATGGGGTGGAGGTCATCGCGGATGACATTGTGGTTGTTGGATTTCGACACACTCATCTATAAGCCGTTCACGACCATGACAAGAACTTCTGACATTCCTCCATTCGACCAAAGGGTCGTCCTAGAAGAAGAAGGAGGTACCGCTCATTGGGCACATAGCCACAGATGATGGTTTATGCGTAGATCCAGCCAAAGTCAGAGCAATAATTGAGATGACTGTGCCCACACTGGTGGGCATAACACAATACCTGAGCAAGCTCTTGCCACATCTCTCAGATATAACGACGTCACTGCGAGAGCTGACTCAAAACTACGTGGATTGGACCTGGGAAAGTCCCCAACAGATAGCGTTGGGCACATTAAAGAAAGCCGTCACCACTACACCAGTACTTCGGTACTACAATTGAAGGAAGAAGTCACAAACAGTGTGAAAGCTCACAATCTGGATTAGGAGCAGTGTTGCCCCAAAATGTCCAACCAGTGTCTTGCGCATTGAGGGCACCCACACCTGCAGAATCTCGGCACAATCCGTACATATGCGATTGCCGGGGAACACCACGAGGACGGCACTTAGCCCCAGGGAAACAAAACCAGACCGATCCCAGTCAGGAAGCCCCCCCCCCCCCCCTTTCTTCAGGTGAGCCTGTGGAATCACCCATGCGGCAGAGCTCTTTGACGATTTCCCAGTACCCTCAGATCCAGCCGGAGCTGTCAGCCCCCATCTTGGATAAATGATTATGTTATGACTTGATTGAGATGTAGATAAGAACATTGACCATTGAACATTAATTTGCATTAATAACATTGAGCATTAGACGTTTAGAGAATGTCAAAAATATAGTTCCTTGTTTCGCTTTCTTGTAAAAGGGGATTAGGTGTGTCGAGATGCCTCATGATTATCACGTGATCACTGTAATTCTTTTTACGCAATGGGCTTCCCCGCTGTGTGACTTTTGAGCTTTGCTCTTAGTTTTCACAAATCTCCACTCCACCAGCATTTCGTACAACGATACAAGCATAGCAAGTACAACGGCAAAACAAAGAGATATTCCTCTCCGTTTCGGGTGTCCGAAACATACATCAAATTGCTCCTTTACATCAATACTATGCATCCTTTTTTTTTAATTTTTCGCTTTGCTTTCTCTCATTTTTTTTCTGCCATCGCAAATTGGGTACAGTGAACGGTTCAAATGAGAACGTTTAGGAAACCTGATAATTTAAGGTATTATATTTCAAGGTCCCCCTGCTACAAAACGAATACCGGGACCTCTTTCTGTTTAAAGTTTAACTTCCCTTACTGAACATAAGTAGCCAATATTGTTAGCTCTATTTCAGTGGTATAAACTTTGTATCGGAATGCTAGCTGCAGTAAGAGTCTTGCCAAGACACGTCAGAAGCTTCAAAATCGCGTGCGCGGCTCGCATAGACGTACGAACCGGAGGACTGCAGCCCCTTAGTTTGGAAAATGTTCGACATTTTTCGGGTAAAACGGCGCCCATGTGCTCTTAACAGGACGTCGACAAACATGGCGGCATACTCCAGGGATCGGTTTCCTGGCCTCTGTTGTTGTGAAGGGTGGTTAATCCTATCCAGTGAATAACTTTATCATAATTTATAAGCTTGAGCGCGAAAAAAAAATCTCACACGTCAATAAACATCATCAGACATATCATCTCTACACGTGAAAAGATCATCGCTGCTATGACTACATAATTATTCACGCCTCTCACAGAGGTGCATGAAGGCAAAGAGATTCCAGTCGAGCGCGCTCCAGCCGATGAATGTTAAAAACTGTACCTGTCTCGGCCCCAATCGTCTTCATAAAGCGCGTGGCAAACCGTCATAAGTTACCCATCTCTCCCTGAATCGTATTACACGCAGAAACTGTACATAGATAAACGTCCTCAGTCCTCAGTCGCTCTCTTTTATATTTGCCGATAAACCACTGAGTTGACGATTAATTACTCTGTTTTTTTGGCGACTGTGGAATGTTTTTTGAGTAGCTACACACAATGACACTAGTATTTTTAATGACTGCATTTTTACAAGTTATTAATAACTACATCAACATTGAAATGGCGTTGAAAAAAAGGTTTAATTTCCTCTTGCCTAAAGTCAGTTCCTGGTACCTTTGTAGTATAACTATGAGCACATAGTGAGTTAACTGGCCTCTAACAATTCTTGTAATGCAGCAATGTACTCCATTGCCAGTCTCAAAGTTTGAATCCTTGAAAGTCTGTCTCCAGGCTCTCTCTCGGAAAAGTAGTCAGGTATTACGCTGCGAAGCACGTCAAACGCTTCCTTCAAACGCGTCTGCCTTTTTCTCTCCCTTTCACGGTGCTTTGCTCTCTGGATTGTCGGTGGTGATACTGGATTAGAAGTGGAATGCAGGGAAGATGGAGTTTTCTCTGTAACCTGTAACTGTTGCACACTTTCGAATTCTCTCAGGACCAGTGGGTCCCATGAGAAGAGAAAAGCGGGACAATTTTGGAGCAGCGCTTGATTGTAACAAGTTTGATCCATGGATTTATCCACGTGCACTCTTGTCCCGTCTGGAAAAGAAGTTTCATTCAACTGCATCTGCAAAGAATTGAGAAAACAACAACTAAGAAACAAGAATCGATCCAAATCGAATCGCGTACACCCCACGCGCACCATACGCGCATCACACGCACATCATCGCAAGTGAAATGTGAGGGCTGGAGTCCAAAAACCAAAAATAAAACAGGGCAAAAATCATGCATTTCAAATTAACCAGAAAGTCCTATCCCCACCTTATAACACGTCACTGAATTTACCTTTCCTTTCTTCTTTAGAATGTTGTTAACTCGGTGGCCGATTTAGAGGAATGTTGTCCCAGACTGAACTTGCTGAAAACCTTCGTTCTTCTGAAGCTAGTCAGTTTAGCAACTAAAGTCACTGATCGATGAAGCCGGGATAAAGTCAAAGTGAATTTCAGATCATGCAAGGCAGCTTAAGTGTTATATAGTATGATGTGATAACCTGCAGACTATTCCAGAATGCTTTTCAGCCATTGTGTCTAGACGCCTTCAGCTATGTTCTGAAAGATTAATATCACTGCATTGTTCTTTTCACGGTCACGAATTTAATAACACACATATTCAAATTGTACAGATTATTGACTGTATCAAATACAATTATTAAGCAGAAAATTACACATGGGCTATTATGTTTTCCAATCATCGTTCTTATTGTTCGGAATAACAGTTCGTGGGCGGAGAAGAAGGGGGGAAGGAGAGAGCTTGGTGGCAACTGAAACAAGTAATGTATGGCTGGTTTTCACGTGACGCCATAAAATTTAAAAAAACCAAATTCGCTGCGCCTGCTAAATTTTAATTGTCAGCACGTAAAAGAAATCCTTAAAATATATCTATTCACAAGTTTCCTCTTAAATAGTATCATTTGTGTTTGAGATACAGCATGTTGAATTTTCGAGATTTCCGCCGTACGTGACATCGGGACAAAGCTTTCGTGCTTGAAGAAAAGGTGTTTCTCAATATTTATGCAGTTTTTCAAGTATTATCAGGAAAGACGTGTATTTACATTTACTCGAAAGGAAAGAGCCGATCCCAAAAGTGAGCGTCAGATGTTTTCTTTGATTTCCGGCCGACAAATATATATATATATTGGTCTCCCTCGAAGGAACATGGCGTCTCCATACTGAGCTCTATAAATGTTCGTGAAATGTTTCGGCAAATAATCCAAGAATGGTGTACTGCACAGACCTAAGACTTGGAGATGTTGATTATCTATTAATATTTCATAACATTTGAATATATCAGCTTTTCTCGTTGAATGGTTTTGAACCAGTTTTCTGATGGCGTGACAGTGAAAGCCACCAATATACAACAGGCACAGTTATGACAATTATGCCTCAATAATAGCTCTATAATCTCGTGGTTGATGACGAAAATAATAGAATTTTCTTACGTGCGTAAAAAAATTTAGAGACAATGTATGAACGGCTAGCGTAAACGAGTACGCAAGTTTTTCATACATCGTCTCTAATTTTATTTACGCACGTAAAAAATTACGCGACAGTGGAAATCCACCTTTATAAGGCCCGTTCCAAACGCCGCTCCACTCATGTGCCGAACCTAACTCAGTAAGGGTCGACTTGAGACGGCGTACCTGTGTCGAATTTAATTCACAGAAACCAGTGGTTTATAAAGAGAATCGATAGAATATCATTTGCATCAAGAATGCAAAGATTCGGCAAGCTAAATGCAACATTATATAGCAACATTTTGAAAGACAATGGTTTTCTTTCGATAAAAGAGCTTGAAAATATCTAACCTGGCAAATTGTGAGCTATTATCACTAAATAAAAACAGAAATAATGAATTACCGCTGAAAACAATTCTGTGGTAAATTTAAAGCTTCATTTCAAAGCCGAGCCAAGACGAGCAAGGGAATACCACTTGATAAACATCACAAATTGGGCTGTTAACGAAAACAACGGCAAAAATGGTTTCCGCCAAAGCAATTCGCTCGAAATTTGTTTCGTTTCTCGTGGCCGTAACCTAAAAATATGTGTTGGAATTTTTGTTGAATTGTCAAGCTTCATGCATGACTGGTCACTCCACTCCACTTTGGACCAATCACGAGCGCTGTTATACCGAAAATACATCACAGCAATTCATGCATTAGGTTCGGCGCATGAGAAGAACACGCCGTATGAATCAGCCGCCGCTGCAGTGTCGCATAATGAGGCAGACCCTGCCGTACCTAACGTTGTCACCTATCTAAAACTGCCGAACCGAACTGATTCAAACGCCGCTCTTCTGCCGTACCTAACTCACCAGTTAGGTTCGGCACATGAGTGGAACGGCGTTTGGAACGGGCCTAAGTGATATTACACATCCATGCCCCAAAGCGTTTCCACGATCGCTGCCGCAAAGTCTGTCATCAGCTTCTATTTTTCATGTTACGTCGCGATTACGGTTCTGTTCGAACAGCAGGGAGTCTAACCCCCATGCCAATGGCATTGTCATGTGGGTTGCCATGCTCCCCATATGCATCGGTATGGGCGGCCGTCACGTCCAAAAATGCAAATGTTGCAAATGAAATGGTTTAATTGTCCTTTTTAAGATGTCAGGGAAGATTTAGAAACGATGAAGTGAAAACGCAACCGGGCAGGTGTTCTGTAGTCGGATGGAAAACTAAACTGATAAATAGATTAGACAGTGATTAAACTGTCTAGTCCCCGATGAATAAACGGGACAATGGAACACAAACGATCTAACCTAAATATAAAAATAATTCAGCTTTCCTTTGTAAAAGGGCTCAGCTTTTACGAATTGGTTTAGCGTTATTTTAAATGGTTTATCTATTGTGATTTGGTTTAGCGTAACATCAAATAGTTTATCTTATGGTGAATTAGTTTAGCGTTCCATAAAATGGTCTAGCGTACGGTGAATTGGTTTAGTATTTCAGGGTTCTGTCCTCGTGTGCCGGTTCACAAGAGCCGATACAAAAGACGAAACAATACACTACAGCTAACCAAAGACTCCTAAACAAAGAAAATACAATGGTTATTCCCTTGTGCACCAGTACACGAGGACAGGACCCATTTCAGCTCCACAGGACTTTGAAGCAAAAGGTGTATAGCACGCTCACAAGACGCTTCCACTTGGAAACAAAGAATTCATTTTAGGCGTGCTACGAAGTCTGCCTAATAAGTAATTTCTTGAATTTTGCTAAACAAAACCAAATACGTGAAAATACAAACGTTGGAAACAAGTTAGTCAGAAAACATTGGAATGGTTTAGTTGTCCTTTTTTAAGATGGCACAAAAGATTTAGACATGGTGAAGTTAAAATGCAACTGGGCAGGTGTTCTGTAGTCGAAAAGAAAACTAAACTGATAAATAGTTTAGACAGTGACAAAACTGTTTAGTCCCAGATGACTAAACGGGGACAATGAACAAACGATGTTACTGTGACGAAATCCGCCCGCCACACTAGCTAATGACCCTCTTTAACGCACGACCCGACCGACCACGTGCTTAAACAACATGTGCAGACACGCAAAATAAATTATTTTCAATACATAAATTTTAATGTTAAGACTACAAATAACACCATGAATTAACTTCACGGCTTTTCTTTGCAATAGCCAAATCATCCGAATATTTCTGTGAGCGCTGATAGCGCCGAAGGAAGGCGTTTCTACTTATTTTTCGTTCGTGTATCGCACCATTTCGAAAGAGATGAGTAGAAGCGAACGATCCTGCCTTCCTGGGTAGACATCGCAATAGGCGCTGGGCCCATTCTGCTTAAAACATGGCTGTGAAACAAAGTGGCGGTGATTTAAGTGCTATTTTCGAGACTTCGCTGGGTTACAGAGAATCGAGGCTTCAACTAAATCCAAAAACGTTTTCGTCCAAGTTCTTCAAATAACATGTACTTTTATTTTAGGGAAAACTGGAATTAGGTGCACTTTAAAGAGGGTCCTGAAGGGGTAAAATGGGAACTGGGATTGGCCTGTTTTTGCAATGGGAAAATGAGATTTGGGTGACTGGTACTGGGATTTCGTCACTGGGAATGGGAAACGAATGCCAAAAAAATGGGAAGGGATAAATATCTTTTACCCATGACCAGGAGAGACATCACTTATTTCCTGGATTGAGAAACGTCAGAAAATTGTTCAAGTGTCTTGTCCGTGTCAAATTTTTTGGTATGTTTAGCCAGTACGTTTTATTTCACCCGAATCAGCGGCCTCAACTTGTTTTAATGCTATTTGTGTGTATTGGTGTGTGTGTTAAGCCAAGGTTACCGAGCATGTGAACTTTTATCATACAACAAAGTGGCGGAAGCATATTTCTCATGCCAGAATCCCATGACCTCTCGTGCCTGACAGTGACACTGAAGAAGAGGTAGAAAGCGCTCTTGAAACAACAGGCTTCGAAGAATAAGAACACTTACAAGTCGAATCAAAAGAATACGCTCTAGTTCATATTCTCATGGTCGGATAACAGACTTCCTACTGATAGGAATGTAAAATGGACCGAACTTGTAGCCTAAATAATCGCTATCATTATACATTGCAGTTATCTATCTGTCTTCTTATTGTCCAAGAGCCTATAGTTAATCACAACCTACATACAGATTATTCATTAAACTAGCGGTAACCACAAGTTAGAAAGTGCGGGCCTACAATCATGGACGAAAGTGCTGATACATTTGAACAAAATAAACACTTTCTATCGGCGTCCGTCCGTAATGGAAAAACTTACGTTTCTGTCGATAGCAAAACCCCCCTGTCCCCCTTTCCAATGTTGAGATACGCTCCGTGAACACTGCCACGTGGTTACAACATTGAAAAGGGGAGAGGGGGTCGTTGGAGATGGAAAAACTCAAACGTTCAACGAAACAGGTATTTTTCGGGGAGTGTCTCAACTGCTTCTGTCCATGATTGTCTGGATTATATTTTATACAGTGTGAAGCTTTCTCAGCATCATCACTGTTCCATCTGCTCAGTAGTACTTAGCATCATTGTTTAGCAAACTATAAATCCTGTCGCGCACCAGTAGAGTGCAATTATTACGTCACATAGGTTAATTATTGGGGAAATTATTTCACGAAATGGTTTTTAAGGAGCCATTGATGCAGAAGGGTGGAACTTTTTACCTGAACGAAAGAATCGGCATTTTGGTGACGTTTTCAAACGTACTCTCGTGTTTTATATTGTTTTGGAGCATAATTTTGGACGGTTCACATGAGCAAGACATTACATTTCAATGGTTCACAACGGTTCACATCCCAAATTAAAGAACATAAAAGATACTCTTTATTTCAGTTATGTGAACCGTTGTGAATCGTTGCAAAGCCACCTCAGGGCATATATTCTGCTAACAACATCGAGGAAAGAGGCAGAAAATCTGGTTTTTATTGGTGACAACTGTTCCCGAGAACTTTCGCATTGTCAGCGTTAGCTTGTTTCATGCAAGACTTCTGCTGCCGAGTTCAATCACTGGGTTTGTTATCAGCAAAATCACTCAGACAAATTTCGCGAATCAAAATCTGCACAGATGTAAATTTGGGTCTTTACTTTGCCTTATTCTCTTACAAACACGATTTGTTGTTTTCTAACGTGTTTGGACTCAATTTGTGCTCAGCGAGACCACTAAATATTGCAGCGCACTAAAAGCGGTCGCTAATGCGCGGAGACTGGAAACGAGTCTGCGGAAAACTATTCTGCATCGCTCCTAAACCTCCAAATCCTGACCTACAACTACAACTAGACCGTTTCTATTGCAGTGTTTTTGATATTTCACTATTTTAAACACATATATAGTACAATTTCTCTTTATTTTCGCTGAAAAACAATTTCGGACAATCATGGACGAAAGTGTTGATACATTTGAACAAAACAAACGCTTTCTATCGGCGTCCTTCCGTAATTGAAAAACTCACGTTTCTGTCGATAGCAAAACCCCCCTGTCCCCCTTTCCAATGTTGAGATACGCTCCGTGAACACTGCCACGTGGTTACAACATTGAAATTCAAAAGGGGAGAGGGGGTCGAAATGTAAAAATTGGAGATGGAAAAACTCAAACGTTCAACGAAACAGGTATTTTTCGGGGAGTGTCTCAACTGCTTCTGTCCATGATTGTAGATGCACTTAATCCGTGGCCTCCTGTGCCGGCAGAAACCGGCCGCGCGAAAAGAACCCCTGGAATTCCCGTTCCGCCCAAAATCGGTCGGCAAAAGCACGTGCTGCCCTTTCCTTCCCTCCCTGGGGACATTTTAGCTTTCCTACTGTTCATCAATAAATTAGGGTCAATAAACCAATTAGAATCTGTTTTCTGTCCATACTTTTATTAAACTCTTGGAGTCCTAGAAAGTAGTTTTCTTCCTTAATCCGCGCGTACAACATGTATAAGAAAATGATGGCGCGTCTTTGCGAGTCGCGCCACTTGTTTACAAAATTCCAAGGCCTCTTTAGGGCGATAAATGTAAAACACCGATCAATTTTAAGTTTCTCTTAAGAGGAAAATCATGGAGTAAAGGGCGCTAAAACCTTGCTAATGAAGGAGTCAACTTTTACTAGTTCGACGGCCGTGAAAATCTCCAGAGAAAAAGTTTTGAAGGAATTGTTTCACAAATACTTAAGGAGAAAAAACATTCAGGAGCCGGAGGACAAAATAATTAGCATAAGTGTTAAAATATTTTATGTGAAAGCGCAAAATCTTGTAATGTATAATAAAACAATTATGAGATCATTCATGTTGTGTGGGATCTCTGTATAAGTGTTCATATATATCCGAAGCGGGATATGACAAGAACCTCATCCCACAATAATTTTAGTGTGCCGTAACGTTAACTTTCCGACTTACACGTTTTAGTAGAGTCTAAAAGGACCCTGTTGTCTTCAGAACATCTTCACAAATCCTCGTGGATTTTTGTGTCTTTGTTGTGTCATATTTTGAAGCGATACGAAGTATGCACTGCCAAATATGTATAACACTGGGATTTTTTCTGAATTCTGCTAGTGGGAATGGGATTCGAACTCTGGGAAGTGGGGTTTGGAAAAAAATTGGGCTGGGAAATGGGATTGGTAGCCACCACAATCGTTTAGGGAAAAATGCACTATTGTTAATCACAATAGTTTTTTTGCCATTTTGTTACGCAATAACAAGTCACGGTGAGAGAATAGGGAGAGTCACGCAACACGTGTCACACAATGAAATTAAACAAAGATTGTATTTTCAAACAAATCTCTTCCTTTATAATTAATCAGAATGTCGTGCGCTTTGATATGTTAATCGATAGTGTACCCCCTGTCCTTTTCCCTATAATTAATCTGAATGTCGCTCGCTTTGTTAATGAATGGTATACCTCATATCCCTTTCCCATACAATTAATCACAATTTCGCACGCTTCGATACGTTAATGCATGGTATATTGTACTGAGAGGTAAATTGTACTTACATGTGCCAGTTCTTGGTTCCTGGGGACGATTCTCCCGGCTCTTATAAATAGCTGATTCAAATGGATTAAAAATAAAGAAATGGAAAGCACAAGACATATTTTGCTGATCACTTTTTATTGGTTAGTATTTAATGCTTTCGATCACGTCCACAATCGTCTCTCTTTTGACAGGCTTATTTCCATCCGTTACAGTAACTCTCGGTTCACTTCTAAGTCCCGTGATCCTCTGTCCTCTCCCGGACTCGCGTCACATTTGGTCCTGCGCGACTGTCTGTCCTAGTCTTCCACGACGTCTTTGATTGATCCGTTCCTTATTCTTTGCATAATAGCGTCGCCAATATTCGTTGATCCCTTCCCTGTTGTTTTGAGAGTATTTTCTTTGATAACTCCTGATGCGTTCCCTGTTCTTTTGGCAATATGCTCTCTTGGCCCTGTTGATTTCTTCACGCTTTGTTTTAAGACGGGCTTTGATCATCTCCCAGTTCTCTGTACGCCAACGTTTTTGTCGAGTCAGGATTCGCTCCTTGTTTTCCGCGTAATATCTTTTATGATAGGCCCTCTTACACACGACCTTTCCATCACCCTCTGGTAAATGATTGGAGCAATTCATCTTGACTGATGTCTTGTAAATAATGAGAATAACGGCTACAATCACACACTCTTATAACAATCATATAGACAAATCACATGAAGTTTTCAGCCACTTCTACTTCGTCGTCACAATCAGGCTCGTCAGGGAGGACCATTCTCGTCATTTTTCTGTTTAACAGGAATTTACGTTTTTCTACTGCTGACTCAGCCGCTTCTTCGAAATCCATGCTGTCTTCATCAATTAATCGACGAAGAGTGCTCATAACTTTACGGTGTAGTGCGTCGCGTTTGATATGGTGGGTCCATAATAGACGCTGTAAGTAGGTCCTTCGTAGCTTCCTTCTAATTAAAGGTAATA
>OX393563.1:27592647-27677768 GCA_947652115.1 Blastomussa wellsi | reverse complement strand
CTTACAGCGTCTATTATGGACCCACCATATCAAACGCGACGCACTACACCGTAAAGTTATGAGCACTCTTCGTCGATTTATTGATGAAGACAGCATGGATTTCGAAGAAGCGGCTGAGTCAGCAGTAGAAAAACGTAAATTCCTGTTAAACAGAAAAATGACGAGAATGGTCCTCCCTGACGAGCCTGATGGTGACGACGAAGGAGAAGTGGCTGAAAACTTCATGTGATTTGTCTATATGATTGTTATAAGAGTGTGTGATTGTAGCCGTTATTCTCATTATTTACAAGACATCAGTCAAGATGAATTGCTCCAATCATTTACCAGAGGGTGATGGAAAGGTCGTGTTTAAGAGAGCCTACCATAAAAGATATTACGCGGAAAACAGGGAGCGAATCCTGACTCGACAAAAACGTTGGCGTACAGAGAACTGGAAGATGATCAAAGCCCGTCTTAAAACAAAGCGTGAAGAAATCAACGGGGCCAAGAGAGCATATTGCCAAAAGAACAGGGAACGCATCAGGAGTTATCAAAGAAAATACTCTCAAAACAACAGGGAACGGATCAACGAATATTGGCGACGCTATTATACAAAGAATGAGGAACGGATCAATCAAAGACTTCGTGGAAGACTAGGACAGACAGTCGCGCAGGACCAAATGCTTGTGCACGCGAGTCCGGAAGAGGACAGAGGATCACGGGACTTAGAAGTGAACCGAGATGTTACTGTAACGGATGGAAATAAGCCTGTCAAAAGAGAGACGATTGTGCACGTGATCGAAAGCATTAAATGCTAACCAATAAAAAGTGATCAACAAAATATCATGTCTTGTGCTTTCCATTTCATTATTTTTAATCCATTTGAATCAGCTATTTATAAGAGCCGGGAGAATCGTCCCCAGGAACCAAGAACTGGCACATGTCAGGGGTGGGGGATACCCTTCCTGACCATTTACCTCTTAGTACAATATACCATTCATTAACGTATCGAAGCGTGCAAAATTGTGATTAATTGTATTGGAAAGGGATATGAGGTATACCATTCATTAGCGTATCAAAGCGAGCGGCATTCAGATTAATTATAGGGAAAAGGACAGAGGGTACACTATCGATTAACATATCAAAGCGCACGACATTCTGATTTTGTTTGAAAATACAATCTTTCTTTAATTTCATTGTGTGACACGTGTTGCGCGACTCTCCCCATTCTCTCAACGTTTCCGTATGCGTAACGAAATGACAGATTACTGCTAAAAAACCTATTGTGATGAACAATAGTGCATTTTCCCTAAACAATAGTTTATTGTCTTTCTCAGCCCCTGATTGGTTAGGGCGCAAACCGTTGACCCTTACTACTCCATTCAATAAATTGAGTCAAGAAATTCAAATATCGTAGAAGAGTAGTAAATAAACAACGTGCCAAAGTTTCGGGGATGTAAGATATTCCGAACTCGAGTTATTCGGCAAAGTGTATCACTGAAGATTATAGTGTTTAGTGTGGAGACGCCATGTTGGAGCCCCTCTGAGGGACTCAAACATTGCGCCGGAAACAAGTGGAAACATCAGGAGTTTACTTTGGCTCCCTCAAAACGTTTCTTCTCGTTGTTAAACTTGAAAACATTCACATAGACACTTCCCTCAACACATCGGTTACTCAGAACTCGAAAACTCGTACGTAACATGTTACCGAGAAACAATTCCGAGAAACAATTCCGATGTCACGCATTGTGAAAAATCTGACATTCAAACTGTTCTATTTTCAAAACAAAGCCGTCTACCGAGCTGAAAACAGGCCAGCAGATATATGTTTAAAAATAACGTTTACCTGATGAAGTTGAAAACTCAAATTTTTTAATTTTATAGTTTTTTCTGACGTCACGTGAAAACCAAGAATTAGGGATGTCTATCAGAAAAGGCCGTTTTGCGGACCATGTATTTCAAGTATTCAAACTATAGCAATGAAACTTGGACTCTGGATCAGGCGGTCCGGGTTCAAGCTTTGTTCGGGGCTCTGCATTGTGTTCTTGGTCAAGATACTACCCCCACAGTGCCTCTCTTCGCCCCGGGGTATAAAGGGGTATCGGCAAATTTAACCCTCCGATGGACTAGCAGCCCATTCAGGTAGACTATAAGCAGTCCCTTTTTTCTTAGTCAGTCGAGTGCGAAGCGAAAACATGGCCGCACGAAACCTGGGAGACGCGCCCACACGGCGAGGCACGAAAAAGAGGGACTACCGCCTAAGCCACAGTGTTTGACTTTTCACAGCAGAGTGATTTTTTGGTGTTAATTTCAAATTTAACCGCGCCCAATGATTTAATCCTTATCTTGACGTCCTGTCAAAAAAGAAAACAGTTTTTCTCACGACAAAACGTGACAATCGTTGGCTAAGGGTTTCAACTGAGAATTTGTTTGAAACTCTATAATGAGCGGGAGTCGGTCGAAAAAGTCCATAGCCAATTTGGCGGATATGGCGGTAGAACTCGGTTTCACTTGCGAGAAAAGCCATGTCTGCCTCAAAGAGTACTCGCCTCAAGCCGTGTATGCGCTAAATGTGCAACAAGGATTCGCTCCGACGAAGGGCTAACGCTCGAAACGTCAGCAATTGAATCTCTTTACGGTGGCCAATTGACATTATCAACCCAGTTGATAAAACCAAATTATAAAGATAAGCGCAGCTGAGCTTGTGATGTTTCTGTGATCTGGCTTTGTAACTGTAGAAGATTCATCAAGTTGAATACCATGTTCCCCGATAGAGGTGGAAAGATTCAAGCGAATGTCTGTTTCGCTACATTCATCTGATTCGGAGTGAACGGCGCTCCGAGGGTTTTTCTTCGTGTTCTCTATTTTTGGTCCCTCAAAATATAAAACTTCCAAATTCCAATTCGATCTGAAAGCAAAGGTAATTATTCATTTTTTTTTTCTCTTAAGTTGATCGAAATATCATTAAAATTTTTGGCATATACAAATCTATCAGAATTGGGAGCTCATTCAATGAGATTACTTATTTATTTATTAAATCTGGGCAGAAGAAGACAATTCTAGACGTCTGCATGTAGCAGCGTCAGATCCGTAAAAATTAAGACTAAATGAAACAAAGGTTCCACAGAGGGTCCTGAAGAGGTAAAATGGGAACTCGAATTGGCCTAATTTTGGCCTGGGAAAATTTGATTTGGGTGACTGGGACTGGGATTTGGTAACTGGGAATGGGAAAAATGTAAAAATGGGAATGGGATAAACATATCCTACCCATGACCAGGTGAGACATCACTTATTTTCTGGATTGAGAAACGTCAGAAAATTGTTCAAGCGCCTTGTTCGTGCCAGTTTGTAATATGTTTAGCCAGTATGTTTTATTTTCCCCGAATCAGCGGCCTCGACATGTGGCGAATGATGTTTGTGTACAGTGTGCCAAGTGCCCGGGGTACGTGGGAGGATGTTGAAGCTTCGATTGGACTGGTACATTGTTTGTTCGCCTAAATCGAACGAATCGATGAAAAGGACAGACTACCTTGGTGTTGTTAGAACGAGGGGCACACATGTATTTTGTTCACGTGGAATGCATGCTTTTGTTATTCTTGGATCGACAAGCTCTTCTTAATTCGGATCGTGAATAAAATTATCCTTTTGCCTGAGTCGTCGATCTTGCACTGGGTCCTTTTTTTCACTAATAAGAGACAAACACTCAGCTTGTCTAACAGGAGGCAAATTCTCTACCGACAAAGAATAGACCTTTGTCTTTTTTTCACAGTATTGGGCATAAATGCCGTAGAAACAGAGTGATCTTCCCTAAAGCAGACTTTCTTTGAGTCTGATTTCAGCTGCAACAAACGCGTTGTCCTCGATCTTCACCTGTTTCGATATTGCTATGTTTTCCAAACTTCAAATGGTTTTGATGTCGGGAAGAAAACAACCAACATAAATTATTTCATTGTTGGATGAGATGGAAAAAAAATTAACCACTATTAGAACTGCGACAAATTTAGCCTCCCATAGCTGTCGCAAGCTTCACTGTATCTCTCACCAGGGGATTAATTGACCTTTACATCTGACTAATCTTGATTCAGTTCTCTTTTACTTGGCATCCGCTGTCATTTTCTTTCTTAACCTGCTTTGCTGAATAACGTATGTGATGTATCGCAGTTGCGATATTTTATATGTAACCGCATCGCTCCCGACACGATCGATAAAGACTGTGTACAGACTATTGTTGAAACTGAGTTGGAGCGTTAACTTTTCAAAAGTGGAGCGATACTCGATACTTTTTCATGCGATACTCTTTCATGCGCCGGGTAAACGGCTGAAACGGCGAAACCGCGTCGATTTTAAAACGATTACGTATCAGGGCGCGAAATTGGCTGACTCTCGAAAAGTAACCGTGGCAAAGTTCGGACGGAGTGCAGCGGTTGTTTATACAAAACACTCGGACAACAGCTCGTTTCATATTCGTTTCCTTTTTTTTTATTATTTTTTTACGGCAGAGTTTACACGGCAGTATAAAACTAACACCCCAACAAAAATAGTTTAAGTAAAAGTAGTTCAATTCCTGGCTCTATTTTCCATGCGGATAAATGGAATTGATGATGAAGATAGGTGTCAACGCCGTATCTCATACAGGAATGAAAGTCGCGCCGGTTAACATAAAAAGGAAATAATAAAACTAATAGATCAAAAAGGTGAAGATGGAAGACGACGCGTTTGTAACAGCTGTCATCGTTTTCAATAGGATAATAACATGCTCGTAACTACTCAAGATAAAAATGGCGTCCACGCTAAAAGTGCTGTTACGGAGGTTGTATAGTAAACAATCCCATTATTGATAACCGTCTTACTTTTTCAAGATACTAGCTAGCTAGTAGCTGCTAGTGGCACAAGAAACGTGTACGTAACTACTCAAGATAACATCAGTTTCATGCACACGTTGCTCAGTAACAAGGCTATTAAAATTATTATTGAAACCTTTTACAAAGTGGTATTAACAAATTGTTAATGACGGCGGAACTCTTTTAACCTGTTAATAATCGACATAAACAATAACATACTCCTTTTCAAGATAAAAATAGTATACACGCTAAAACAATTTACATGTAATTGTCGGAAACGTTCCGAAACAATGTCTTTGAAAAGAGCTGTAAAGAAAGTTATTAACAGTCCCAAACCTGTGGGGAAATTTTGCTTACTCTATTTTCCGGCAGGTTTTCCGTTTTTTTTTTTTTTTTTTTTGCTCAGTAACAAGGCTGTTAAAATTATTATTGAAAACCTTTTACAAGGCGCTAATGACGGCGGAAATCTTTTAACCTTCTTTTAATAATCGACATAAACCAACGTACGTATTAATTTTTCAAGATAAAAATATTCACGCGAAAACAATTTACATGTAATTATCGGAAACCTTCCGAAACAACGACTTTGAAAAGAGCTGTAAAGAAACTTATTAACAGTTCCAGACCAGATACTTGCTCAATCAGTGGGCAAATTTCGTTCACACTATTTTCCTGCACGAGGGATAACTGTTTTAATTGGATTTTCAATACTGATTGTTCCGTTTTTGCGATTCATTTCGCCTGCCGCGTGACGCTATTCACTTCCATGAGGGTAAGAGCTTTTGGAACTATCGAGAATATGCATTTTATTTACGTCGCACGTGTAAACTCGACCGCGCTAGTTCTTTCTAAAAATATCGAGTCTCGCGTTCCAGTGGTCGTGACAAGAAGCGCTATAAACGCTCTGGTTCACAAACATTTTTGGCGAATAGTTCTCAAAACCTTCAGCTTACTTTCACCAGCCCGTTTACACACTTTTTACAAATAATATTCCAAACAAAGGCATAGGTGTAGAGGTTTTGCAAGCATCACGCGAACCCTTAGCAACGTCGTGCAACTACGTACGCGGCCATCTTGAAAGCCTGGCCACACACGATCAAACCAAGTGTTTCACTGCGATGGGAAGATTTCGCCGTGCACGTTTTTATGTGTTTTAGTCGCTCACATGGGGAAATACACTTATCTTTTTTATAAAATTTGAACGATTATTAAGCACCAAGTAGCTCTCGCAGAAACATTTATTAAGCAAGCTAATGTCAGAAATCGTGAAGATATTCTCTTCCCTCTTTCTCTTTTCTCTTCGATAATTTCTAGTCTTGCTTCTTTCAACAGTGAACACATTGCTGTTTCTTTTTATGTCTTTTCTTAGCTCGATTTTGTCGTGCAAGGAAAGACTGCATACTTGGCTTTAAAAAAAAAATTGAGGAATGACCCATGTTCTCCATCAGCGCCCACAGTAGTTTCGTCGTAAAGATCTGCTCCGACTTTCCTAAAAATGAAAACAATGTCTTACCATCCAGATACTCCAGAGGTATTTAAGAAAATAATCATTCGCTAAAACTGTTGACTTAAATAATCGCTCTTATGACCATGTTTTCCCTTTGAATAGTTGAAAAGTGCAACCTTTACAAAATATACATAGCCTCTTGAAACTCGTTTCCGTTAAGTTGTTTCAGTAATAAGAAGCTGTCTGCAACTTGGCGGAGCCTTAAACTTGAGACGAGTTTATACAGACTTCAATCGGATGTTGTTCAGGTTATTTCAGAATTTATTGGATAAATGAACATCGTTTTCTTAAACCATTTACCTCCAAAAATTTCGATGTTGAAATACGGAAAGACTTGTTAATGCCTTGGTGAACAAGACGAAGCAATATGTGTGATTCACTATTGTTTATGTAATCTTTAAATTGCTTTCGTTCAATCCATATGGAAGTACCGCCTTAACAACAAAATTATTATGTTGTATATCGTTCCAGTTAGTAAAGTTTTCGAAAAGAAATTCATCGAAGAATGTTAATTTTGAATGAACATCGAATTATCTTTACAAGGATGTCGCTTGTCCGTAATTTCATCTCAGAAAGCTCTATTAATTTTCTTCTCGTCTGCATTTTCTGTTTGACAGTGTTTCTCTAGCATAACAACAGCCAGGAGATTAAATTTAACGATCCTTAACCTCGCGGTTTTAGCCTGGAATGCGTTGTCAAACTAAAACGCGAGCGATGGCGAGACGGCTCAAACTGAAGAATGCTATTGAAGTACATATCTCCCGCTTTCGTGCATTGCAATCTAAGAGTTTTGAACTTTATTTCGCAACATTTCAATTTACTTTCTACTAGATCTGTATCAACAGAAAAACCGTCCGACGTATCATTAGAAGCCTTTAGATTCTATGACGAGTATGACTACGAATACAAGATTTCAATTTAAGTTTTGTCGCGCGTACTAACAAAATAGCCTCACCAGAAAACTTTTGTCAACAGCAAAGTTAGCGCGATCATTTTTATTGAAGGCAGTTAGACTTCTCCTAATCGCTAAACCATGAAATACTAACATTTTGATAACTTGTTTTCGCGACTACGACATTCTCACTGAAACTCGAAGTAAATTTGAAAACACCACGTTTTGGTCCTGTAATTTTTCCTAAAATGTTTGGTACATTGTGCGCTTTCTGCAAAACTCTAAAGGAAAAGGCTACTAAAGAAAGACTGTAAGCTATTAATATCTGTGAATAAAAAAAGGTTTAAAAACCGCAGATTCACTAGCAACCCTTGTGGCTTTAAGGATATAGTAAAAACCCGCATGCGAACCTACATTTTTACAGTATGGCAAAATAGGTTCTTGTATTTTGGGGTTGTTATATTCGGAGCATTTTAAAACAAATCAACTTTGAAACAACGTGCTCATAATAACTCAAGTAAAAGAGTGTTCACACAACAATAATTGATATGTAAATCAGTCGGAAATGTTTTGTTTTGTAAGCGGAAACGTTATTAATGATCCGAAAACTGATATTTAATTGCGAGTTATAATTAGAGATTAGTTGCCCCAGAAAATTTCGGAGTCAAAACACATACCACAGTTACTCCAAAGAATCATGTGCCTTCCGAAATACCTTAGAAATACAGAAATACCTTAATACCTTTACTGTTTTTTTTAATCATTGCTAGATTCTGCATGTTCAAGACTTTGGAACATACTTAAGCCTTTCCTTACAAAAACTTTCTTATGGTTTGACGGTGGGAACTTTTAAGCAATTCTACACAACTGGCAGAAAAAGCGTAACTTGCAGTTGCGAACCAAAGGATAAAGTATTGTCAGTGCAGAAATTCGACCAAGCACATTCGCCACTAATCAGCAAGTTAGTGACAACTAGTGATGATAGAAATAAGGACGGGTAAATCAAGAAACATATCACTGATCTTTTCAGAAGTGAACTTAAACTATGCCTGGGGAGTTTAGAAAAATAAACACACCAGACAGCGCACACACCAAAATACTGGTTCTGGCACAGCAATTTTGCAGTTGTTTTAACTTATCGCTGGAAGCCGAGTTTACACTAAACTCGGCTCCAAAATGTCACCGAGTTTAGTGTAAACGGCTTCCAGCGATAAGTTAAAACAAACTGCAAAGTTGTGCCGTGTCCAGCACCAGTATTTTGGTGTGTGTGTTGTTCTGGTGTTTATTGTAAACGGCTTCCAGCGATAAAGGAAACAAATTGCAAACTTGCTGTGTCCAGAACCAGTACTTCCATAAAGCAAATAATACGCAAACACAGAAGTAAACAAAAGACCGTGACCCCAACCAAGCGAGCGGATGTGTGCCAGAATTAATTTCCAATTGAAGAAATATCTGCACAAGTATATACGCCAAGACAATGGACAAAAAAAGCGCTTGCCATAAAATGCGGGAGAGAAAGGCTCTGCTGGGCTGGAATGAGTTACATCAAGAGCTTTTAACAGCACCATTCTGCCAAGAGCGAGAAAGTATTGTGAGGCGCTATTCTGTTTGGAGTGCATCCACTGCGGTGGAGACGGACTCTGCGCACCGTGCTACCAAACCGGTTTTAAACACTATGTTTGGCCGGATATTAATGAATACAACGCTCTCAGACCCTTCGTCAAGGTGAGTGATGATTGAGAGCACTATTTGGTCTGTTGTACCGCTCGCAGGCGAACAATGCCGCGGCGGACACTGGCCTGGCTATTCAGAGTTTGATAATGTCTTTTGTGTCAGGCCCTCGGAGTAGCAACCCGGCCCTCGGCCTGGTCACCAAGCCTCGGAGTTACAGAAAACAAAATGGCTGACCTCTCACGATTACGTCTTTTGGCGATAAAAATTGAACCAGAGCTGAATTGTGGAAAACCTTACGCTCAGTTAGCGTGCTGTAAGTTCTTTTTCCTCCACAGAAGTTGCTAAATCGTTGCAAAGAGAAGAACGGTGTGGAACAACACGATTTGATCAAAGCGATTTATCGAACTGTCGATTTGATCTTTCTTGAAAATTGACTCGATCAGAGCCTGTTTTCATTTTTTCCACCTCGCACGTTGCCTCTACAACTTGCTGTGTTATCCGTCTGACCTCGTTCTGCCAAACGGGTGTTGAAAGTTCCTTGTAAATACAGAAAATCGTGTGGAAAAGCAGAAGCATTTTGGACTCCAGAAGCTGTTTATATGTGACTTATCAAAGATTTGCCTCTCTTTTATTTATTCTTACATCATCCGTGCCCCCAAAGCGCATGCCAAACATTGGGTTTTTTTTGCAAGGGACTGAGAAAGAACACCACAATAGAAGGAAATGCCAGACTGATGGCAATATATAAGCGAATGATTCGCTCCGACGAAGGGCTAACGCTCGAAACGTCAGCTCTTGAATCTCTTTACGGTGGCCAATTGACATTATCAACCCAGTTGATAAAACCAAATTATGTTGAAAAAAAAAACACTTTCTCTGTAATGGAAGATTTTACTCCCTTCTGTTGGCATCCAGGAACACAAAAACGCGAAGGGAGTGCGAAACAAAACGAAGCCTGACTAGCCTCGCTTTCATGCAACTCGTCCCGGGCGACAACCGAGTGCTCCGCCATATTTGCATTCGGTGTATAGCCGGGATTAAACGAATACACACCTGATCATCAGCGTTTAGTTTCCCAACGGTGAAGTTTTGTTTGCACATTTGCTTCCTCTTTTGCTGAAGGTGAGATTTCGCTTCCCTCTCGGACGACCCAGCCCGACAAGTCGGGCTGGGTCTTTCTGACATTTCGAAATCACGACTTCAGCGATAGGAAGCGATGCGCAAACAAAACTTCACCGTTGGGAAACTAAACGCTGATGATCAGGTGTGTTTCCCTCCCAGGGGTCGTCGATCCTCCTTCCTAAGTAGTATAGCCGGGATTAAACGAATACACACCTGATCTCAGCCATTTATTTTCCTATTTTAAAGCTCCCCTGAAGCATGAAGTGCGCCAGGGGGGTTTGAAATAGGAAAATAAAAGGCTGAAGATCAGGTGTTATTCGTTTAATCCCGGCTATACTGCTGCATATTATAACATTTCAATTTATCTGTAAAATAAAATGAATTGGGAACCCGTGAAAGTCAAACAGTTCGCCATTTTCATTTTTTACCGAGATGTTCAAACTTGACACTTCTTTGCCTGTATTTGTGATCCTCAGAACATGTTGCTCCCCGCTCTGAAATAAAACTTTTTCATAAGGCTTTCCTTTAATGTCAAAGCTCGCAAGAACACTTGAGTGCTTGTCTTTGAGAAAGGTTCTGCTCTCTGTCCACTAAGTCACAGTGGATAAAATAAAAGTTCTCAGTTTTTACACCATCGAGAACAATTTGCGAGTAAACAAGATCATTGCCGTTTTGATCAAGAAAAAATTTCAAACTGTCACTCAAACCAAATTCTGTGTCAATCTTGTGTTCGTTTGGGGCAATGATTACTGTTCTCCCGAATGTATCCCTCGTTGCAGAAAACATTTTTTCACCGAAACCTTTGTTGAAAACGTTTTGGATACTTTCGAGATCATAGTTGCCAGGAAACAAAAGAGTTTCGTATTGTTTATTATCCCCTTTCCATTCATAAAACACTTTCCCCGTTTCTCTTAAGTTGTTCCACGAGTTATAAAGCGAACAACTTAACAGCCGGATATAACTCGGTTTCAGAATTGGCCATTCAAAGTTAACAGTGTGACCGTTTTCTGTTGTTACAATAGTAAGCACAACCATTTTATTTTTGTTGCATATAAATTTCTAATTAAAAAATGATGGGGAGTAATAAAAGATGAACCGCACGTACAAAATGGATTCAAAACCCCGAGGCGAACGCGAAGGTTGCACAAGCCAAGGCGTGGGCAGCTTTTTCTGCACGGTTTCCGACGGCCAACAAAAGCAAATTTGAAGCACAGACAATTTTTGCGTTGGACCACACAGCAACAGCTGGAATATTTTACAAAGAGGGTGAAGGCAATCTGCAAGCGTCTTCGGTTCAGACAGCACATATTGGAGTGCAGGCATGAAAAGCGCGCTGGGTTTGGATGCCGTTGGCGGCTTCCCTTACCAGTTATCGCCCAGCGCAGAAAAAAGTTTGCTGCCGGTTCCAGCAGTTGAATTTCATGACGCTGCACCAAGTTTGGAGAAAATATTCAACACCTATATAAATATTTATGTAACGACTGACCAGTATTTTACAACAAAGTTCAGAGAGATATTTCAAAGGGAACAGATAAAGTTCGAAACGTCACAACCCGCCAAAAAATGGCTTGCAAGGCCTGATCTATCTTTCTGGGAACAGCAGCTGAACTTTGCAGTTTGGTGCGCAACGGCAGGTTGTGGAATCTCACGTGAAGTATTTGACAAAGATCAAACAACGCTGAAGCTGCCGCCGCAAGTGCGGGCTTTTTACATCTTCCACATGTACTTCACGGTTCGGCGCATCTTGTACAAACTCGGAGGCAGCCGAAGCTTGAGCGCATTGCCGGGTGACCCAACATTCAGTCAGATCAACAACCATTATGACGTGGCTTCTTACAAAAGATTGTGCGCAGAGTTCGGCGTTGACCCGTAAACCGATTTCCGCTTCACGTACGGGGCAAACCACGGGCTGGGAAGCGTTTACATTTATTGCCGCGACCCTTTCATACTGGACGTGCCTTATCCATCGGCAAAAGCAAAATTCGACGACGAGGACCCAAAGGCGTCAGAAAAGGGAATTTCAGTATGCTCCATAAGAAACGACGCCGCGGAAGAGCAATTCAATTGGTTCGCGCCCAAAACCTCGGCAGGTTTGACCCAGGCAGGGCTTTCACGTATCAATTGAAGCCTTTATGTATTGCACCTTGGGCGCGTAAGTCAACGTGAGAAGTAGCATTCTTGGTGCTAGAGGCAGAGCAAAAGAAGCCCAGAGCGAGTTCCTTGTCTTGGTGGAAGACGCGATAAGGCAAACGGATCTGGCCAAGTCAGTTCAAAGATACCAACTTGCCGTAAACGAGGCAAAGGTGAGGCTCAACCTTGCTGTGTGCCCGGGGGCCTAGCTCATGCCCGCGTGGATGGTAATTAACACAGAGAGCACGGTTGGCTACAACAACCAGCTCAAACAAGTGACGCCAGGTATGAAGCTGGGTGTCAACGATGGGGTAAACAAAAGCACAAAAAATCAGGACTTCGGTATATGGATGGCGAGAGACCGAAAACAAACCCGCCAAACAGTCACCCTTCGAATCCAACTCACAAAGCAGCAAAAAAAGAGGCAGCGCCTGTTATCCAAACAGCTGCAGAAGAGCAAACGGAATCTGAACCAACGCCAACGGCTGGCTCCGGCAGTGAGTCACATGATGTGAACAAAATAGCTGTCATTGTTGGCGTGGTTGCAGTTGCGGGTTTCGCAATCTTGTCATTTCGTTAACGCCGCTTCTTGATATAGGTCTCCATTAGGAAGGCCACCACAGCCAAAATCAGCAGCCCGGTGTGCTCAGCGAGAAAGCCGATGGCCTGACCAGCGGCTTTGAAGAGGAACTCACAATCGAGCCAATTAGACCTGGCAGAGCAGTTGCAACCTTTGAGCCAATATCTTTCAGACCTTTTCCCAACACTTTGCCGGTGGCCTTCAAAGAGTTGGTGATGGCGCCAATAACAGCACCAATCGTGACACCAGCAGCAAGAAAGATTGCTGTGACTGTCACGCCATATTTTTTGAAGATCTCTTTCACCCTTTCGCGAAGTGGAAGCGCTCTTTCTCTTTCCTCAATCTGCGTTTGCAACCGCGCGAGCTCCTCGATTCGTTCCGCAACTCTTCCTTCCGCGGCTTCTTTGTCAGAGGGTGAGGCGTTCTCATCGTTGATGATTTTCTGATCTTCATCATTTTGTCGTTGAAGGTCGGTTTCTTGCTCTTTCAGTTCATCCAACGTTCTTGTTTCGTTAAGATTTTGTTGAAGAGCGTTTCTTTCTTTTTCTTTCTTATCAGGTCTGCTCTTAGTTTATCAACCTTTTCTTGTTCTTTTGTTTTATTTTTTGCTTGTTTTGCAAGAGCTGCCACCTTTGCATTTTCAAAATCTGTTTTAAGATTTTTTATCAGTTGCTTCTGTCTCCGAAGTTCTGCCTAACTTTCAATATTCGAACTTTCAACATTCGAACCATGTTCATCTTGTAACCCATCAATCCTTGCGTGAGTTTGCTCAATTCTGTTTCTTGAGCCTCTAGTGTAGCTGTTTCCTTTTCTGTAGCAATTTTTTCAGCATCTCTTAATTGTTGTTCGGTCTCTCTCAACCTCTGACGTTGTTCTCTTATGCTCTCATTGTCTTGAGCGATAATTTCTTTAGATTCTGGACCCAGAGATTCTTTGAAGAAAACCACTACGAACTTTTCTAAAAATTTCAGTCTCACCGCCTTTTGAACCAAATGATACAAATGTTTTTTCATTTCAACTTTTTTTGCTGAAACCAATTGGGCCTAATTTTCTGACGTCCACTCTTGGGAACCTCTTTTTGATAAAGTCTTTAGCTCTTTCAAGCCTTGCTTGTTTGTCATCTGGATCCACAAAATCGCCCAACAAAGGAGCTTCAACATAGGATGTGTCAGGCATCCCGCTCTGTTCATGCTGCATTGTTTGCATTTCATAGTGTTCGCCACCATGGAAGGGTGTCGATGTAGAGCCAGGCTGAAATGGACGGGTAGTATTGGCCTCTTGTTCATCGTCATCGTCATCGTGGTCAATAGCATGGTCGTCGTATCCAAAGTGTCCACCTTATGCCATTGTATATTAAACAATTTTTTTTGTTCATATAGATGATGGCGGTGCAAGCAAACCTTCGGCCAACACACATCGAGTAAAAGCTCGGCGCGATCAGTAAAACGTGAAACGAGCGTAAAACGAGCGTGCAGTAAAACGTATCACCTTTGATCGTAGCGACGCCAGCCCCAGCGAGACCCTGTATGTTTCGGTGCCCAAGTTGAATGAGAATGAGGTTCTCGTGCCCGGCTCGCTCGCACTGCTCTTCAACATCGACTTGTCTGGAGGGCACGCCAACAACTTCCTTGTTCAAAACGTCTCGCGCGCTCTGGTCGACAAGCTGGTTGTGAAGTACGCGGGCACCATACTGCAGGACACGGTGGGGTATGATATCTTCAAGATCTGGGAGGACCTTTTCCTCTCGCAGGAGGAGCGGGACAACATGCTGCTGGACGGCATTCAGAGTGAGGACCTTTGCAACATCCGCTCAAACGCTGGGGATAAGAAAACCACGGGTATTGCCACGGAAAAAGCGCTGAACAATGTTTTCGGAACGAAATACCGCATCAGACTGGACCACTAGATTCTGACCGACCACGGAGTCTTTTACCCCCAAGCTCTTTACAAAGACCTCGTGTTTGCGTTGACACTTGCGCCGGCCTCACAGGTTGTCAAGGGCTCTGACCCAACAAAACTGAAATACACGCTGACTAACATCCAGCTTGAGTACGAAATGATCAGAAGCAAGACTCTGGAGGACGACGCGCACAGTGTTTATTCCGAGGGCAAGGAATTCATGTACGATCACATGGTCACCTTCGCAAAAGTCACGAAAACAAGGATTAACCTCAGAGTCAACCCCCAGAGAAGGTCCCTTAAAGGCATCCTTCTACTCTTTGTTGAGCCATACGTCGCCGGCTCCAGGGATTCAGAAAAGTACCTCAACCCTGACCTGACGAAAGTCAGCGTTACGGTGAACGGCTCACCCAACATGCTGTACGACAACGGTATCGAAGGCAAGGACATTTGAGAGGAAGCCAGCCGCTTCTTTGTCAAGACAAAAATGCCGCACATGAATCTGACGAAGTTCTGCACCGATGACAAGTTCGGGCTTTTGATCGATTTGCGCTCAATGACAGATCAGTCGATGCACGGCAGTGGCACGCGCCTAACACCAAAGACGGGGTCCAGCTTGAGCTCGAGAGGAACGCCAGTGGATCAGGCAATGTGAACTGCCACGTTTTTGTTATCAGTGAATCGCAGATGAACATATTGGGGCGGCAATTTGATACTGTGCAATGCTAATATAGAAATGAACCCGAGCAACATCCCGTTCAACGCTCTCATTGTTGGTCCGACGAATTCAGGCAAATCAACGTTTGTGGTGCACCAGATCTATGGCCCTTTTCGTGGCAAGTTCGACTACATCGTGCTCATCTGCCCGACATTCGCGCACAACAAAACCTACCACCGAATTGTTGTAGATGATCCACGAATGCTTGTGATAATATGCGTGCAACACAAGGTGGAAAATTGGTTGAAGCTCGTGAGCTTATTTTTCGAGGGCACCAACACGCTCATAATCCTCGATGACTGTGCAGCCTCGAAATATGTGAAAGGGCGCACAGGCCAGCTGGTAAATCTTGCATTTTCTGCTCGACATATTGGCATCAGCCTTCGGGTGCTGACACAGAAGATGACCAGCATAACAGCCTCCTTCCGGGAGAACGTCGCGGCGATCGTTATCTTTTACACCCCCGCGGCGAGACCACGAAATCCATCTTTGATGATTACGCCAGGGAACTCTCCTAGGATGAGTACAAAGGTCTGATTTCAAAGCTGAAAGAGCGAAAGTTTGCTTATCTCGTATTCCCGCTTCGGCACCCCTATGGGGTTAAGTTATTTTGAATTTAAAAAATTAAAGTTGTAAGATATTGCAATGGCTGAAGAGCATGCAATCGCGGAAGTTATGAACCTGCTGGAAGCCGAGCCGTCGAGCGGGCCAACTGAAGGTGTTCTGGCAGGCTTAACGACGCCCGGGCCTGATATTCCAGCTCTTCGTGAGCAGCCGGCCGTGCTGGTGTCGACAGGAAAAGCCAAAGAGGCCATCGGGGTGCAGTTAACACACGAGCAGGTGAAGCGCCTGAGCGACAAAGATGTTGAGAAATACACCAAACGGTACGAGACATACGTGGGCTCAAAGACAACTGACAGCTTGATCGACAGCTTCATTTTTCTTGTGACCAAAGCGGTCGGAATGGCCGTTGACGTCAAAGACATCGATGCTTATCAAAAAGAACTCAGAAACGACTGCATCATCAACAAAGAGCTCTCCAACCTGGCCGGCAACATTGCTTTAAAGTGCGGCCGTTTTTTTTTTCTCACCACAAAACACACTGATTTTAATCAGCATTTGAAGAGTAAGTTCGAAGCAAAATCGGAAGAAATTACTGAGCATTCCTCGCCAACTATCGAATAATTACTTTGCATTATTGAATATTTGCTTTGCATTATAATATTTGCTCAACAATTCCTTTGCACAATGTCGACCGAACAACCTGAGAGCGCAGATTCGCAAGGCGATATCACACAGCAAGCGACAACCCCAACTCCAACCACAAGGCCAGCAAACAATCCCAAGCGAGTTGCTGCTGGTAAACTCATACCTGAGAAAACAAGGCAGGCCCGGTAGACTCGGTACAGCCGGTACACTCGGTACAGCCGGTACGCTCGGTACTCTCGGTACAATCGGTACGCTCGGTATACGTACGCTAGGTACACCCGGTAACCTCCGTACAGCCGGTACACTCGGTACAGCCGGTTCGCTCGGTACAGCCGGTACGCTTGGTACAGCTGGTACACTAGGTACAGCCGGAACGTTCGGGAAAGCCAGTACACTCGGTACAGCCGGTACGTTCGGTACAGCCGTTACTATCGGTACGCTCGGTACACTCGGTACAGCCGGTACATTCGGTACAGCCGGTACGCTTGGTACGCTCGCTATAGCCTGTATGCTCGATAAACCCGGTAAAGTTGGCTAGTACGCTTTGTACGCTTGCATAACACGAAAGTGGCGAGAAGTGGTAGGCCAACTCTTGTTCTTGAATTTCGCCATTTGGCTGGCAAAATCATGAACGTCGCGATTTGGCTCGCAAAATTTTGAAATTTCACGATTTGAATTTCACGATTTGGCAGGCCCAATCTTGAATTTCGCGATTTGGCTGGCCAAATCTTGAACTTCGCATTATTTTGTTCTGCCAAATCGGGAAATTCAAGATTTGTACTTCCAAATCGTGAAATTCAAGAATTGGCCTGCCAAATCTGGAAATTCGAATTGTGAAATTTCAAAATTTGGCGAGTCAAATCAAGACGTTCATGATTTGGCCAGCAAAATGGCGAAATTCAAGATCACGATTTGACCTACCACTTCTCGCCACTTTTATGTTATGCAAGGGTACAAAGCGTACTAGCCAACTGTACAGGGTTTACCGAGCGTACTGAGCGTACCGAGTGTACCCAGCGTACCGAGCGTACCGGCTCTACCGAACGTACCGGCTGTATCGAGGGTACCTGCTGTACCGTGTGTACCGAGCGTACCGACCATACCGGCGGTACCGAAAGTACCGGCTGTACCTAGTGTACGGCGGTACCGAGTGTACCGAGCGTACCGGCTGTACCGAGTGTACCGGCTGCATCGAGCGTACCGGCTGTACCGAGCGTACCGGCTGTACCGAGTGTACCCCGAGCGTACCGAGCGTTCCGAGCTCGGTTCACTCGATACAGCCGGTACGCTCGATACCCTCGCTAAAGCCGGTACAATCAGTACGCTCGGTGTACGTACGCTCGGTACAGCCGGTACACTCGGTACAGCTGGTACACTAGGTACGCCGGAACGTGCGGTAAAGCCGGTACACTCGGTACAGCCGGTACGCTCGGTACACTCGTTACTCTTGGTACAGTTGGTACCCTCGGTACAGCCGGTACGTTCGGTACAGTCGGTACGTTCGGTACACTCGGTACGCTCGGTAGAGCCGGTACGCTCGTTACAGCCGGTACGCTCGGTAAACCCGGTACAGTCGGCTAGTAGTCTTTGTACGCTTGCATAACATGAAAGTGGCGAAAAGTGGTAGGCCAAAATCTTGATCTTGAATTTCGCCATTTGGCTGGAAAAATCATGAACGTCACGATTTGTCTCGCAAAAGTTTGAAATTTCACGATTTGAATTTCCCGATTTGGCAGGCCAATTCTTGAATTTCACGATTTGGAAGGACAAATCTTGAATTTCCCGATTTGGCAGGCCAAATCTTGAATTTCACGATATGGCAGGCCAAATCTTGAATTTCACGATTTGACAGGCTCAATCTTGAATTTCGCGATTTGGCTGGCCAAATCTTGAATTTCGTAATATTTTGGCCTATCAAATCGGGAAATTCAAATCGTGAAATTTCAAAATTTGGCGAGCCAAATCGCGACGTTCATGATTTTGCCAGCAAAATGGCGAGATTCAAGATCAAGGTTTGGCCTACCACTTCTCGCCACTTTAATGTTATGCATGCGTACAAAGCGTACTAGCCAACCGTACAGGGTTTACCGAGCGTACTGAGCGTACCGAGTGTACCCAGCGTACCGAGCGTACCGGCCGTACCGAACGTACCGGCTGTATCGAGGGTACCTGCTGTACCGAGTGTACCGAGCGTATCGACCATACCGGCGGTACCGAAAGTACCGGCTGTACCTAGTGTACGGCGGTACCGAGTGTACCGAGCGTACCGGCTGTACCGAGTGTACCGGCTGTACCGAGCGTACCGGCTGTACCGAGCGTACCGGCTGTACCGAGCGTACCGGCTGCACCGAGTGTACCGAGCGTACCCGTTGTACCGAGTGTACTGAGCGTATAGCAAGTGATGCCTTTTAAATTATTTTTCTTTTCTTTTCTTTTAACGCGAGAGAAAGACAAAAGTATCAAGTTGCAAGCGTTGACCATTGCCCGATTTCATACGGGGGGACTGGTAACGTAATCCGTATATTATGGGATTATTCAACCAAGACCCACATAGTCAGAAAATGCACACCGAGCATTACAAAATTCGTAAGTTTGGTGTTAATCAGGCCAATATTGAAGGAGATATAGCCATTCAAAAACTTGAAAATTTACAAAGAAATGTATGAATTGCAGGACACTTTGTCCGGACTCCATATATTTCTCAGTAAATTTTGGAGTTTTTGGTTGGCTGTATCTCGTTCAATATTAGACCGATAAGCACCAAACTTGAGGATCTTGTAAAGCTAAGTATGCTCTTTCTGAGTAGGTGGGTCTTGGTTTGAATAATCCCATAATATACGGACTCGGACCCAGTCCCCCTGGTATGAAATCAGGCAATCACGTTTGCTGCCATCCTCGTCCCCAGGGCCACGTGTTTTCTTTAAACCACGTCACCCAAAGAAAGGAGGGCTCTGGGAAAGAGAATGGTTTGCTGCTTGAATGCCTTATTGCAATTAAACTGAGATTGACGTCAAAACCAAGTTTGAAATTAAAAAGCTGTCTTGACTAAAGCTTCTGGGAAACGATTTTTATCTTGCCGTGGAAGACGTCACTGTAGTATCAGGAGTAAGATAAATATACTTGAAATTGTGTTGTTGAGAAAGTGGCGTCTCTACGTTTTTGTGTCCGGAATGAAAGACAAGTGCACATATACACAGCTTAGATCATGAAAAGCCATCTAGTCTCTACCCGAAGCAAAACATTAAAAAATTAATTAAAAAAATTTATTTAAGAAAGTCAAGTAAAAAAGATGACCATCCTAAAGGCCGTGGCAAATGAAGAAACGTTACAGACAGAAATGTTTACCTGTCTGCCCGTCTGCGCAACAGAAACATATATTGTTTGCAAAATTGTTTCCCAGTTTGCTCAAAAGGAGCAACAATGTGTCCTCGTTTGCCACGGCATGTTAAGTTGTAGATAACATTCTGCTACGATGGCCGAAGACCAAGAGTTTGTATGATAATATTTCGGAAGAATCTGTTGGTATTTGTCGTTGTTATAGCTGGTCGCTTAATTAGATTTTATTTGTATTTGATTTGATTTCCGTGATAACTTTCCACACATCGGCCAGTGATGGCGCCTCATCCATACTGTCTTCAGATGCCATTTGCAAGCCTGATACTTCGTCTTGGATCATTGAAGAGCCTTCTAAACTTGAGGAACTATTTAACTTCTTACGTTTTCTTCTTCTATTTTTTGACATTCTTGATTATCCTATTACATTTTCGAGCTTTTGCCTCTCGAGGGCAGCTTCTCGATATATCAACAACGAACTGAAATACAACAATACCTCGTTCTCTTTATCCATTGTTTCGAGAATATTTTCTTTTGTGTTCAGTCGTCTTACAGAGCTTAAAGACTGGTTCTCACTAGCGCATAAGCATAAGCACAAGCATAAGCATAAGCAAGTGAGAACACCCGCGACATAAGCATAAGGACATACGCACGCGCAGAATACATTTTTTGACGCAATACTCGATACCAGGTCTCCTCGGTGTTTAAAAACAAGATGGCTGATGTCTACAGATGTCATAGCCTCCGCCATTTTGCTTGTGATACTTTCCGCAGAAGTCTGGGTCAAAGTGACATGTGATTGGTTAAAAAGCTTGAGCTTATGCTTATGCTTATGTCGGCCCCGTTCTCACTTGTGAAAACTGCGACATAAGCATAAGCATAAGCATAAGCCGACATAAGAAAAACAAACATGTTCGTTTTTCTTATGCTTATGCTTATGCTTATGTCGCGGGTGTTCTCACTTGCTTATGCTTATGTTATGCTTATGCTTGTGCTTATGCTTATGCGCTAGTGAGAACCGGCCTTAAAGGGACACAGTCAGCTGGTGCACATGCGCATTAGATGTCATTTCATAGCTAATTTGCATATCCCTTTTGGAGACGCTATCCATACCGTTTTTACCAAATATGCAAAATAATATCATAGGATGAGCAAAAGCACACTCAAAAACAGGTTTACAGTAAGCAATTGAAAATCAAGTGAAACACTGGGAAGATTAAAGCGGATTTCTAGATGTACTCGACGCGTAACTTTGATTTAAGGTTGAGGTAAACTTTTTTCAAAGTGAGAAAACTAGCGTCCAGGTTAGCGCGGTCCCAAATTCTTGGCGCCTGCTCGTCCCAGTCTTGCTTTCAATGCATGTTATTGCTTTGCTGTAGCTTCGATGAAATCCTGCTGAGCGGGAGACCGGAAGTGAGTATACACGCAACATTACACAAGGCGGGCTCAAAATGGCGCACCTGACAACGAATTTCAACCTTCGCCTTCGCCGAAAAGAGCAGACAGCGAGCCACCACCTCCTAAATAATAACATAACTACATTTTACCATATTGGGGCAACTGAACGCCCAAAATATGCCACGACACTTCACTCTAGAACAGGGCAAAAGTTGAATAACGAAATCCCTGAAATAAATAGTAGACTATTCTCACCGATCTCACCTGCACTCCTATAATGAGAAATGGAGAGCCCTGGCGTCCTGGGCTTATAGCATCGGTGATACGAGGAGCGCCCCAGGAATCCGAACCACCCATACTAAAACCAAACCACCCAAACTCAAGACCAAACCCGTGCTCCAAAATAAGGATTGGCCAAACCGCGACCCAAACTAAAAGGGAGAGGAGAGAAAGATGAAAAATTTAAGGCCGCCAACCCCAAAAGGCAAGCATAAAGGAATATCGTGGCCATCAAGAACCGCTCCAAAAATTCCGGAGAGACACGGGGATTATTTCCTGTCATCCCCTGAGCCATACATAAAGAGAGTTAACATAAAACATGACGCAACGTCCTAAAGGTCTGGATACACTTTCCGGGTTGAAAACAAATAACAAAACATCTCATGCCGGAAAATATGCCAATTAAACGTCGGCCATAAGGAAACAAATAACAAAACAGCTCATGCCGGAAAATATGCCAATTAAACGTCGGCCATGAAGAAACAAATAACAAAACATCTCATGCCGGAAAATATGCCAATTAAACGTCGGCCATAAGGAAACAAATAACAAAACAGCTCATGCCGGAAAATATGCCAATTAAACGTCGGCCATGAAGAAACAAATAACAAAACATCTCATGCCGGAAAATATGCCAATTAAACGTCGGCCATGAGGAAACAAATAACAAAACATCTCATGCCGGAAAATATGCCAATTAAACGTCGGCCATGAGGAAACAAATAACAAAAAATTTCATGCCGGAAAATATGCCAAATACGCATCGGCCATGAGGAAACAAATAAAACAAAATAAAGACTAAAATGATAAGGGCCCGCGCTGAAATAAGGGGAGAATGCAAAGGGAAGCCAAGACAACAAGACAAGGGGAAACAAAATACCTCCAGTTGCTCGAGTAATACCCGTAAGTTGGTTCGGAACAGACAGCTTCTCTCCTGGTGCCGTTGGCTGCACAACTTGCTTGAGCTTGAGCGATACAAAAAGGAATGCGAGTTAACTGTTGCCATCAACGAACGCTTTTCATTCAACTAATTTATTCCGAAGTTTTCACGTTACCAGGCACCAGCCAATAGCGAAGCTCCATCTTTCTGTATA
Organism: Blastomussa wellsi; assembly: GCA_947652115.1. NCBI lineage: Eukaryota > Metazoa > Cnidaria > Anthozoa > Scleractinia > Plerogyridae > Blastomussa > Blastomussa wellsi. Next base: position 27,655,113 of record OX393563.1, on the reverse strand, counting down.
TAAAAACACACGACGCACAATTCCTTGATTCGCTCCGACGAAGGGCTAACGCTCGAAACGTCAGCCCTTGAATGTCTTTACGGTGGTCAATTGACATTATCAACCCAGTTGATAAAACCAAATTATATTGTTGCCATAAGCGGTGAGTTGTAGAGCGAAAGCCACAGTGCGAAGTACGGCAGAGCGAATAAGTGAGTCTTGAAGCAAGGACAACAAGACGTGTACAGCGCACGGGTGTGCGAGAAAAGAGGGCGAGTCTATGGTTGATTCTCCTTATATACGCTTAGGTGAGACCGCTGAGAATAGTAGCGGAAATGTTGCTTATCATTGTTTCCTTGCCCCACACAACTAAACCAAGCCTAAAAGCGGAGCTCCGCCTTTTTTTGCTGGTTCTTAATAATTTGTAAAAATGCCTTCATTAAAAGTTCTAGCGTGCGCAACTACTCAAGAACGATTCCACAGCCGAAATGAATAAGTATAATTAAAAACGTCAACTCCAATTACAGAAGTTCCGCTGAGTTTGTTTATTTTTCCTTGGTAACGCCTTTATTTTTAATAATTATTTCGTGTAATTAGATGCCGATATTTCCATTTTCATTCCATTTTTCGGAAAAGGCAGCAATGCAATGTAATGTAATTCAATAAAATGTATTGCAATTAATGCAATGTTACGTTATGTAACATACTGTTAGTAATGTCTTGTAATGTGGGGTAATAATTAAATTAATTAATTAGCATTAACCAAGCTGCATGCCAAGGGTTGAGCAACGCCGGACGTACGTACGTGTCCGCGAGCAATACCGCTAGCTATTTGGACCAACAAAAATGAACTGCATGGGTCTACGAGTATGGTGCTGCGTTAAAACATCGAATGTTGAAGTGTACATATTTCATAGCACTACATATCGCCTTGATAAGTTGCATGCACATGTGTGCAGGACATATTTATTCAGATACTTATGCTTCTTACAACTTAGCCATTTCCTAAACATGCGGGGACTGGTTACAAATATTTAAAATCAATTGAAACGAGAAATTGAGCATAGCACGTAAGAGATCACCCAAAATAATGTAAAAGTACCAAATATCAGCGTTATAGTACACTTTTGAAAACTTGAAATTTAAGTTGGCTCAAGACAGTTTCCAGCACTTTCAAAGAATTAGAATTTGATGGGTCATTACCACCGTTCTTTATCAGTTGATGCTACAATCATGGTATAAAAAAACTGCCCAATCACTGGTGAACACGTTTTATCATTTTCGTGACATATAGGTTATCATAGAAACAATATGACCTGCTAAAAACACCCTTAACTTTAGCTTTAACTGCTAATAACTCAAAAATGAGCTCGGTGACCCCCATTTTTATTATCGAATTTCAATAAGAATGAGAAGATGCAACTTGATGCAAAGTTTAAAAAATTCTGTGGAGGGGGTTCAGAGCCACCTTAACTTTTCGAAAAGTTAAGCCATGCTAGCCTGAGAGATTTCACCATACACTCAAGGTCAATCATTTTTAGACCACCTTCTCCATATTCATTTATTGTCGATAGATGGGTTACTTTATCTGTTCCTTTCCAAAGAAATTTTAATAATAATTGATTCAACTGCTTTATCAGTTCTTTAGGTGTAGGCAAAAGCGAGCATACATAAACGAACTTCGGGATTAAAAACGATTTTATAATTGTCACTTTGCCATAAATTGATAGCCCTCTTGAAGACCAAATGTTGTTAATTTTTTTAATACTATCTAACCTTTCAATAAAATTCTTTTCTTTAAGCAGTTTTTGATCATGACATATGTAAAATATATTACAAGCGCTTTTATCGGCTCATTTGGCCATTTAATTCCAAAGGGAGTTATTCTGTTTTCTTTGGAAGATCCAATCCACATGCCTTCAGTTTTTTTGTAATTGATTTTTAGACCGGAAATGTCTTTAAAGTTATCCAGTAGTTCAAATAGAATTTTGGCTGAGTTGATGTCGGAGAGTAGAGCAGTAGTGTTGTCTGCGTATTGTAAGATTTTTGTTTCCTCATTGCCAATATATATTCCCTTGATGTCTTTTTTTTTGCAAATAGCAATTGCCAGAGTTTCTACAGCTACAGAATCGTATAAGTTATTTGAGATTAGCCAATAATGTTTTGAGCCACCTTAAGAGAGCTTTAAATTTCAACTTTTCAAATGCGTACTGTATATGTACATTTGAGCCAATAACACTGAAATTTAGTAAACTTACATTATTTTGGATGACCTTTCACATGCCAGGCTCAATTTTTCGTTTCAATCGATTTTAAATATTTTTACCCAGTCCCCTGCTCATTTAGAAAATGGCTTATTAAGCTTTTACAACAATGCCGGCCACTAGGTACACTGTAGGTAAGACGTACAAAGCTCAGTTAAGTCAGCAGCCATCATAACGCTTCTCGACATTTTCCATTAATGCTATCAATGGTGATGCAGAATACGGAAAATGTCCACCGGATGACAGTCTCGCCACTGACAATCTGAGACAAATTAACATTGACATTACTTTGTCTAACATCTCGCATTCAGCTTCAATTGGATCGCCAAAACTTTCTTCGCTATGCCTCCGTTCGGTCGGCTGGTTTGAAAAGAAGCTGCAACAGTCGATGAAAAGTGGATTGCTTAAATTCTCAACGTGTTTTCTTGGTATTCCTGAAATCTCTGGAAGGAAGGCAGAGAAAGTCTCAGAGGAGTGGTGAAGCGTTTCTATGCTGTGCACTTTATTGACAGATGAAGAGTCAAGTTCGTTATTTTTAAAGCAAACACAGCTGCTAGTCTCATGGTCATTTGCACTATCATCTTCTTCTTCAATGTCCTCATCTGATTCATGACTAGAACAATATGCCAAAATGCCAGTCAAGCCACATAGCTCACCACTTAGGTTTCCCTGAAGAAGAGAATCGGGCTGACAGACTTCGAGGAGGCTAGTATCTAACATGGCCCCATGAGAAACACTCTGTTTTGGTGTTTCCAAACAAACGTCCTCTTCTGCAATGAGATTTTTCTGTTCTGCAAACAATGCGCCCTTTTTCCTTGGGCGTGTTTCGCTGTCAAAATGACTGTCGAGCTCAAAAGGCTTTTCAAAAGAATTTGAAACTGACTCACATTCGCTCATGTGCGTATAACACATGGTCAATTCATCACTTATGGCTTGTTTTCCAGTGCAAGAAATACTTTCCTTATACCCAGCAAAACTTTGAACAAAGGAATTCCAACCATCAGCAACGAAGTGAAGATATTGCACGAGGTATTCAAGAAATCTTGTTTCTGATGAAATGAGGAGGTCGAGCAGGAGCGAATGATCAAACTGAATCGATTCAGCAAATGTGATGAACACCAAGTGAGGGTTCAACTGGTGTAAAATAGCCCCTGAAACATCAATGCAGCCAGAAACAGTCCTGAAAAGAGCAAACCAAACACCAATCAATCAAATTTATTTAAAACACGGTAAATGGCTCAGCAAGCTGGTTTTCAGACATGCCGTGTAAGAATTACAAGATATAAATGCTAAAAATTCCAAAAATTCCAAGATATAAATGTTAAAGGACTAATAAGCTAGGTATAACTTAGCGCTAAAATATTATAATTTAATATCAAGGAAATTTAAGTAATAATTAGTAACAATCATAATTTACTATATAATAATACGAAACATGCAATGTAGAAATGGGCCCTAGCGATGTAAAATGTGTCCTAGGATATCGCACGTTTAAAGCTTGCAAGATCCTTTATCTCACGTATTTGATTTGACAGTTTGTTCCAAGAATTTGCACCTTGATAAGAGAAAGAACGTTTAAGAAAATTCGTTTTAGGTAGAGGTAATTGGAAGTCATATCTCGAACCCCTCAAGTTATAATTGTGAACTTCTGGGGTTCTATGAAAATACTCCTGAAGATATCATATCTTCAGGAGTATTTTCATAGAACCCCAGAAGTTCACTTGAGGGGTTCGAGATATGACTTCCAATTACCTCTACCTAAAACGAATTTTTGTCAGACAATTATTGAATACTTTAAACATCATAAGTAACAGGTGCCTTTTCTCTCTTTCTTCTAAGTTAGACCACTCTAGAGAATTTAGTACTGCTGGTGATCTAATAGAGTAATCAGCCCTAGAATAATCCTTGCTGCTCTACTTTGTAACTCTTGTAATTTGTCAGCACGTGGTTTGGAGCAGTCACTCCATACAACATCACAATAATCAAAATAAGGTTGTACAAGGAAATAAACAACCGAGGAAGCTAAGAATCTATTTTCACTTCCAATTTAAAATTTTTCATAACACAATCAACAAACTAATGAAAAAGATTTATATTCTCGCAGGAAGAAAACTAGCCGTGAGGGGGGGGGGGGGGGGGTCAGCTGTGACGCAAAATGTTGCAAAATTTTTTTGGTGATTTTTCCCGGTTCTAACCACCTTGGGAATCCTACTTCCAGCCTTCTCTATCCCGTCTCCATACCCCTCTCACCCCATGTTATCTCGAGCGTCCATCGCCCTGTCCCCCTCCACTAGCTAGAATACCCCACAAATAGAATATGCTGCATAATTTAGGCTAAATTGTCCATAGAAGCCAAAGCTTATCACCATTCCTGTAGCATGAAGTTAATGTCTGGGACAATATCTGTACTGCAACATGAATGGAACACTGGGCAAGGGCTGCAAAAAGTAATAGTCAGACATCGGACAATGGCCGACCAAAACTTGCCAATTTCCAATGAAATCACAACTGTGGTCGCTGGACATGTATTTTTTACCCTCCAATGCAAACACCAATGCATACACTACATGTACAAGCACGACTGTATATCACGTCTGACTTCACTATAGTCTTGTCCCATCAAAATGGTGACTTAGTCGGTCACACATCCTCTCACAAAAAAAGCTATTTGCTGCCCTGCTAGTCCATAACTGCATATGAGCCTAGTAGCTCGTCAGGCCAGACCTTATCCCAGTTTCTCATACATGAAGCGACTAGGACTTCATACAATTTGCGTGATTCTCAATCAATCAATCAATCAATCAATCAAGTCATTCTATTAATAAGCTGGCTATTCCCTTGCCACGTACTAACTATTACAAAAATAGCTTTGCCTATACTGGTGCAGTTCTCTGGAACAGTCTACCCTCAGCTGCTAGGCAAGCAACATCTCTGACTAATTTCCGACGATTTCTGATTAATTCCGACACGGCATTCATGTAAAACAGACCTTAATTTAGTTTACTTTCTTTAATAATTAGTCATATTTTAAATTATAGAAGAGTAATCTGTATATGCAGTTTTTCATAATATGTTGTAGCTTTTATATTAAATTATTATTGCCTGATGTATTTTACTGTGTTTAAATAAAGATGATGATGATGATGATGATGATGATGAGTATTTCTACTCCCACCATCCCCCCCCCCCCCCCCGCCCTGGAAGGGAAGCTACACGTATTCTATCACAAGGTTACCCCCAGCATTATGCCACTACTCATATACGGTATACACCTGGGTGGAGAGGGACACTGTGAGAGTTTGGTGTCTTGCCCAAGAACACAAAGCAATGCCCTGGCCAGCCACTAGACCTCCCACACAGCTGCCTACTCTTCCAGTCACTGGCGGCTTCAAAACATTCCGAAAGCCCTGGACTGTCGTGTCTGTCAACACAATGTAATGACCCTAGACAGGGCTCTAATTTAATTGGACCACACATTGTCCAGTATACTAACAGTTAGCGGAAATTCCAGCTACATTAATTTTGCTAGAAAAGAGGGTGTAATACCTAGTACTTTGATAACTAGTTTCAGGCTCTTAGTCCATGGGGAGACAAAATAGGAGAATGGGAGTGAAGTGGACGAATGGGAGTGAAGTGGACAGACAGGAGTGAAGTGGGTGAATAGGAGTGAAGTGGACGAATGGGAGTGAAGTGGGTGAATGGGAGTGAAGTGGACGAATGGGAGTGAAGTGGGAGAATGGGAGTGAAGTGGACGAATGGGAGTGAAGTGGGTGAATGGGAGTGAAGTGGACAAATGGGAGTGAAGTGGGTGAATGGGAGTGAAGTGGGTGTATGGGAGTGAAGTGGACAAATGGGAGTGAAGTGGGTGAATGGGAGTGAAGTGGGTGAATGGGAGTGAAGTGGGCGATCAGGAGTGAAGTGGGCAGGCGGAAGTGAAGTGGGTGGATGGGAGAGAAGTGGGCAAACAGGAGTGAACAACAACAACAAAAACTTTAGTTTTAGTGGGTGAACAGGAGTGAAGTAGGCGACGGGAGTAAAGTGGGCAAATGGGAGTGAAGTGGACAAACAGGAGTGAAGTGGACGGATGGGAGTGAAATGGACGAACAGGAGTGAAGTGGACAAACAGGAGTGAAGTGGACGAATGGGAGTGAAGTGGGCGAATGGGAGTGAAGTGGGCAAATGGGAATGAAGTGGGCGAGCGGGGGTGAAGCTGATGATCAGAGGGGAATGGGCGAGTGCTGGGGTTGCAATTCAGGTTCATTTTGGTATCATTTGAAGTTTCGGCATTACTCTTATCATATACATACTTGTACATGTAATGAGTTTCACAGATAGCAAAAATGCACTTATTAAAGATTACTAATATTCTACTTGTTAAATGTTTTCAGATTTTTTAAAAGAAATCGAGAGAATTTGATACAAATCAAGAGAGTGGAAGGCAAGACATTACATTGGGAGACTGTAATTAAACCTAAAAGACTGGAATATTAGGTTACCTGAAAAACAAATAATTATACTGGCCAATATGTAACTCCCAACGACTTTTACCTGTTGATTTCTTGGTAAAGTAAAAGCAACAACAGCATAACTTCCACAAGATCATCATCTTGGTCAACAAAAAGTGCAACCAGACAGTTGTGAAATTCACTTTCATTGAAACTTGCTTTGGTGGATTTATTGTTAACAAGACCATCGGGAGCAAAAGAACAAATTCCAGAACACCACATACTGACACAGGAAAGGGACAACTTTTCAAATAGCAATGAACCTGCAAAAGTATTTATTATTACATTGTAGAAATATTTTGAAACATTCGGTGAGTAAAATTTATAAAATCAATGACAGCAAAGTCCAGAAACAGGTAAGTGGAAGGAATGGGTGGAAGAAATGGAGAGGGGTGTAGGGGGAGCTGAGGGATCTGAAACTCTTGCTTCCCAGATCATGCACTCCCACTACCCAACACTTTGTTCTAATTCTATTGCAACGTAACATGTAATTTTTCATAATCTTTTTCGGTTCCTGCCACCATGGGAATCCCACCACCTCTGTCTTCTGTACCCCACAGTTCCCTCCTGTACCCCAGGGATCCAGTCCCTTGTCCCATGTCCCCCTCTACAGGTAACCTCAGTATTAAGTGCTAGTTTGTTTTCTAACACCAGAAGCTAAGACAAAGATAAAAATCACAAACCATTCAACATTGCAGAATGTTAATCATTCAAAAACAGTTAATAGAACCGAAACATGCATGCAATGTACCTTGCTTTGTAGCCAACTTCAGCGCAACGAAAGAAGACTTGAAAACCATCAGTGAAGCCTTCCGCAATGCAACTAGATCAGTGAGGCCATGCTTGTTGCCAGTTGGCTCTGAGGAACTCTTAATTTCTGCTCCACTAAATCCAATAAATCCTGAGCATCTTGATATTTTATGAAGGAGACAGCATTCAGTAACACTTAAAAAAGACATCGAAGAGCTCTTTACAATCTTCTCCAACTTTGCACCCTTGCTTTCTGGGCTAAACAAAAATGAGCTAGGTATCACTACAACCTGATTCAGAACTTCCAAGATCTTCTTGAAAATCTGTGGTGGGAGTCTTGGATAGTGAAGGTACTGGATCAAGGTTGCCATGACAGTGCAAAGTTGATTGCCAGTAGCATCTGTTATGTCTGTAATTTCCATCTTATTTACACAAAGAGAATCAGTTTTCCCTTCACACAAATCTTCAGCAGGGTTGTTTTCAGAGAGATCTAAATCAGACTCTTGGGACTTGAACAAATAATTCTCATTTTGAGTAAAAGTGTTTACAACAGATTTGTTCTGAAGTGTTCTGTTGATCCCCAAGTACTTTCCTATCAATGCAATGCAGTACAGATAAGCTACTAGGTTACTCTCTTCAGTTCGACTAATGCCTTCCCTCTTCACATTCTCTTGATTGTGAATTGCATCTCCTAATTTCAAACTCGCCTGAAGTACAACAATATCCTCAACAGGTCCAGCATGGTGACAGGATCGCATAAAAGAATACACTCCATTTGGTCGTACAATAAAAGGAATGTATTGCAATAAGATATGCTCCAGGTTAAAACTCCTTAAAATTAATTCAACCAGCTCAATGTTTGAAACATTAGTAACAGTTGAATTATCTGCTTCATGTGTGCAAGAACATTTCTTATTGTACATGTTGGTTTGTTTCTGGGAATCTTCATGCCTGCTACTTTGCATTTCTCTAGAGCTTGCAAGGATTTTGCTCAATAATTCCATGGTGTAAAGCTTTCTCCAAGGCTGCTCAACTTCTTTACCAAAAATAAAAAGCGTCTGGAACCAATCGTCTTTAATCATTTGCTTGGGTAGCGTCCCAAGAATTAGCACAATAGCCTTGGTTGCAGAAAACACAACATGTTGGTTTCTGTGATCCAGATATTTTAACAAACCGTCAACTAAACAGTTATTCGAAACGAGCGCATTTGTAATGATCTTCAAATACGGGCAGAAAACTGTTTCAAGTCTCTGATAAAGCTTTTGAACTACAGTAAGAGCTAGCAACATTGAATCGATATTGCCATTTCCCCAAGTGAGGGTTTGTTGAAAGTCTCCAAGCAGGTTGTAAACACCTCTTTTGTAAACCTCTTCGAAACAGTTGCAGTTAAGTACTACGAAATAAAGCTCTTCCAGTTTATCCATGGCCATGAATCGACTTTTAAAAGCATCAATTAGCAGAGAGTTTCTGTGAATTTTACAGTCAGCAAAGCCAATTACCCGCCATGTTTATTTTCTGCACTCACTGGTACTTACATGATGTGTATACAATTTGTTGATTGACCGCAGACTTTGTGCTGGCTCATGGCGCACGACGCACGCGCATCACTCACTTCCTAATATTTTTCTTTCAAAATGTCTGCTCCCAGAAGACCGCCACCTCCAATCCCGCGACCAGGTACCGGAAAATGCTGCGGTTTCTGCTAAATATTTTCAAATATTCACCGCTCTTTAATATTCTATTTTCAGATCATGTGCAAGTTGTTAGAGCGTTGTTCAATTACACAGCTCAACAGGTATATTTAATACAAACTACTTTCGAACGTTTGGTGCACTTTGAACAGCGCTGCATGTAGAGTCATACACTTCGTTCTTGCTAAACTCTGGCCTGACGCCTCATTTGCCGCTTGTTTTCTGTTCCTTTGCAGCCAGACGAAATCAGTTTTGAAGAAGGAGATATTCTGTACATAATCGATAGGGTAACTTTGCGAACTCGTATCTTTTTAATTTATGACTGACAACAGTTTTCAATTTGGTTCATCCAAGTGTTGGAGTCTAGCTTGTTTTTGTGTTAGCGGTATCATTATTAACTGAAGGTTTACTTCTTGTCTAGTATTGCATACACGTTTTTTTCATTTGCGCTTCTAGCTCTACGCATTGAGTACTGTTCAATCCAGTACGCTGACGTCCTACTTGACCGGAAGTTAATATGGATTACACGGCAATTGGTTATATTTGCACTTTTAATATATCTGTTGCCATCGTTGCCAGGCAGGAGTTGGCACGGGAAATCTGCAGGAAACCGAGGCATTTCTGTCATGGACTTTAATTATCTGAGCAATTATCCAATCAGAGAAAAAATAAAAAAAATTATTCAGTCAGAGAGTGGGTTATATGACATAACATGCATGTAGAAGAAAGAGGGTTTCTGTTTGCGTAAACGTCTGGTACAGTCATGGTAAAAGAAGTACACAGATCCAGTCTGAAACAGTGAGACAAGCTTGAATAAACCTAAGTTGCTTGGTTTTTGGAACATCTGGATAAATTTGTGTTTGTTTTTAGTACAGCAAAGGTCCATAGCCACTTTTATCCTGGAGATTTGGTCATCTGTAAGGGAGACCGGGAGATTCGTTCTGTATCCAGGAGACTCCTAGATAATCCGGGAGGGTTGCCATGACTGGTTCTTTGAAAAAATATTCCGCCAGGCCCTGTGCCAGAGGTTGCCTTCCATAGGGCGGGTTTCGGATAATGGTATGGAAATGGAATTGAATGTGATAAATGGAATTTCCCAGTAGCATCTATTGTGTTATTCCTCCTGACACATGTAAATGAAGTGGCCCTGAATTCTGTAGTCGCTCCCTAGTCAAACTCTAAATTCTAAAAATTCTTAGTGGTTTTAAAATTATTATGGTTCAATATTTATTAAATAGAGTGCTGGACCATGGTGGAAGGCCAAGGTAGGAAACAAAACAGGACTGATACCATCTAATTATGGTAAGCCCAAATTTTACTGTCCTTTAATGTTAATGGGGCTCTGTGTTGTGTGCTTAGTCAAGACACTTTACTCTCATGCTAGTCTCTCTCTTCACCCAGGTGTATAAATGGATACCAGCTAATTTATAAGGGGCAACTCTGCAGTGGATAAGCATCCCATCCAGGGGGGAGTAGAAATACTCCTAGCCGCCTCATGATACAGAAACCGGGATAAGCTCCGGCAGTACATTACCAATGCCTTAATAAACAAGGCTGGTGAACCATAATTTAACAAAGGGCTCAAGATACAAAATGCTCAATATACACAATCTAGCTAAGCTTCACAACAAAGCACACCTCTTTGAAACAAACAGAAAGTTTGAGACTTTGCAAACAGTTTGAAAGCTTGGAACGTGAGCCAAATCAAGCGGCACAGGGAAAGCATTTTGATTTGGCAAATTACAGAGTCTACTGAGGTGTCAAACTGCGAAATCAGGGATTCAGTATCTTGGTCTGGTCTTGTGGCTCAATTCAACTTAAAATGTTGCATGATTACAGCATAGACTGAGGGAACCTTTTCCAACATGTTGCAGCATAGTAAGGCCCTACAGTATGTAGTCTTGTCACACAGAATTGTTATACACTTACATCATTCACTGTCTTTGCTGATATGTGACTGAAAATGAAACAAACGTTTCTTGGGTATGAGGAGCGGTTTTCTTTTGGGGGGTGGGGGGAGAGTGGCATTGCATACACACAGGTGACATCCCGAAAAACAACTGTGAAGGAGGACAAAGATCTATATCTGTGATGTAATCTCGATAAAAAACATCTGCAGTGTGTGTTTTGCACTGGAGACATCCCAGTGTAGCAGTACAGTGTTGGAGGGCAAGAAGTGAGATTCCCAAGCTGGCAGGAATCTAGATATTGAGGAAAATTTCACAGAATTGCATAATATTTTTGGGGGGTGGGGGGGGGGGGCAATTTACAAATGTACAGCACAACCACTAATGACAGGGTGGGAACTCTGAGAAAAGGTATGGGAGTTTGGAGATCCCCCTTCCTCCCCCTCCCGGTGCTTTGAGGATGAAGTAAACACTTATTTGGATATTAATTTTTAGTTGGGGAACATACTGAATCAGTAGAAAATCCCTTGCATGAAGCAGCTAAAAGAGGTGAGAACATTAATGAGCATTGATTTTGTTTTCTAATCAAGAAAAATGGGTGTAGATGTCCATTTTGTTTAAACTCGAGAAAGACTTTGGAATGGATGTAGATCTGCATTTAGATTGATTAAGTGCATGTGTACAGCAATTAACAACTAGATTATGAGCTCAAGATTTGTATGGGGTGATGGTTGATGACGCCGAAGGCTGAATCAACCATCACCTCAGAAATCGAGAGCGAATAATCTAATTGATTTAGTAAAAATCATGATAAACAAATCATGTGTCAGTGAAAAAGTTCTAAATCTTCCTGTGAAACGTCGCTAAAGCGCGAAGACGTCGCCATTTTGAAGACGACCTTCAACCACAGCACTCTAATAATGGCTGATAGTGTGCAGTAGCTCAGCCAATCAGATTGCGGCATTTGCATTAGAATACTAGTAGATTTTTACTAAATATAACTAGTAGTTGTGTGCTAATATCAGGTTAGCTAGTATAGCTAGGAATTAATGTTAAAGTGAAAGTGTGGATAGAGAGGTTTTCTTGTTCTAGTAACTGAAGTAAGCCAAAATCAAATTTATTTCCTTTGAAATCTTTTGGTGTAAATTATGAGCCATTATGTGCAAGAGGCAGTTAGTTGGGTATACCCTTTGTTAAAAATCACAAGGATCTTAGCAGGATTTCCAGCAGGATCGATTCAAGAATTGGTCACAGAAAATCCTGCCAAGATTTTGTCTACAGGCAGTCGGTTCATGGCAAGAAATCTGCCAAAAACTTGCCAAGAGAGTAATACTGGTAGACACTGCTGCAGGGGCATTATTATCATTTGACTTGGTATCCATTTTAAAACTGAATAGTAATGTTCTGCAGTCATCAAATTGTTAATAGACCTTTTACATGCCGTGCGGGCATTGGGCACTGGAGCTATATATAATAGAAATAGGTGACAGCTCTGGACCTTAATGGTTAAACATTGGTGAACATATACCTCCAGGGCCCAATCCTCACGTACATGTATGTAGCATGTAAAAGGTCTATTGAAAGACAGTAATCTGACTGTTAACACTAACTGAATTTATAGTCCTGCAGTAGAGAAATAGCTGACCAGGAAGTACACAACAGTAACCAACAGTTAGACTGTTTTTGAGACTCAGAAAGATAATAATTATCATAGCCAGCACAGAGGTATGCAGCTATTAACAGTAAAATAATATAGATTTAGCCAAGCTCCATTCCAGAAGCCCATCACACTCATTTGTGAAAATGCCTTCACAGCCAAAATAAATCAGAATAAAAATTAATTTAAACATCATCTCCAATCGGCCATTTTACAGTTCTGTGCTTAGTTACCATGCCTTTGAGTGGAATTGAGGCTGAAGGTGACCTTGCATAGATACAAACCCTCTTGCTTTTGATATGTAAATCGTTTTGGTGTTATGCTAAATAGTTTCTGGTCTATCATCACAAGGTCACCCTGAGCCTTGCTTTTATACAAAGGCCTGGTTACATTTCACAGAACTGTAAAATGGACAATTGCAGAAATTCCACTGAGAACGACCATGAAAAATTACAAAATTCTGTCACAACCTTAGAAAAAATCAGACTTGAGCCCGTGATCACTGAAAAACCAATAACTGGTCAACGGTCAACTTAAAAACACCATGACCTCGATAAATTCTAAACCTGACCCGTGATATGGTCATGTGATACTGGTCAGTGGATATCTTCTTTTGATAGCTGTCAATTGACCATAACATGGCAAAGATGTAAGTTTTTGGTAACCTTTTAAAATGTTAACCAGATAGAGCTTTCTTTGGACTATGGCCGCCATACATATGGGCCGCCAGAGCTCCGCTATAATTAATATCAAATATTTGGTCTTTTTTTCATTTATATAGTATTTTAGTGTTAGCTAAGTTATAAAATCTTTCAGACACCCGTCTGAGATTAACAGTTTGTCCCAACAGAGTCAGTGTGAGAGCATGTTGGCTATAAAATAAAATTATTGCTGTTGACAAGGATGCTGTTTATCTAATATTGCTGGTTTAATCTTTGTATTAGGAAACATGGGCTTTCTTCAAGAATGCCTTCAAAACAAGGTATAATCTTAGTACGAAATCTTTGTACATGGAGATGCTGAAGATCAATAAAGATTTTCTTTTCACTTGACTGACAACAGATATGGTTGTTTTTACATTCCATTGTATTCTTAGAGTTTTCACTAAAGTACGTAATATACCAACAAGAAATCAAACAGTTCTCAACTGAGTGTTGTAACACCAAATAAACCAAAGTAATCACTCTAGCTAATCAGTAAGGCCATGGGCGATCCCATGAACCAATCAAAACATGAAGCCAGCCATTTTAGTTAGCGTGCATTGGGGGAAAACTTGTATGAATGGTTTTGGTTTTACTTCCAATCACCGAGTGTAGTAATTGCAAAACCAAAGCAAACACGAAATTACCTTTGACACTTAAAACTGTTAGCATCAAGTGCATGTTTATAAATTATACAGGGCTGAAAATGACGGCCGGTCAATGTACAATGTCCGGGCTGATTAGCCTGCAGTGCAGGCGTTATTTTGGAGCAGAATGCTAGACGCTAGGTAATAAATTGTGTTTTCGTTGCCGCCATCTTCGGCGCTTTACTGGTAGAGGATTGGTGCAGAGGCGAGGTGGCCCCCTGGTCCATTTTTTTTTTTTACTTAACACCTACTCCCTCAGGAAATATTTCCTTGCCCCAATCCTCCACAGCTACCAAATCCAAAATGGCGGCCTAATACGAAAATGTGCACTAGTGCGTCCAAAATACGCCTGCACTGCAGGCTAGGCCTGATTGGGGTTTTGACCGGTCAAACATTTGCATAACCGGTCATGTTGACCGGCCACATTCGATCATATTGAGGAAATAAGTTTGTGTGTTACAAATTAGTTTCACAGCTCAGAAAAACAGCAACAGGTATGATTAAAAGTTTCGCTTCTTTTCAAGTTTATTCGTGTTTCATTTACTGTGTCATTTTCATCGTCATGTGGCATTATGTCTGGAAACACAAGCTGAAGTTTTATTACTGAATGCAAAAATGAACTTGAATGGTGACAGTAGTGTCACGATTGCTACAGAGATAAACTTACGAAAAACATTTGAATTAAAAAAGAACAAAGGTTATCGAAAAGAGTAAATATTTCACTAAAAATTGTAGCTGCACATGTCATGAGAATTGCAATTGGCTGAATTGACATGGGCTGTAATAATATTAATTCACTGCATGATTTTATGGCAAAAATAGGTAATCCGAGTTGCTGTTCGACAGAAATGTGGTTTTAGTATAGGGACCTAACTTTAGACTACTGGGGGAAAATTGCACAGTACATTTTTTATTTGTCCGGCCAGGAATAAGGTGTGACCAAGCTAAAACTTACTTGGCTGGTCATTGTGACTGGAGACTCTACGGATTTTGTTTTCAGCCCTATAAATAGTCACTGTTATTAATTCTACAGGTGTCAGTCAATGGTCTTGACAAGGCTGGATCCACTCCTCTTCACTGGGCGGCACAAGGTGGACACACAGGTGTGTGATCATCGTCAGATGATCAGGGGTTTCAAAATGTTTTGAAGTGGGTGTCGTCCACTGGAAGAGTAGGCGGCTGTTACACAAGCTGATTGCTATGACCAGAGTAGCCGGTGGCATAATAGTCAAGTAGCCAGTGGAACTCCGGCAGTCGCCGCCTTGTTTTGAAACCCCTGAATGATGTATTGATTGCCATGGTTTTTATTTATTAGCACTGGAAAAATTAAAGCAAAACAGGTATAGATTTAACAAATATAAATTATTTGAGCCAGGAAATAAGAAACAATGAACAGATAGAAATAAGTAAATAACTTATACATGTAGGTGGCTTTTGGTAGGAGTGAAATCTATAATCTCTACGTTACTAGTCAGGTGTGATGTGCTACACCATCAGAGTAACCATGCTGGATACATGGCAACATATTGAATGGGATGTACATGTAAATAGATCAAACATGGCTAATCCAAGGGACATTTTTCAGCGAGACACAAGTGTGTTTCATGGAGCTGCTATCCCGACGATTGGGGTTACGTAACAAATAAAAGAAATTAGATTATTTCTATTAGACTGAATTTAATAGAAAAGTAATGATTAAAGCAGTAACTGGACTGAGTGAATAGTTGGAAGATAAACAAGAAAAGCCAAGCACAAATTAATTACAAGTTAGATCAATTTAAAATGAACATTATTACTCTTTCAATTGTATGCCATAAAGTCCTGGAGTTGGTGAATTATTTGACATTTGAAGATAATAAATTTTGAGGTTAGGAGAGCTACTGAAGAATTAGGTTTAGAAACAGTTCAGAAAAATGGCAAGAAGGAACCCATCTACGTGAATTGTGATTGAGACTGTCATGCAGGTGTCATCACATGTATAAATAAAAGGGGAAATGGACACCCACATTACTGTCCCAGCTACAGTTTATAACTGTTAGGATCAAGAGGCACCTACAGAACCAACCAAAATTGAAAAATTGTGCAGTCAGACACACTTATAGCTGGAACTTTAATTTTTTACTGTCTTATAATGATTTTTACTTAATTTCAAACAGAATGCGTAAAAGTTTTGCTTGCACAACCAAGAATACAAATCTCGGTCCAGGTACTTTTAGCTCTTATAATACAAAATCTAAGTATTTATAGTATTCAATATAATTATGTAACAATGATGGTAAAATAAAAGAGTACAATAACTTATATTGTTGTTGGGTGCAGTATAAATTGCACCTTCTCATTTCAGTATAATTTAATTTAGTTTATCATTTGACTTTCTAAGATCTTGAGAACACGAAAAATGTAAGATGGTATCACATGTACAATGTAGTATGCCACATTGCAATAATTTACTATTAACCTCATTTTTTATGTAAAATAAAAACGTTGTACTTTGTTGTACAATTTAATTTGCAAGACTGTGGACAAATCTTGGCAAGCTGTGTACATCGTTCAGATTTCATGCATATCTGTTATGTACAAATAAGGAATACTGGCTTTCTGACCATAAGTAGGCATTATTGTCACTGAAAAGCCCTTTTTAGGGAGTGTCGTTAAAGTTTGCACTGTGTGACAATTTGTTAAAAACTTTGTCAAGTATAACAAAAAGTTATGTTATGAAATTTTGCCTTGTAGAACAAGCTTGGAGATACGCCTCTACATTCAGCTTCATGGAAAGGTCATCCAGACATTGTTGAATTACTGCTAGAACGAGGTACAGCAAGAATTCTCAAGAATTATTTTAATTAATGCTCCCACTGTACTCTGACTGATGACTTTGGAAATCAGCCATTCTGTTACTTGGACAGTCTTCTCAGTCTGAATTCATAGCCACCCAACTCACAACTTGGTAGAGCTGTTCAGTAATTGTTCGGTAATGTACCAGTAATTGCTAAAAGTCAGAAATAGGGAAGAGATAATCATGAGCTGTATTGTAACATGAGTCAAATTCAAATTCATTTTTCACCTTTTCTTTCTCTTAATAATATCCTTTTCCTATAATTGTTATTGCCCAACAAAATGTTGCAAAAAAAAAAATAAGAAGCAACAACAAAACCGGACAATCATCGAGACTTGACAATGATTTGATTGCAATAGGGAAGATTACACTAAACTCACCTCAAAAAATGGAAAATTAATTAAGAAGTCGTTAGAATAATAATGGAAGTACCTGAAATGTCACTGATACATTTATTGTAAATTACGAAGACAAAAAAGGAAAAAAGAAAAGCCAACATCGAGGTTGTTCCTGTCTGCCACCCATCCTAACAGGGCTTAACTTCAGTGATCGGACATGAACTTGTGCTTCCTTGTGGTATCAGCAAGAAAGGGTCAAGGTCATGCAAAGAGAGAACAACATTGGTTTAAATGGATCTTTCTTTTTATTTGGCACTCTTTTCTAAAACTAGACTAGACCTGAATTTCCTGATTCTTAGTCTTTCTCTTCTACTACTGGCACCATAAGGAAGCACCGGTTCTTGGATGGGTGGCAGGCTGTCTGAAAGGAATTTATATAATTTGGTTTTATCAACTGGGTTGATAATGTCAATTGGCCACCGTAAAGAGTTTCAAGAGCTGACGTTTCGAGCGTTAGCCCTTCATTGTGTGCTTGAAATCAAAATGACTGCCTGGATTTGTTGTTGTATATTTTCTTTACTTCCACGACATTTTGTTTCACAATAGCAATATTGTAGAATAATCAAGCTATGTTATTTTTAAATAAAAGAAGAAAAGGTGAAAAAGAAGTGGACTCGAATTCACAGGCTCAAACTTGACACATGATACGTGTATCTACAGTGTAACTTGAGAATCAGCATTGCCATTCGATTTACTGAGAAACTTGGTATGTGTAAAATAATCTGTTTTAATAATCTGGTATGGTAATAAAGTTTACCATCATCATCATCATCACACATAGAACCAAACCCATCACACAGATATACCAAACTTATCAAAGCAAGATAAACAAATTTTGTAATCCAAAGTTCACCAAACCTTAGGGCACCATATTTCACTATGGAATATCTTAAATCTAACAGGTGCCAGGACAGACATTCAAAACAATGCAAAGCAAACTCCCAATGATCTAGCAAGAGATCCTGAGGTCAGCCGACTATTAAGAGGAGCTGTAGGTGAGTGAACTCATACACAGTTGAAGCCCACTTTGCTTCACCCTTATAGTGCCAGTAATGTAGCAGCTGTCAAAAACTGCTTTTGTTTGGTATTGTAAGCAGCTTCTATTGTTTTCAAGTGTCAGTCATTGTTTCAATTGTTAGTCTTTTGTTTTGGACCAGGGTATCAAACCAATCACGTTATATGTTACGAGAGCAGCTGCATCACCCCACAGTGCCTCTGTCTACCTACTGTAGGTTTTTAATGCTGGAGGTAACCCTGTGATAGACTAGCAAACCAGTAGCTACAACTTTACCTTTTACCCATAGCTACGACCACTATGAATAAAAACAAATTTGAACTGGAACTCTTACCCTATATTTATGTATTTTTAAACTAAGCAACTGTTCTTACAATTGCCTGTGACCACGTTTAACTAAGAATTTACCAACTGGCTTTTTCTTTTGTTGTTAAGGTCTCATAAACAACCGCTCAAAAATTTTTGTTTGTATTAATCAAAACTTAATTATTAGTACCGTATGGTGGCCGACTGTTATCACAGAAAAATTGGGCCAAATTCTTAAATATCCGAAGTAAAAAAAAACTTTTTCGTTGAATAAATTTTTTCTGAAAAAAATATATAATATAAAAAAATAATAGGGATATACTACAAATGTTTTAAAATAAATTTAACTTTGGTTTAAAAAAAAGGAAAAAAAATGAAGAAACATGTTTCGAAAAATTAAATTTATTTTAAAACATTTTTAGTATATCTCTTTTATTTTTTGTATACATCTTTTTATTTTTTCTTCTTCGGATATTTAAGAATTTGGCCCAATTTTTCTGTGAGAACAGTCGGCCACCATAGTACCGGTAAAAGTAAACTCTACTTGATTACGTAGCTGAAAGGAAAACATGTTGTTGCTAATAAATTTTATGACATGATTTATGGCTGGAGAAAGGTTGTCCGGTGGAAAGCTTTAAACTAAAAGCTCCAGTAAGTAGCCAGGCCCTGTTTCGTGCATGCAAGAGCTCATTCTTTTCATTGAGCACTCTTCTTATGAGCACTTTTTATATTCTCGAGGTGGTTGCATACTAGCTTAATACAGCATAAAAGAGCTTTGACTGTGTGACAAAACACACGCATGTCTGTACATCAGACGTTACCAACTTGTAAAGTAAACTAAGAATTGAATTATCATGCAACAGTTTTTGGGCATGATTTTAATTTTTAATTCTCTTTCAGAAGCGCCAGGTGCTGATGACTATGGAGAAGAAGAAGACTCTGATTAAGAAGGGAACTTTATGCAACACGAAGAGTTTCACAATCATTCATCTGATGTTTTGTCCTTAGCTGGAAGGAAAGAAGTACTCTTCTTGAAACACACACTTGATCACTTGCAAGCACACTAGCTAAGTTACAAATTACTTGACAAATGAGAAGCATGCAGGCATATTAATTTGTGCATTTTATAGTAGATAATATTACAGACATACGTATAAACAAAGTCATTTGTCTGAATATTTCATAAACTTGATAGTTTAATATCTTCTACTGAAGATAAAATTATTTTAAAAATTCAAGATGCTCTTCAGGGCTGGCTTTAAAATTTGACTAACAATAACCAAGGATTAGAAATGTTTTGTAGATTTTGTGATAAGCCAACTTCAAAAACAGAAAAAAACTCACTAGATATTTCACTCTTTGTGAAAAAATTCAGGAAGAAAACTGCCAGTAAGTGCTTTGAAGCTGTGTTTCTCCTTTGTGATTGCCATACATGTCCATTAATTTTACTTTGGAGAATTTAGGGGTACATGTACATCATGTCCCATGATAACTTATTGCATCCCCAAGTTTACATGGCTGCATATAACAGTTAGACATCAGTCAATGGCCAACCAAAATTTGACAATGTTTGATTAAATCCAAGCTCTAGTCGGACAGAATGTCTGGACAATTTCTTACGCCTTCCCATGGAAACTCCAGTGTTTTTGGAGAAAAGCATGCTGTCTGAACGATTGATCAGTGTTCCAGATAAGGGACGGGTCTTGCGTCAAAATCCCGACAAGGTCAGCTTCCTGACCCGACAAATAAATGATTTGGTGGGAACAATGGGAGTTTGACCCGTTGGAGTTCATTCTTGGAACCTTGCCTCTAAAACTTAACTGGAACCCTGTTGATATTGATAGTGTATGAGCAGCATGTGTTTTGGCCAGCAGTTTCTGATGATTCTCTTAGTCTAGTGTTGCTTACTAAGGTCAGGGAAACTTGTTCAAAGGTCAGTGAAAAGTTAGGGGAAAGTCAGGTAACTTTCTTAGTTTCTGGTGAGTGGCAACCCTATTGTCATCATAAAATGAAATGATAATAAATATTATGTCAATCACTCTTGGGAATCACAGGATTAAAGGCAGGGCATCCCACTGATTATTAATATTCTGTTTTCCTAATTGTTAAATTATTGTGAAATGCCATTCTGTTAAAGTTTCTATAGAGCAATATAGAATGAGTATGTGTATTTTATTGGGGAAGAAGTACTGTATAGCAAGGATGGATTGCTGTTTATCAAATTGGATTTTGTGATCATAGGAAGTAAAGAAATATTGATCATCCTGTCTGGATCAAATTTTGAATCTTTGGCCATAATACTCTTCTTACTTGTTGGCATTTCCTTGCTATCACAATTGTTTGCTTTCAATTTCAAGATAATAAAGCAAGTTCATTTAGCCACCTCCTGGGCATACTTCTGAAACTTGATACATGTATATCAGCAGGGAAACTGCACCTTACTCTCCTTTAAAGGAGAATAATTATTAGGCTTTGCTTAAAATATATTAAGAATAATTTTAAGTGTTATCACAAACATTTTATACTTGTTACAGTCAGAACTGTTTATAAATGCATTCTGCATGTTAAAAATGGGTATTGCTTTCATTCTACTTAAGCAGTTTGTTTTCTTAGTTTGATTCACATTGTTATGAAGTTACATCTTGCATTCAAAAGATTTCAGCCAGTTGTGTTTTAATAGCAATGTGCACTGCTAATGGATATTTTCAAAGCAAACAACTGTCCCAAAACGTCTGTTGTAGTCTACAAACAGAGTTGTGGTCTTCAATTTTGTCACATGATTTTCATTTTCACTGTGTATGTTCCATCCAATGTTCAGTGGAACTTTTAAAATTTGAATTGCATCTTTTTTTCAAGCAGAATGCTTCAGCCATTTTGACTGTAAAAAGGATAAAAGAATTTCACTGAACAAAGAAAAACAGCCAGAAACCATAGATTTGTGGCTTTGAGCACAGTTTTTTACTACAAAAAATTCATAAATTTACCTGCAGAAAAGCAGAGGCTACTTCCACACTAAGCCAGATACATTTGAAAACGGCATTTTTGTCTTAAAAGCCGATAAAATGTTTTCTGTCCACACTATACCATTTTCAAATCTTTTTACCATACATAATGAAATGCTGTCTCACCAGAAATGCTTGAAGACATGCTAGAACATGCACGCATATTACCTGAGCCACATTATGCGACTGATTCAATGTCGGCTTTTTCACAAAGTTCTGTTTTCGCCATCCATGCTAACACACCTAGCCAGCATTTTCAACTTTATCCACTTTGGATAGTGTTTTCTGTTTTTGGTGACCAAAACCTCCATTGTAGTGTGGACATAAGGCAAATCCCGAGAAGAAAAGTTGCATTTTCAAATTTATCCAGATTAGTGTGGATGTAGCCAGAAAGAAATATTTAATTAGGAATGAACTAAGTAATACATTAGAAAGTGAGTTCTTTATATGTCATCAAATGAAGGAGCACAAGTTTAGATCTACAAGATACAATCCATGTTGTTTTATTTTTGAAAGATTTTTTTAAAATATAATTTCTGAAAAGAAGTCAGTCCACTTTTCATTTTATTGGTCCATATTACGGTATAGGGTAAATAGGGTATTTGCCATCTACCACTGACTTAGGGCAGTGCAGGGGCCTAATTGTTAGTGCACTGGATTCCATTTGAGTGGTCTGAGTTCAAGCCCTGATTGGGGAACTGTGTTGTGTTCTTGAGCAAGACACCTACAGGGTACATACTTTCAAAAATTCTCTTCACCCAGGTGTATGAATGGGTCAAGGTAAAGTATGCATACAAGCCCAGTGGCCCATCAGGCCAGGCGTATCCTGGTTTCCGCATGAAGCGATGGAGAGTATTTCTACCACCCCCCCTGGATGGATGCTAGTCCATCGCAGGGTTACCCCCCCCCCCCCCCCCCTCCGCAGTAAATTTGCCAGTACCCATTTATACACCTGGGTGGAGAGAGCACTGTGAGAGTAAAGCATATTGCTCAAGAACACAACACAATGCCCCAGCCAGGGCTTGGACTGAAACCATCTGATGCAGAGTTCAGTGCACTAACCATTTGGTCACTGCACCTCCCGTATAAATGGGTAATAACGAATTTAATGCTGGGGGTAATCTGCGATGGACTAGCATCTGATCTGGGGGGAGTGGAAGTACGTTCAAGCCTGGTGGGCCACTAGCTTGTACTCAAACTTCACCTCGCCTTTGCCATCTACAATTTACTGTTTAGTAACCAGTTGTTCCAATTTTGAGCAGTGTATAAAAAGGCATACATGGTTGGCTGTTGGTTAATGGTGCAGTAAAAAAAATTGATTAGTTCAGCAGAACCTCTTACAGCACCTCTATCCAACTAGTTGTACTTATAGGTACAGGTAAATTGTTGGGGAAACCTTTCTAGGGCACTACATTCACAGTCCTATGTGGAGATCCAGAAAATGGCAAACCCCCATTCAATGGAAGATCATTGGAAATTCTGTAGGGGTGGTGGTCTCAAAAGTAAATCAGTTTCTGGACAGTGGAGGGGATTCAACCCAAACTTTGAAATATGACAAAATCATGCAAAGAATTTTGGATAAACATTGTTGCGGACACAAATTTTGTGTCCAAGACACAAAAAAATAATGTCTCTGATTTTATTCAAACATTGTGTCCGCAAATGTTTCCGCATTTGCGCGCGACAAATCGTCATGAGCAACAATGTGTCCTCGTTTGCCACCACCTTAAGCCGTTAAGGGTTCTGCAAAAAGTTGATTTACTCAGTACCAACATCTTTAATTTTTGATTCTAATATTAAAATTGAAAATTAAAATTTTCATTACGACTTTGTCTAATATGCAGCATTTTATGTGACTTCCCGACGAGATTTAGACGGTAGATTAGCAGCTCTCGTAAGCAGGGTATCGAGCCACGTTTAGGATGTGCAGCCTATAGTGTATGTATTATACTGTAATCAAAGCTCAAGAAATGCACAATTCTTTTTCTCGTAAGAAAAAAATTCCACGAAACATGATCAGAATATATATTTGTCTACAATTAGCCCGTTTCTCCTAACACCATTCCTGACCATTTTCTAGATAAATATGTCAGGCTAAAATATTCTACCCCCTATTTAACTTACATATGTCACATAACGATTGATTTCTTCGGTCTTCCAACTCTTTCGGGCTTAGTAGACAAAACTCCCTTCATTACACCAACTTGCGCTACCAAAGGGGTTTTTGTTTTTTGAATCAAAGGCAAAAAGTGGTGTCGGCTTGATCTGTCTGATCGGAACCCTGTGGATCCGTTTTCCTCCAAGGTTGTTTCTTTGTGATCAGCCTTAATTCTTCCTTCATCAGGAGCGTGCAAAGTTTGTGTACTCTCCCAAGTCCGTAATCTTTGGTTTACATCAAGAGCTTCTCTAAGCAGTTCATCTAGTTTTTCTTCAGAAAGTTTATCCAAGTTCTCCATGAGTTTTTCGTACTTTGTTTCTAATCCAACCATATCTCCTCCTGCGTGATCATAAATCGCCACATCGCGAACATGCGAAAACGGGACACTTTCACCGCTCTTTTCGGACAACAGCAATGCCGATTTTACGCCATGCTGTGAAGAAGCCATGTTTTTAGCAAAACATCTGTGTTTATCAAGCGATAAACGTGAGAACAAATGTCTGATCAATCGGCAAACACATTTTCTCAATGTAATAACCAGCGATTTCACGCTACTTGTTTGTGGTTCTTTTGTTGTAGAATGCCTTGGTTACATGTCACGTTTCTTTTGTCAAACTAGCCACTCAGCGTCCTCAGAAGTTATTCCCGCGGGATCTCTCCAAATATGGAAGAGGGTATGTCAGAGATGGCCTGGGCACGTTTGACAGTTTCGCGCTAAAACTCGAGAGTTTGGAGGATATTTGCAATAGATTTCTGCTAATTTACGTAAATTGCAATGACAATACCTTCTCATTAACGAGAAAAATAGATAATTTTGTCTTTGGTGAGACAGTTTTGAGTTTTCCAACTGCTGAAGTGGCGAACAGACGTTGTCGCGGCAATGCCAGTTATGGCCGAAGTGGATATTTTTAAAAGCACGAATGACTCGCAAAATATATTGCACGAGGATGATCAAAATTGTGATGGAAGAGATCCTTGCAACCTTTCAACATCGGTGATAAGCGAGAGCAACAGTGTGGTAGCAAATGAACTCGATGGAAAGCTGGGCGACGAAACTGAGAACGTAACTCAGGGAAACCACGAAAGTGGAAATGGAGCACTGCCCACCGAAAACGGAGAAGACTTGCAAATGGAAATACCTCGTGGTACAGTGGCTCAAATCTCAAACCGATATTCTCTTGATATTCCGATTAACTTGGGCAGTGATAAAGATTCCAAGAAAGAATATTCTGATGTAGAGAATCCAGACTGCTACACTAACAGATCCAGAGGAGATCTTTTGCCAAATGCCTTCAATCTTACTCAGGCTAACAACTTTTCTTCTGAAAATCTGCAGTTAGGTGAACGCTCTGGTGCACCGTTTCAGAAACAGAGTACTGTACCAGCAACTTTGCTTACTACAGTACAAGATGAAACACAAGGTAACAGCGAGCAGGAATCTGGTTTTCCTTCACCAGTCATTGCATCATTGGCTAACAGTGGCACAAGCTCACCATATTTCACAAGATCATCTAAAAATACATGTCTAACAAGTTTTGTACCAGTTAAAGAATTACAAGTTAAAAATGTAACTTGCTCATCTATCACCTCAGGAACACCAACTGCAAGTGGTCTTGCAACTCTGTCAACGCCTCTGAGTACATTTGCTGTAATCTCACCCCAACAGAGCATTAAACAAGCACCAATAGTTAATTCAGCACTAGCCACAAAAGCTGTCTTGGCAAACAGTGTTAAAAATTCTCCTTACTTTACAAGATCAGCTACAAAAGCAGCTCCTCTAGCAAGTTCTGTACCACACAAAGCACCGACTGCTCAAAGTTCAACTTGTACACCAGTCACGTCTGCAACACCAACCACAAATGGTTCTAGGAATTCCTCGAAACCTTTTGCAAAATTTGCTATTTCACTCCACAAGAACAGTGAACCAACACCAATAATTTCATTTCCAAGAGCAGGACAAGATGTGTCACAAACGACTTCCACTACTTCTACTTCAATGGACACACAGGTGTTGGAAACGATGGCTCCTTCTACAATGCCAGCATCACTATCAAACCTACGTTTAGTCGTCGTGCGGGATGATCCTGTTTCTGCAAGTTCTATTCCACGCCATATTGTAACTCCTCAAAGTTTGGCGCAAGCTCTTGCTACATGTAACTTGCCAATGACCGTTTCAGCAACCAGCACTATGCCAGTGAATTCTAATAAACCAATAGGGATTCCAAATTTAGTTTACAAGTCTGAGAAAGCACAACCAGTCTTGGTGTCAAGTTTAGTGTCAGACACCCCAAATTCGTTACCACTTCCAAAAACAAGCAATTGTACAGTATTGGCCACAGTTCCAGATGCAATAAAAAGCTTAGACCCTATTAAAGTTCCAGTTACAGCTTCAACTAATGGAACAGCTGCAGCAAATACTTTGCAAGTAATCACTGCAAACCCTTCCCCCGAAAACGCAGCGCAAGGACCAGTATCCACTGCAGACAGTTCTTCTACCTCTACAGCTGATATTCCAGCTATTTTTCCAGACTTCACACCATGCCCCAAATGTAACTCCATTCTTGTCTGTTCATGTCCTGGGCAATCCGGTAGTGGGGCTGTTCCAACTTGTCAGGCTGCTTGCGAAGGTGTATGCACTTGTAATGGAACAAAAGCAGCCCAAACAGATGATTCAAATCCTGATCAAGATGCGAAGCCTCAAATTTTGCCTGCTGTGGTAAGCATATCATGTATCCTGGGTGTGTTGTGTTGTGTTGTCAGGCGTGACAGGCTATTCTTGTAGTATTTTCCCCACCTGGTCATAAACATAGAAAGTGGTTCATTGTTGAGGAAATCCAAGAATAAAATAATGTAAATTAATATTGATACTGTGGGAGTCACAGTAGCCTGATGGTTAGGGTGCTCTACTCTGGATCAGGTGGTCCAAGTTTGCTCACTGAACGGAGCACTACATTGTGTTCTTGGACAAGACAGTGGCACTCTTCACTAAGACGTATATACTGTGTTATACATGGGCACTGGCGAATTTACATGTACATGTAACGATCAGGGGTTGCCCTGTGATGGACTAGCATCCCATCCAGGGGGGGCTGGAGGGTGGGGCTAGAGATACAGTGTACTCCTAGTCACTTTATGTTCAGAAAACCAGGATAAGCTCTGACCCGATGGACCACTAGAGACGTATGCAGACTTTACCTACCTACACCACAGTGCTATCACTTGTATTGTACAGAATGGAAATATACCTTTTACCAGAGTGTGCAAAGTCTGGAGGGGAATAAAATTTTAATTGTTGTTTCGTTTGGGATCAATTTTTATAAAGGCTGATGAGCATTATAAAATTTTAATTAGACTTTCAGTGTGTCTGTTTGAAATAAAAGTTTAATTCAGAAAATATTTTTTTCTGAATTTACTGCATTAAAGAGTAGGAAAACAATGTGGAACTCAATTTTCAGGCTTGGTTACATCTCTACAGTATGGCTACTGGGAGCAATAAAGGCACTAGCATCTCATTAATTTTGTCACTGTACATATTTTTCTCTTCATCAGCCATTGGATGCTCTGGATGAACTGTTTGATGGCTTGGTTGAATATGACAAGGTTGCAAAAGCCGAACAACCAGAGGTACATGTACAAACAGTAACTACAGTGTACACGTATACTTATATGGCAAATTAACTAAAAAAATTCCCAGCCATATGGCACCTTCACTAACCTGAGAAGCAGCCATACTGGATTGCTGAAACAAAAGATAATATTTGCATAAAAATAGAGTTCAGTTCTCAGAGGATATATTTGGGACACCACCAATAAGGTTGCCGTAAGGTCATGAAATCGCTCCATTAGCCAATTTTTCTTTCAACTTCTTGTATGGCCAGGGCTTGTAAAAAAGTCCCATCCAGAACAAGTAGACATTGCGCATTACATTACATGCTCACTTACCCCATGGGAAAAGGCACCAGCAAGATTTCTGGTGTCAAAAATTCTGATTTTAAAACAAAAACTGAACTTTGACAACTGCATATAACTGCCCCCTCCCAGCAGCTGGAATTTAAGGGTTGGCAATGGCATTTATGTTACAGGTGTATGTCGAGCAAATCCCATTCCTGTTTTCAAATGAGGTTGTGTTTTTGTCAAGTTGTTTTAAGTAACTTTATAGTTGCATTTATGTATGGGCCAATACCGATGGTTGACTGACCTGACTCTGACAAGTGTTTTAACCTTTAATATTCATAATCACAGTCATTTCTTTTTTTTCTGTTGAATGTCAGGCCATCACCACAAGACTGTTTCCTTATCAACTCCAAGCTCTAAACTGGATGATAACAAGAGAAAACAACACTGACCTGGCTCCATTCTGGAAACAGGTCAATAAGAGCACATGGTATAACAAGGGAACAAGCATGTCCACTGATAGAAAGCCAAACTCTCCCAAAGGTGGCATACTAGCAGATGACATGGGGCTCGGGAAAACTCTCACAGTTATCACCCTGATTATGGCCAATCACCTCAATGGAAAACCCATGTTCTCTAGAAAATCTTCAACTAACAAGGTTTGTGAATTCTTCCTCTAATATCAGTGGAGAAGGACAGCTAAGGGGCAGGAGCTGGGAGAAATTGAGGAAAACCTCGCATTAATTAATATACTGTACATCTAATAATTTATGTTGATTCCTGTAGAAATAGTGCAAAGAGATGCGAACCACTTAGGGAATGGTGGGAAGTGGGAGGTTCCCCTGTCTCCTCCCCCTACCCACATTTAAGTCATGGGAGGTTCATTACACTTCAGATCTTGCTGTTCAGGTTCAAGCCCTGCCAGGGTCATCGAGTTGTGACCATTAGGCAACACACTTCTCTCTCATTGCTTGCAAGGATCCTTAACATAATAATTTTATTTGATTCCTGTGGAAATGGTCCCCACATATTGTAGCGTCTCACAGTTGGTGAAGCATCTGGATTAAACCAAATAACAGCATGCACAACAGAAGGAACTTTCAACAACAACCATGTGCTCTCTTTTATTCATATAATTTCTTTTTGCGGAATACAGTTACATTGATCATCAATGCCACGATCTCTCTCCCTTAGGAATAAACTGTCCTGTGAACAACTCCTTAAAAAGTCTATATGACCAAAAGCGATTGCTTTGGATTTGGTATCTCTAGAATGCATAGAAAACTATTCTGGATTTTTTTTTGATTCTGTCACTTTTCACCCCAAAATCAAGCTTTAAATTTCCCGCCTTGGCCACGCCCAATGAAGTTGACTGCGTGATCGAAGATTGGTGATGAATGACGTCACTTCAGGCAATTCCTTTCTTTGAGTCAGCAGAATTTGGACACCTCACAACAACACAGCTATCAGGCATATTATTCAGATGAAATCACTTTAATAATTAATTATATTTCTGAATTAACAGTGAAAGGAACTGACAGGAAGATTTGACGTTCTAGAACCAGGACTATTTTTTAGTAGCAACTCGTGGTCATCTTCATTGGGTGTGGCCGACGCGGGAACTTTTAAGCTCTATTTTGTGCCAAAAAAGTTGCGGAATCCAAAAAATAAAATTGAAATACTTGCTTATGCAATATAAAGATACCAAAACCATAATAGCCCTGTAGGCCATATAGACACTTTAAACAATACTGTAAATGAACCCTACAATTAATGGACTGGCATCCCATCTAGAGGGGAGTACATGCTTCATGCCACAGAAGCTGGGATAAGATCTGGCTTTATTGACCATGAGAATCAAATACAGCTTTTATACCTTCACCCCAGATATCAGTTATTGACTGTTACTAGTGAATTACAGTTTAATTTGTGATGAATTTTCCAGAGAGCAGCATCGTCCTCAGGCCAAGATGGAGACCGTAAATCTGAACCAGCAGTGAAGATGCTGCGGAGGGATAATAATAATTGTGATGACAATGGTGATGTTGTAATGGAGAACAAAGAAGCAGCGAAGACTGTAACCATTAAAAAACTGAAGGATGTGGATAAAAAGAAAAGGTATTTGCATGTACAGTACCGCTCAAATGTAAGGTACCACCTCTCGTCTCGTTTCTCCCGAGACGGTGGTAACTTACATTTGAGCGGTACTGCATCAGTGATACGCTGAGCAGGAATTTTTGTACAGTGTAGTGTGAACATTTTGTGGGTTTTATTTCTTGCGAATTTTCGATCTGTAAAATAAGGCCCCCACTGGAAAAAGTCCCATAAAGTAAAGCACCGCAAACATTTGCTAAATGTACAGTACCTTCAGCCAATCACAACTCACAACAGCTTTTTGTTGTGGTACGGGGTAGGGGTAGGCTCTTTGTTTGATTTTGGTGGTGTGAAGAACAGAAAATATTAAATGTTAATTCCCAGAAGAAATTTCAGTTAACTCAAACTGTAAAAATTTGTTACCTCAAAACACCAAAAATCATCAATCTGCAAAATATAGCTACTGCAAATGTTTCATGCCATGGTTAAGTGTGGGGTGAGGTTCATAGGCTGGGTACAAAGAACTTCAATTTTCCAGCCCTTAAACCAAGGTGTAACCAGGATGTTCTAACCCGGAGCTCATTTCCACTAGCCCGAAAAAATTCTCAGAAGTGTGATGAATTAATTAATTAATCCATGAAAACTTTCACTTGCCCAAGGATAATATCCACTAGCCCGACAGGAAAATCTACTAGGCCCGGGCAATCGGACACTAACTTCCATTGTACGCTGATAGGACATTAACCCTCTCTCTACCACCAGAACTTTTTTGCTGTAATATTATTGGCTACTTTTCAGAGTGTTTTAACATTGTTGCACTGGTTTGAAATGTTTTTCAGATTGGCAGACAGCAAGACTTTAAAGCAGCCAGGTTTTAAATTCAGGCAAATGTATCTGTCCAAGTTCTCCAGGTGCAGTGACCTTTCTGTATGTATAATGCCCCAATATTGCTACTTCACTTCCCTATGAAGTTAACATCATGGTTAGTTCTGACAATTAATTTTGCTCATAGCAAGTCAGTAAAGAAAGAAAAATGCAAGGAAGAGAATGAAGTCCCCAAGCCTAAAAATTCATCGACACCGATCATCATTGATATTGATGGTAACACACCATGGTTGTCCGGTGCAAAGGGGAATAATGGCAGGAAAACTCTGGTGCCAGATGAGGAGCATGGTGCAACACTGATTATCTGTCCATTATCTGTGCTTAGTAACTGGACCGTAAGTGTTAAAACTGGTCTCAATTTTTCGTGAATGTTAATAAGCTGTGATCTTGAAAACTTTAAGGTGCAAGCTGTTTAGAAAGGTTGGCACTTTATAACATCGACCTACCAGACGTTTTCTTGTGCAAGACTTCTTAAATTTTCGTACATGAGGTATAAATCACTTACCTGAGTTCTATTTTTTAAGGTAAAAAATCTGACCCCAAGAAGTCTCAATCCTGGGACGATGGATTACTAAGCAGGAATCATCCCCACTACACCACCAAGTCCAGCAAACAAAATTCTAATTTTTGGGCTACAAATCCCTTACCCTAAAAAAGGCTAATGTAAAGGCAAACTGCAAGCAACATAAAGCTAATTTAGGCTAACCGTAGTGCTACATGTACGTACTGACGGAACTGCTTATAGTAGGCTAACTGGGGTTCTATGTAGACTAATGGGAGTGCTACACTGTATGTAGCCTAACCAGAGTGCTGTATACATGTAGGCTAGCCGCAGTGCTACCCAGGCTAACCGAGTACTAATAACTGCTGTTATACTACACCTGTATGTGGTATAATTCATCACCAGGTGTTCACCTCCAGTAGCTCGATGTTATATCGTTGTGACCCTTTAGAAATCCTGCCAAAAGTGAGTTTAAAACAGCGTATTATCCACGTTGCTTTCAAAAGATGTGTGCTGCGAGGCTCACTGCGAGCCAAAAAGCATTCTAAAGCATTCAGGACGGGTGAATTCTGATTGCTTTGATTGTTTTGTTGCTAAGGGAATGTCATACTTGATCAGTTCATTGTGCATGTATTGTGTAAACACACGAAACAATCGCAAAGTCAAATAGCAACATGTCAATGGTAAAGGAAAAACAAATAAGTACATGTAGCAGGGTGCTGGCATACACAACAAAAAAAACAAGATCCTGAAATTTACCAGCAACATCGAAACAAGCAAAGAATTAAACTAAAAGTACTGTATCTGAAGCTTAATTACAATCAGTAACTGATTGATTATTCATTTGTCGATTGATTAGCTTCTGCCTGATTGTCTGATTGATTGATTGTCTGATTGATTGATTGATTGATTGATTGATTGATTGATTGATTGATTGATTGATTGATTGATTGATTGATTGATTGATTGATTGATTGATTGATTGATTGATTGATTGATTGATTGATTGATTGATTGTCTGCTTGCTTGCTTGCTTGCTTGGCTGACTGACTGATTGATTGATTGATTGATTGATTGATTGATTGATTGATTGATTTATATGTGGCACATTACTTGTACAGCTGTAGTTGTATGTATACAGTGCATGTGTAATATTGTAATCTTAAGTCATTTACAGTGCTCAAAATTAGCAGTTGCCCAGTTGCCCGAGTGAACCAAAACTTTGTTCGGGCAACTAGTTTTTGAGGAAAAATATAGGGCTGGGTGCCAGAGATTGTCAGGCGTTTGCCAGGAGGACAACCTGGATTTTTTTCTACTTTCAAGCACTGCATGATAAATATTTTTTTTCTGTGTGTGTACAATTTTAGGACCAGATATGTAGTCATGTTCATGCTGATGTCAGTCTGCAAGTGTACATGTATTATGGAGCAGAGCGACTGAGAGACGTGAAATTCCTTAGACAGCAAGACATTGTATTAACGACCTATCCTACATTGACAAATGACTACGGCAGAGTGAGTATTGTGACACTTACGTGTAGTGTGTACTTATGTGTATTTTAATAAGTCTTATTAACCAAGCAGGGGGTCTGAATGGGAGAATCTTATCTGAGGTTGTGAGTACAGACTGAACACAGTGAGGTCTGTACTTACAACCAAGGTGAAAATTTGCCCATACAGACCGACTAGGCACATGGCTGAAATAACAGTTGTGCATGAGACAATGGCCGACCAAGATTTGCCAGTGTCCGTTAAAATCCCAACTGTCATCAGCCAAAATGGTCAGACAAATTGTTTTGCTATTCCCAGTCCTTGTGACACACGCCATTTATAATTTATTTGCCTTGCAGAATGACTCTCCTCTTCACAAGATCAACTGGCTACGCGTCATCCTAGATGAGGGCCATACAATAAGAAATCCCCACACTCGACTGACCAAAGCAATGACTGATCTAGCAGCTAAGCGCAGATGGGTCCTCACAGGTACACCAATACAAAACAGGCTGGATGACCTGTGGTCTGTGTGTAAATTTCTTCGCTTGGAACCATTTGATGACAAAGGCTGGTGGAAACTTGCATTGGCATCAAGCGTAAGGAGAGGAGATCAACAAGGAGTCAAGTACGTTATTAAACTTTTGGCGTCAAGTGGTTTAGTTTAAAGTGGTGCTACATGTATGATCAAATTTTTGCACTTTGATTTTTTAGTCGCATCATAGAGAATTCGATGCAAGATTTAAAATGTTGTTTTCCATTTTCTAATATCTGTGTTAGCTTCTGAGATACATGTATTTAAGTTTAAAAAATTATATGATATGCAAATTAGGGGACTGATAACATCATCTACTCAACCCCATTTGATATTGATTATATAAGTGGAGCTATCTCTACAGAAACTGTTGAAACCTGGTACCCAAATAGTTGTGAAGGTGGCACACCTACTGTTGTAATAAAATTGCATTACCATGTTAGTGCACTCTTTTCCAGACCCATCAGACCTGTTTTCAACCTTTTAATGAATTTCAGTCCAGAAAAATGAAACCAGGTCAACATTGTGGAGGTCTGGAACCTAATCTGCTGCCATGGTAGCATAATTGATAGTCTCATGTTGTAGAACACACCTAGTAGAGTCTCAATGTCAAGAATCAAACTTTTCTGATACACACTTGTTGAGATATCTTGCTTTCACTAATTTGGTGGAGTGTATGACGCCATCACTTAGCTAATTTGCATATTCTAAAAAATTGAATAACTCTGGAATGAACAGATATACTGGTATTTAAGTGGCATTTTTCTTCTCATGTCAACCAATTATCTATGTTCTAAAGTGGCTTAAATCAGAGAGTTGCAAATTTGATCACAGTTGAGTACCACTTTAATGTAATCATGTATTAACACAACCCCAGCCTTAATTTAAGCACGGAGCGATTCTATATAACGAGGCTGAGCAGCTCGGCCTTTCAATCACAAATCGCAATGAGACGATTTTATTGGTTGAGAACTGAACTCAACTGGCTGAGCTTTTCTGTTTGAAGACCGTTACTCCGAAACGGCTGTTTAAAATTGAAGCCAACAAAATGCTAGAGGGGGCCTTTTTATAGGCTCGCTCCGTGTTTAAAACGAACCTCCATTCTAACGGCGACTTGACTTTGAATTGTTTCCAAATTTTACTGCAAAAGGGAGAAATAACATGTATTAGCAGCAAAAAATCCAATGTGGCACCATTTTGGATTTTATGATGTGTAATGGTTGCCCAGTTGTTTCACGTAAAAGATCCTCTGCTTCCCAACAATAGCGGCAGCCATCACACGTCAACAAATCCAAAATGGTGGCACACGGGAAATTTAAAAGTGATAATCTTTTCCAAGTTTTGTCGCATTAAATCTTATTTCTCTTTCTTGGAGCCGTGCAAGATTTTTTTCCCTCCATTTGTGCTGAACGCAATTTTTTTCTTCTGACAAATGCTTGCAGGAAATATTTTTCAAAATCACCCACCCCCTCCCCCCTCAAAAGTTAAATGGTCGGCCCCTAAAAAGTTGTAAAACCATCCTGCTGTTTATCTTGGATTAGTTCACATGCAATCGTGATTTAAACAACCTGGTCAAGGTTGTTTGTCAGACTTTATTTGCTTTGATTGTTGATTGACAGCAGGAACTGGTTGTGAGAATGTCATACCAGGCCTTACCAGGCCACTTTTTATTCCTAAACTTTTAAAGTCAAAAATTTTATTTATTATTATTATTTTTTTAATTTCCTTCATCTTTCTTTGCAGTCGCCTGCAGAAACTTCTCAGGCACATCTCGATCAGGAGGCTCAAGACAGACGAGGAAGACGGTAAACGTCTTGTTAAGCTACCGCCGCGTACAGTGGTGATTCAAGAGGTTGAACTGTCTGAAGACGAACGGAAATTGTATGACGCCATGCAAAACCATGGACAACTGATCATCAGAAGGTAAACGAGTAAAAACAATAAAAACCATTTCCTTGCTCATATACCATAAATGTTTGGCAGTGGTATTTTGCAAAACGTTATCCCTAAACCTACAGTACCGCTCAAAATTAAGCTACCAAAAGTAAGCTCTGGTCTCGTCTCTCTCGAGACGAGTATCTTGTATCGCGAGACGAGATTCTCGTTTCGCGAGAGGGTGGTGGTACTGTACTGTCAACCTACATGTTTAGCTCTAATCTGAACTGAATCCTCGCGCACTGGTATCTCGCCTCAATCCCCCTAGCACTTCTTAAACCCTTTATGTACCACACTTCCTTTCTGAATTTTCAAGTGAAAAACAGACTGTAAGCAGTCCAGTTGACCGCGTAGTACATGAAGTTGTTCGTCAGAAATTTGAGTAAAGCCCTTTTAGAAACGTCACGTTATTTCAATTCAAAAGAGCGTGGTACGTAACAACAGTAAACTTGTGTTTGAATGTTTTTATCGGTCAGTCTTTTCTCAAGAGCTTTTTGGAAACAAAGCCAAACTTTTTGTATTTCATTCTTGCTGGTCGCGAAATAGGGATAAAAATAAATAGAAGATCCTTCATCAGGATGGCCAAAAGGTTGCTGCTAAATAAGGGTTTTATTAACAGTTACTGTATCAAACTGACAATACATGCAAATGTACATGTAGTTTGGCATTTGGCGTTCAGCAAAATAAGTAAATCCTGCCGCAAAATGTTGCCCCATTTCCTGGCCGCTCCATTGCCGGATTGGCTTTGCTATTGGCAATTAGCCCCGATTAAAGATTAAAGATTACCTTTCTTGATTGTCGCACGCACTGTAGTGCTTCTACCGGTCTACGTGTACCTAGCTACCTGCTTTGTTTCTTTGCAACCCTTTTCCTCCCTATATTTACGTTAGTTCCCAGAAAATAGCAGTAAAACAAGACAGAAAATAGCAGTAAAACAAGACAGAAAATAGCAGTAAAACAAGACAGGAAATAGCAGTAAAACAAGACAGGAAGAGTTTTCTATGGTAACTACCTTTGTTTTCATTTTATTCCAGATATCTTCAGGCTGGAACAGTGTTAGCAAAGTATGCGCACTGTTTTGCTATTTTAATGCGTCTTCGTCAGCTGTGTTTGCATCCAAAGCTTTGTGATAAAGAATGCGAGTCACTGCAACATGCACAGAATCTACTGCAAGGTAACGCGTGACTGCTTTCGGCGACTGTCGTTCTCTTTTGGCCAGTACTTTACTTTAATAGGCATACCGGCATTATTTTTTTCCGGGGGCAGGGGGGCTTTGGACCATCTGCCCAAAACGTTTTCCCAAGCTGCCGTACCCAAATTTCTCTTGCTGCCCAAAAAATCTGAGTTTCCCAAAATTTGTGAAATCGCATCTCACAAATCTCACAAATTGTGACTCATTTATAAATCGGAGAAGCAAACAAATCAGGATACATTTATCATTGGCATCTCCTTTGTGTTAAAGTGATGTCCTGCAGGACTCTGACAATTCAACTTATGTTAGTTTTCGTGAATACAGCTAGGCTCGGTTAAAGTTTGGATGTGATATTTCAGGGCTGGATGACTCGGATGATGATGATCTTGACGTGGACCACGACACCCAACGACTCATCAAAGATCTGATCGTGACGTTATCTTCGGGAAGTGACGAAGAATGCTCGGTGTGCCTCGATTCCCTTGTCGACCCGGTTATCACGCGCTGTGCACATGTCTTTTGCCAGCAGTGCATCATGGATGTTATGACGTCAGATAATCTTGCTCCTCGCTGTCCGCTGTGCCGTGCGCCGCTAAATGAAAACGAGCTGATTAAAGTTCCCGAGAAAAAGAAACAAAAACCTGAGGCAAAGAAAACTAGCGAGGAACTTGCAGAGAGAAAGAAAAGTTCCAAGGTTTTACATTATTCTGGATCTGTTTTTGTTCTATTTAAATGTTATTGCTGAATTTGGGGATAAAAGGACCAATCTCACACTGCGCTTTTTCGATACAAGTACTGTTTTGAGATCAATCATGCAATGTATATTACAAGATTAACGGAAGTCAATTGAATGAATTGTTTTGTTACTCAATACAAGTGCTATAAAATTCTTTAATCTATTTACAGTGTGTATGTTGTTATTATTATTTAGCTGGATGCCTTGATGCCTTGATAAGGACCCCTCCATAAAGAGCCTTGTAGTGTCCCAGTTCACGTCATTCTTGGATGTTATCGAAGACGCACTCCAGAACGAAGATTTCGCTTTTGTCAGACTTGATGGCAGAATGACCCAGGAAGCGAGGGCCCGCGCCATAGAGAGCTTTGCGGACCCTAGTTCCAATTCTCCTAGAGTGTTCCTGTTGTCACTGACAGCTGGAGGAGTGGGTTTGAATCTGACGGCTGCTACGCGCGTTTTTCTTATGGACCCGGTATGTTGAGCACAAATAAAAGAATGTTCTTCTTACTTATTCCTTCTCGTCTTTCTATTTTCTTTTGTAGTATTTTCATTTTTTAAAGGCGTTTTTCGGGAGGGTTTTGGCATTACTTATTCTATCAGAAAACAGGCGTAAGAACTTGCGGTATAGAAGTTGTCTAGCCTGGCATTCTGAGGCCCACCATCAAAGTGTTGAAATTCTGATAAACCAGCTGTGTTTTTTTCTAGGAAAGTTACTGATAATGCTTGTTAAGAACGTTCTGTTGAAACTTAAGCAAGTTGTATATTATAAGTTATATATTACAATTTTTTCTTCTTGGTTTCCTGTAGCCGGTGTAGCTGGTAGGATTTCGTGTCCGTGTGCTTTTTTGGCGGCGCGATCCTTTATTTTGGCGGCCGAGCCGTCACTTCATGCAGTGAAGCCGCGAGGGAATTATTGACGGGTCGAGTTGAAAGCTAATCGTGCCAGCTACGCAGGCTAGGTTTCATGGGAGTTTGAAACGTGCTCGGATTGCAGGACGCTTGACTCCACAATGTGGTATGACTACAAAAGTACAAATTTGCATTTGGTGTGAAGTGGCGGAGGTACCATCCCTTCAATAGACGACATTAAATGTTTAAAGATGCGCGTTTTCCATATAGCCAGCGTTGCTTCGATCAAAATGCGCGACTGATCAAGGCAAAACTGGACTCGAGGCCTTTCTCTCAACGACTGTTGCGTTTCCCTTAGCATTTAGACTCCTTCTTAAGCATATAGACTGCTCTACAAACGACCTAAACCCATGCTTAGTTTAGTTGGTCTGCAACGCAGGCTACCGAGTAAGGTGAAGAAAGTTGTCTCGTAATAAGACTCCGGTTTTGTGTGTTTTTCTGTTGTAGGCCTGGAATCCGGCCATTGAAGAGCAGTGTTTTGATCGAAGCCATCGTCTAGGGCAAACGCGGGAAGTAATTATTACAAAGGTTGGTATTTTACATGTTTCTTGTTTCTTTGTAAATGCAATCAGTTGGGATTGATAACACCGGTAAGCGAGGTGAGCAAGGAGCCTGCGTGACGGAGTGCTTTGTTTTTCAGTACATCGTGATGAATTCCGTGGAAGAGCGCATGCTCAGCTTGCAGGAACAGAAACGGACGCTGATGGGCCAGGCTTTCGGTTTACAGACACAGAGCCAGGAAGAGAGGAGGCGTGCACGAGTGCGAGATATCAAGCATCTCATTGGTCTGTGATAGGGAGATACGGAAAATATTGTTTTGTGATTGGACACGAGAAAATCTCAATAGAATGCCCTGTGCCTCAGCGAAAATGGAACAAATGATGAACAAATTAATTTTTGGTAATAACTTTGTTACACCTGGATTGTTAATGAAGAAATTAAACATACAAGCTCAATGGCTTTGATGACATAGTTGGAGAATTTTTTTCTTAATTCAAGCGTTGGATCAATGACAATGGTTCCTGCAGAAATTCTGAACCCTTGGTAACTGTGTTTGGATTTCTGTTAACGTTAATGGATTGAAATGCACTGCTTTAATTTACACTCGGAGAAGATCAACTGTTTTGCTGGGTGTGACGATAGAAAAAAATGTTCCCAGAAGTTACTGACGCAAGTGATTGTTGATATTTTTACGCATTACAACTTTAACTTTCCAGTTCAGTATTTAGGATACATTTTAAAGATAGTATATACGTTATTATAGAGTTATAGCAATGTATTGGGAAAAAATCAAATGTAAAATGTTTTCTTAATAGCGCTTTAAAAAAAGAAATGGAAGTATTATGGTGATCTTTAAACTTTAGTGATGAATATTAAATGTCGTTTCTTGTTCTTTTTTTTTTGTCAACGACGAGTTAATGTTACAGAAATGCAAAATGGGATCGCTTCATCGCTTATATTTGTAGCCAGGTACATTTCTGAGAACACAGCAGAAGAATTAAAGAGCACCTTCAAAGCTCCAGTTCAATACCATTTTTGCGAGCTCGATCCGTTTGAGGCTAACGGTCACAATACGATTTCTCCGGCTTTGCTGGGGATGATTTGCTTTCCAGGGACGTATTTCCGGGATAAGGAAGGCATTATTTAAAACTAGCTATGATATATTGCATTTCCTGAGTTTTAATTGGTTGAGAGTCGATGTTATATGAGCTCATATACCATTGACCTACTTAAAAGGTACGTGTACGCGTAAAAGAATGCATTTTTGCAACGTTTGTACAATATTTTTGGGGCGTTTTAATAAAACAATTATTATATGTTAAGGTAGTCTTGAGGAAATCCGATTGTTCTGATTGGTTCTTTCTTGGTCGGATTTTGCTTTGCGGGCCGTTTCCATGGAAATGGTCATAAGCCGTGAATTTTTGGTAAATTTAAAATGTGCGACTAGAACTGCGAAAAGAAAGCGTATAAATTCTCCAACTTAATAAATAGAGGATATTACATGGCCGTGCGTACAAGGTCCCACACTATTGGCTGAAAAAATGATAAACAAACAACAGTAACAATGGACCTTGGCCCTAAAACAATAGAGCTGCGTGCTATTGAGATCCAATGAAACTAGAGGTTCTTAGAGAATCAACTTCCAAACCTTTTTCATTTTGCTGCGAAAGGCGCGTGTGGAGATATCGTGTTTTCTCGCGAAAGCTCACCTGGTATTTCACTGCTTTTTATATAATAAATTCGTTTTCAAAATCTTGGTAGCTAGTTCTGTTTGAGTTGCACGAGGCATCAAACACGTTCCCGACCGGTAGATTCCTTTGAATTCAAGCTGGCGAAAGTTCGTTTTAACAGAAAAGTAAACAAGTATGCACGACTTGTCTGCCATATAAACTTCTTACTAACCTTGCTAGCTCAAGCCGCACTGGAGAATATTGGCCCGAGGTCGTGGCAGTACGGACCGAACGCTCGGTTAGTAAGGGGTTATCAATAGGCCATTTCCGAATTGCTTTGTGCCTTAACGTCAAAAGGAATCTTCGTACGAAAATGCGGTGTAGGCTACGTATACACAGGATCGGACCGGAGCGGCTTCTGTTTCTATGGAACCGATCCGTGTGTTTACACGGGCTCGTTTTCCCTACAAATTTGGATCCGCTCCGGACCGGTTCCATGCAGAACGGTCCCGTGTAAACAGAAGGCCTACCCGGTACGATTTTCGGACAGGATCCATTTGGATCCGTTTCGAACCGGTTCCAAAAGCATTGCATTATTCACCTGCACTTTCCAGGGTTAAAAGTTGATCGAGGGTTCGATTTCTCTGAGTATAAAGGTGTTTTCAAGGTCAGTTGACGTCCAAACTAGAAGACAGAAAATATAAACAAAACCTCTGAAAAGTTGAAAAACTGAAATCAGAATTCACTCTGAAACCCGGCTCTGGGGCCCATTTCTCGAACGTCCGATAATTATCAGCTTGCGAACGCAGAAGATGAATGGTTTACTACCTTTGAAGGTTAATGAAACAAAATGGATTGGTATGTAGGCTTGGACCCGTGTTGCTACTCTTCAGGGCCTTCAGGTTTCGTTCAAATTTTGGCTTCGGGGCCCGAAAAGTTACCGGGACGTTCGAGAAATGGGCCCCTGGTATGGACTTCGGTACATGTATGCGCGTCTGGCACATAAACCACAACTGGGTGATGTTGTCACGCAATAATGAAAGACAAAGTCTCTTGTTTTGTGTTTTGTGTCGCGTGGTCGTGACCGGCGCTCTTCTAACTCCTAACATATCATTTTGGAGACTTTGGCGTAATGTAGGACTACAGACGCTCTCAGTAAATATGGCCTTGCTGCTGTTATTTCTCTTGACTTGTATCTTGTGTCCGGGAGTCACCACCGAGTTTAGAGGACCTGAAGGTTCCGACATTCCTAAATCGGATCCTAAAGGACAGAATGCCCAGTCTGCCAGGGTCAAAGAAAAGAACAAGCTCAGGTTGGTAATGTAACAGAACCTGGGATGTCGAAATATAAACGTATGGACATATATATAATCCCGCTGCTTTTCTAAACGCGTGAGGATATTTTTGGCGGGAGTGAAGGGTAAGACATCACACACGCAGGAGTTTTGTAGGTGAAAAGTTGTGTTTTTACCTTTTACTTTTGAACAACGGACGAGTCTATTTCTTCAGGTTTTGACACAAAGCTGTAAAGATTTTGATGTGTTACTTTTTGCCGGAAATTCTTTCGTGGCGTAAATAAGTCTGTCAAACTGAACACTGAAGGACAAGCGTTGCGTGACGAGTCAAAAGACTGCTCTAGCCCAACTGCCCTAGTCCATGGGCGCTTTCCATTCGATCAATAATGCCGGTTTGAAATTCCGGGTATTTCGTGTGGCGAATGAAACAGCATTCTCGTCCCCAGAGCCGCTTGTCCCTCGTAGCCGGCTGGGCCTGTGCAAGAGGAACAAGTGGCTCTGGGGACACATGATTTGATTCGCTGAAATCAAACAAAGGGAGTCCAATCACATAAGCCGTTTTAAAACCCCTTTGTCGTTAGCACGTTTAAAACTGTAGATGAGATTGGACTCCATTTGTTAGATTTCAGCCAATCAAATCATGTGTCCCCAGAGCCACTTGTCCCTTGTGCACAGGCCCAGCCGGCTAAGAGGGACAAGCGGCTCTGGGGACGAGAATGATGAAACAGCATTTTCCGGTTGGTCGCACCAGCCGGTTCCGGGCGATTTCAGGCTCGGAGAAACTGGGCCCGAGCAGGAATGGAACGGAATTTTCCGGTTATTCCGATTTTCCGGAATTTTAGGCCAACCTCGCGAGGAACACCCAAAATTTCGGAATGACATTCTGGAAAATGTCTGTTCCATTCGCTCCCCCACCCGGAAATTTTGGTCGAATGGAAAGCGCCCCATATCTGGGAGTTACCCCGGGGTAAATGCTCACACCACTTGTCGCTTATTGTTGTGGAAACCAGGATAAACAATGACCTACTGGGCCGCTTGGACCGAACGCGGACAAGTTCATCGTAATGATCATATACCGTCACCAGAGATAGTTTTGATTGAAGGGACTCAAAGAAAAGAAGAATAAGAGTGTTTTGTGCGAGGGAGGGAAGTTCTCTTTCTACCGCATTTTTGGTTGACCTATCATCCACCTTACTGAAGTGGAATTGGCGGTTAATGCCATGTTTGTTTTAATTTTATCAATACAAAATAAAACATCACAAAGAGATACGACTATAAATTTACAATACACTTAATTCTATGTTCCAGGTTGTCTTAAGGACGTTCGCGCAAACATTTTCTACCATTGATTTTTTTCTGAAACTCTCACCACTGTAAGATAATGAGTAACTGATGTCAGAAATGCAAAAAAAATTGGGGGTCACCGACTTCGTTTTGGAGATAACATGCAGAGAAGAACACCCTAAATCTGAAAACTCGCGCTTCGTTAGCGGATACGGCTACAGTATCTGTAAGCACAAAGATATTGCAAATAAATCTTTGAAATTAACGTATCTCTGTCAAATGTTGTTTAAATGGACCCATAAAGTGAATTTATACAATTGGTGTGGTTCCTTCGCATTTAGCGGGCACATTTCCACTCGCCTAACAGCCGCAAGATGGCAGGATTCGATGTCCTCTGGGCATCTTGATTTTTTGTTCATTTTTTTACAATCTGCCGAGAATTGTAAATAAAATCAGTTCATGGGAAAAAAGTTGGGGTCACCAACCATTTAAGAGAGTAGACTACCAGCAAAGCTACGAAACGGCTTCTGGCCCTTTGTTTTTCCATGGATGACGTGACGTGACGAATTCCGTGCGCTATAACGATGCGCACTAACAATTAGCGCGAACGTCCTTAAGCCTACTCAAACACAGCCAATTTTTTTTCTCTTTCCGTTATAGGAGGGTTATTCCATTGATTGATAAAAATGGAGATGGTATAATATCAGTCCAAGAACTTGCCACCTGGACTGAGAGAAGCATGAAAGGGTTTTACAAACAAGAGGCTGAAAGTCGGCTGAGGGCACTGGACACGAGTAAAGACGGCAAGGTTTCCTGGGAAGAATATGTTACGGCTGCTGAAAACAGAGGAGGTGAGTAACCGCGCCTCCTTGCTCGTGTCCCATCATTCTTTTTACCATAACTACAGAAATTCCCGCGAGCTCAATGGCTAATTTACAACTGGCCCGAATTGGCAGTGTGATGAAGAAATCCATGAACGATAACAGGGCAGACCCTTGAAAACTGACATCAATTTTAAAATCGTGCTGCCGCGTGTCATATCGCGTTTACCTCGATCGCGGTGGCACCGAACAAGGCCGTGGATACCATGGTGACCGTAATAAGTGTTTGCTCGTTACGTCATTTCAAACAATGCAAACAGTAAAAATAATTATACTGAGTAGAACAGGCTGCGAGCATTTGTGTTTGTTATTTTGATTTTATTTCACAGCTTTTACTGAGGAGCAAAGAAAGCGAGAGAGAAGAAGGTTTGAACACGCTAACAGAAACAAGGACGACTTACTGTCACGTGACGAACTGATCTCCATGTTTCACCCTGAAGAAAGTCCAAACATGTTTGGAGTGATAGTTGAAGTAAGATTTCGTTGCGTGTTTTCTTAAACCCGAGATAAATGACTGATCATGGCTTATACTTGGTCCTAATCGGTCCTTTATAAATCAAGTCGAGGGCGTGTTGGATTTTCCTGTAACATGCGCCAGGTAAAAAGGGTGGGCGCGACGCCCATCGGCGTTTCCTAGTTTTCTAGTTTTTGAAGCAGTTCAAAATACACCAGGGTGTTAGCCTTATCTAGCGCAAAACTGTCACCCGTAACAAAAGCGAACAATGACAGTCGCTGGGCTCATCTAGACTTGGATAGACTTGGATATCTTGACAGAAAAGAGGAGACGACGTGAGGAGGGAGGTGAGTTGCGAATTGATCACCGTATTAGAGGTCAGTGTCGTTTCTTAA
Organism: Blastomussa wellsi; assembly: GCA_947652115.1. Taxonomy (NCBI): domain Eukaryota; kingdom Metazoa; phylum Cnidaria; class Anthozoa; order Scleractinia; family Plerogyridae; genus Blastomussa; species Blastomussa wellsi. The sequence continues at coordinate 27,610,645 of OX393563.1, read as the reverse complement.
AGGACTGAGCTACGTCACCGTTCGCTCGCTGTGAAAAATTTAGCCTAAATTTTTCTTTCAAAATCTTCATTTTCAACCCGTTTCAATCTATTCCATCCTCAGCCATCCTTGTTCCTTTTTGGTTTAGTATCACTCCTTTGGTGTTTTTCTTCTTTAGCAAACTATTATTTTTAGGTTTCCTACATTTTAATGGTAATTTAGATTGACGAAGAAATGACTCAAAGTATTTTGACGTAGCACCTTTGATGCAGTCAAATCACGGATTTCTCAAACCGCCGACCGAGGTAAACGAGTTGATTCGAGACAGTTCGAGAAATCGTGGGTTCGACAAATGTCAATTCAACTGTTCGTTACATACTTTCTGCATCGTACATTACACAATCTTGTTTCTGTTAGGAATTCATGGAGTATGTGGATAGCGACAAAGATGGCTTTCTATCATTCGACGAATACAAAGGTAAAGAAGATTCTTTTCCAGTGATTGCAACTCGATCAATGATATAACAATCAGCTATGAAGCAAGATCTCAATTGACCTGAGTAGTGGAGCATTAGTTAGCTAATAAGTTATTAAACATGTTTTCACTAATGCTGGCTAACACTTTTTGTCGTGCAGGTAAAACAGCTGATACAGGCAACACAGATCAACAAAATGCAAAAGAATCTTTCAAGAGACTTGATCAAGACAATGATGGAAGACTTGACAAAGTGAGTTTGTGTTATACATTTAATCTTCTCTGAAAGAGCAAATAAAACAAAGTCATTCGGGTTAACGGGGGCATCCAACGAACAAACTGTGGCAGGAGGAATTCTTTTATCCAAATGAATGAAAATATATGATATTAAAATATTTACAAGTGTTGTTGAGTGTTGCTGGGAAAATTTATCCGTTCCTTTTGCCAGCGCGTGATCCATATTTTTTTTATTATTACATTCTTTATTTACAAATCACTACAAGTGCATTACAACAGTGGCAGGCAGAAAAAGAAAAAAGTCCAAAGAATAAATCAATCAATCAATCAATCAATCAATCAATTAAAAAAATAAATAAAATAAAAAAGCAACATGCATTTACACCACAAACAGTCTAATTTACATATAGGTATTCAGTAAGCTACAAAAGATAAAATGTTCATTAGCCCGGATGTTTATTGTATTGTTAAATATGTTCGGAATGTATGGCTTTTTTCAAGAAAAAGGTATTGACACTGTATTTTTCCATATTTAATTAATTTTGCGGTTAGAGATTTTAATCGTGCATCAAAGATCAAAAGAAGATAGAAGAAGTGGAAATCCTTCTATTTTGGGGGGGTGACTTTTTTGTTTTGCAGGTCCATATGAAATATCTGGCGACAAGAAAATAGAAGTATTGTTTTGTATTAGATAGAGTGCCCGACTTTAAGCCAATAATTAACGCGGGGTTGAGGGTGTTGGATTTTAATATTATTTGATTTTTGGCCAACCATTTCATGAAATCCTGCCAAAAACAAAAGGTCTCGCTACAAGGCCAAAATAAATGAATAAGGGATATCCATATTTTTTTCCCAGCCAGCAAATAGAGCAAACAACAATCGTGCGGAAATGGCACTGAAAACCAACAAGATTCAAGCCTTCGTCGAGCAGTTTCTTCAGTCGCCATTCCGAGTTTCAATCAGCCGGAGCAAAAGTAATATTCTTTTCAGTGACAACTCCCATAAGAAAACATTTCCTGAACCATTTTGCGGGGGGATTTTTGCCAACCAGCAACATTTCAGTGCGTTGCGGAACAGATAAAGTGAGGAACAGACTCGTTGGGTGCCCCAGTTTTAAGTTTCGAAGTAAAATTTAATGTTGTGTTAGATACACTGATGCAGGCTAAGCTGGTCGTCAAAAGAAGTCAATGTGGCGGGCTAAGGGTGGGTTTTAGCTTATTTTCTTTGCTGGCAGAGTAAATTTATCCATAAAGCCTGGTTTTTACAAGCGACGGAGTCGGAGTCGGAGTAATAAGCGGAGTCCCAAGCGCGACTGAGTCGTAAGCAGAGTTGTGATTCCGCTTACATGTATGACTCCGTCGTTAACGATCTAAACAACTAGATTGTCGGAGTTGCAAGCAGAAAGGAAGTACTCAGAGTGCCTGAAACTACCAATGTGATTTTGCTTGCGACTCCGACAATTTAGTTTTCACTCGATCGTAAGTGACGCAATCGGAAGAAAACGGTCTGATTCTTCCCACTCCGATTCCGTCGTGCTTATAACTCTTCTTACGACTTCCGCTTACGATTCCGACTCTGATTCCGACTCCGATTCCTACTCCGATTCCGTCGCTTGTCAGAAAAACTAGTTCTAATATAACAGATTCAAAGACGACATCTCGTAAATGCTAAACTGTGTACTAAAGTCGACTATTACGACCCTATAACTTTATGCTTTGTCGCAAACGTAACGTATCAAACAGTCCTGCTTTGTTGGTGATTCTGTACATGCAACTTGGATGTCATTATAAAATATGGTGTTAGCCAGCCATAGCACCCATTTTGAGATTACAAGTTTAGTAATTAAACTTTTCGTGAAATTTACTTCCGTGCAGCGCGATTTTTCAGCCAAATCGCGAAATTTGTCGGTTCGATTTTTTTTGCGAAATTTTTAAAGTTTTATTCCCGCGAAAATAACTAAAAATAAGGTACATTTCACTCATTGACAATGCTTTTTTTCCTCTAGGAAGAAATGAAACTTTGGTTGGCGGCAGTCAACACTTCCAATCAAGCAAAAAATCAAGCACAACGACAAGTTAGCTTGGCGGATGATAACAAGGTAGGCTGCTGCAAAAAAAGCGGTCAAATGGAAATTAAGTCGTTAATAGTTGTCCCATCATAAACAATTATGACGACGCCACGGGATTTCTCTCGTTCTTTTAAAGCGGCGTTTCAAACAATTTTGTCATCCTTCTTCACGTGGTTGTAAGATGGTGGACTTTGCAAACCAACCAGAGATATCCCGTCTTGACGAAAAAACGTTTTAATTTTATGTAATTGAAAGTTACAGCCGATTTAAGTGCAGTGTGTAGACCTGGGTTTTCAAAACATCATTCGCCTGTCAATCATTCGCCCAAGCACAGGCGTACGAGCACCTTCGTACTTGGGGGAGAAGGGTGGGGCTCTAACCTCCCTGCCCGGAAAAATTACACAATTCCCGAATGTGCTAGCATTAAACCGGTATACAACCGCCAAAAAATTGAAACTGCTGTTGCCCGAATCCTGAGCGTTCTGAAGTTTATGTCTTCCTGAACATTTTCAAAAGATTTTGCTGTATGAAAAATAATAAATTTGACCAAATTTGTGTTCTAGGCATAAATCTTACTTATCGTCACGTTTGTGATCGTCTTGGGCGAACAATGTTTTGAAAATCCTGGGTCGACACTATGACTGAATCGTTAAAAGCTGTGAAACAGTTGAAGTTGTTAGATAAAGCCTTTTTTAACACTACACAGGATGGCGTTTTGACTGAAATGGAAATTGTAAACCACATGAGAGTTTTCACTGGTGGAGGCGAAGGTCTTCGGACGGAACAAACGGTCAAGGACGAATTATGAATACAATCTCCGGCGTCGATTAGACGATCAAAATGCTGTTTTCACATTGCGTAGTGGCAGACGAACAAGCAGGATGCCAAGAAATACTACGGCATTTATTGCCAGGACGATGTTGGGAAAAGGAAGGATTGCTGCGGGCTCTCTTCCGGGCTTTGTGAAAACATTATTCTCAAAGTCATTAATAAATAATTCATCACGCTAAAATAAAGGAAACCTAACCGTGGTTTGGAAACTGATCTTGATTAGCATAGATTTTTACGATTTTATTTCTTCGTTTTCTCCGTAGCTTTATTTTCGATTCAGAAGATATATCAAACACTCGAAGTCCGTCAAAAATACTCCGCTGCGCGTCGTATTTCCAACTCTCTTCTCTGGAAAACTGTGATGAAACACTTTCTCTCGTGTTTGATATATTGCTTCAGCGATTACGATGTTTTAATTGGTTTGACAGTTTATTTTTTGTATTTTTGTTTGCTTGTTTGCGTCATATTAAAAGCATCTCCATTTCGTGTCATTTATTTCTCACCAACGTTGTCTTCTATTGATGTTCTACAGTCTGAAGCAATTTTCTTGTAATTGGTCGTTAAATTTACGGATTAAAATGCCGGAATACGTAACATTTTCATCCTAAGTTTTAAAACCTTATTTAAACCACACAAAAATATCAATAGGTCATCAAACGGCCCTGTGACGGTGTTCAAAGTGACTGGTCACTGAAACCAAACCTTGAGTCCCTTTTTTAAGAAGCACTTAACGACCTCTACATGTGTTCGAATTTAGCTTCTTTGATGTTAGAGGCTTAATAAAATATCAACAAGTGCTTTTGTTTGGAGTTCAAATAGCACGCTAGAATGGTTCATGCATTGTACTCTCATAAAAGAGCTTGACATTGCAATGACTTCAGTGGTTTTGTTTTAAATTTACATTTTAAACATGCGTGCATGAAACGCTCGGCGTCAGTCGCACTGACTTGCATAGAAGGGAAATATATTTCTCGAAAAGAAGCAAAAATTATCTAATGTTTTCTTTTAGTCATTATCTAGAAAACAGTAATTTTGGTTATGCAATGTTTTGATACGTTTGTAAGTTCGTGACTCAGATTTTTGCTACCAGAGGGCAGTTATCCGTGATTAAATCCGTCCCCCACTCCCCCGTGAATTCAAAGGGGTTCGAATTTATAGTAAAGGTGGATTTCTACTGTCGCGTAATTTTTTACGTGCGTAAATAAAATTAGAGATGGTGTATGGAAAACTTGCGTACACGTTTACGCAAGCCGTTCTAAATATTTTTACGCACGTAAAAATATACGCGACAGTGGAACTCCACCTTAACTCTTTTGTTATACAAGAACTACGTTTGACGACATTGCAAATGAGTTGAACGCAAGAATGCGCATCGGCCGATACGTTAAGCAACGTGGCTTAACACGAAAGTGAAACGTGTTTAAGGTTTGAGTAACTCTGTAAAGTCGCAGCGGTTCGCCAGCTTCATTGAAGTTTCCATTCGTCAGTAAAACACTCTCTCACTAAAGCGTGCGTAACTTCAAGATGTATCGCATTTTAAGTGCGTACTGTCTATTGCTGCTGTGTGTTTGTACCTTAAAAGCGCTTGCAGAGGACGACACATCTTCAGACAAAAACGAACAGGATATGGATGACGCAGAAAAAGAAGAGTTAAGGATAACTAAAGCGATTGGGTAAGTGTAACCAGTTAAATATAATCTCAAAGTGATTGTTGAAAACTGTCCAAGGTTTTGAACTGTCCCGATATTTGCAATATCGATGATCGAATGCCAATTGTAATGTGTTTATTTATTTACAGTGCAATTACAAAACTGAAACCATCAACTTGTCTTCTCGACTCTTTTGTTGCCATTTTCGATTTCTCGAATTCGATTTGTTTTGCAGACGAGTTTCATCTTGCCACACGTTTACTTTTAAAGATTTCAACTTGCACTCCGCGCACTTTACATAATGATCTGTTTCAATTCAGTGTGTAATGGCCGTGACCGAGGAGTTTGAGAAGGATAGCCGACTTTTGTTTCGGCACGTTTTGCTTTAAAACGATATAAATGGTGTGAATGTGGACTTCATCACGAGAGAAATTTAGATTACTTTAGCCAAGCATTTTGTGATTCACGAGAAAAATCGAAATTTTCTTTTAAAACTGCCATAAACAAACAAAGCAATGGGCCATTATAACTGTTGCTCGCGTTTAAAGCCGCTATTGTTCATATTTTCCTCTTTTCATCTTCGCTCTAGGGAAGCATTAGCACTCGCAGATAAAGACAAAGATGGTAAAATAACATTAAACGAACTTACAGCCTGGACGAAAAAATCTTTGCGGTTTGTTTACAAAAGAGAAGCCAAAAAACGTGTGGAGAAACTTGACACGAACAAAGACGACAAGGTTTCCTGGGACGAATTTCTTAAGAGTGACGAAAATATTGGAGGTAAATTGCTCCCAGTCCTTCGCTATCTTGTGTTTTAAGGCGGGGTGTAGAAGCGGTGTAGTAGGTTTCTCTTAAGAGATTAGTAAAATTTAGAAAAATAGGAAATATTGAAGACTTAAAGTGCACTTAACCCCAAATTTTTGCTTAGTTCTTTTTAAATAAAAAAAATATGTTTGGCTCCTGATCACAATGGTAAAAAACATTATCATTATCATCGATTTTCTGTGAATTTTCAAACCTCGCAAAAAGCGCGCCGCTTTGGTTCACCGCTGGAGCACATCCAGGGTTTTTCTTAGGAGGGGTGCACCACTAAGGAATGACGTATTTTTCCTGGATTTTGCTCAGGAGGGGGTGCACCATTAAGGAATGACGTAAGTCATGGGTGACGTAAGCAGAAGACTAGTTATATTAGGAAGTCGTAGATCATCTCGGAGGCGGAGGGGGGGGGGTGAACACAGCCCCTGCACCCTTCCCCTAGATCCGCTCCTGCACCGCCTAGTCTTAGGGAAACGCTCGTTTCCAAAATTTTCGTCAGCCTCTCAAGGCTGTCGTTTTTTTGGAAATTCCGCGGCGGTAATTTTCTGTTCCATTTGGCATTTCCACTCAGTTTCGGTTTTCCTAAACGATGACGGCGACAGGCCTTTACCAGCGTAACGTACCTTATTACATGAAATTTTCGCGCCACGTTTATTTTTTGCGATTTTGCGTAAATGTCGTATCCAGAGTCACTTTAATTTCGCGATGTTTGACTATTTCCTTCATAATGTGTCTAACATTTTTTAATCACGATGAAATGACTTTACTAAGAAACAGCAACACTCAAACGCAAAACAAGCTTATTACGTTAACAGTAACAGCTGAACAGTCCTCAGAAGCGATTCCTATTTTTATATAATAGTTTTTATTTAATCTCATTATTGTAAGAACTTTTTTCCGCGGTGTTGTCGGGGCGTGAGCCCGGACCGCTGGGTCAGGAGTCCAGAAAAAATATAAAAAATATTACAACCGTCCAGTGCGCCTCCCATGCTAACTCAAATGCAGTATTACAATTGTCCATTTTCCATTCTTTTTCCACAGACCTCACAGAAGAACAAAAGAACAGAAGATTTAGCTACGCCGATACCGATAAAGACGACTTACTGTCAACTGATGAAATTAATTCCATGTTCCACCCGGAAGAGAAAACACACATGTTTGATGTTACTGTTGAAGTACGTAATGTTGTAGAAATTTTCCCTGTTTCTCTGAAGATGATCATCTATTTTTAAATGCCGTCTTGCTATTGTTTCACTTTTATCACCTAGAGGAGAAGTGCACCCCCCCCCCCCCCGAGATGACCTGTGGCTTTGTAATATAACAAGTATTCTCCAAAAAAAAAAGGCTATGTGGTTTATTGTTGGTTAAATCATTCCTTAGTGGTTCACCCCCTCCTGAGAAAAATCCTGGATCCCCCCGGAATCAAAAGGAATTACGAATTGTAGTACCTGGAAAGGTTCAATCCGCTTAGATCTAACTAACTTTAAATGCTCCCTGCTCTATTCCCTTCGCGGTGAACAACATGTACTGAGTATCTATCATATTTATTTGTAACATGCAGGAGTATTTAGAGATGGGGGACACTGACAACGACGGGCGTATATCATTTGAAGAGTATAAAGGTATTGATATTGCAAAGCGCCATGAGCTTAGGATACGAGCGCTGTAGAAATAAAGTAATTGTTATTACTAAAGGTAGATCGCGACTACTTCAGGAATTTTTAGTATTAAAACATTTATTGTTAAAATAGATATTTAAATCAATGAAAAGGGGGACAGGGATGGTGGTGATGGTGATGATGATGATGATGACGATGACGATAACGACGACGGCGACGTTGATGACGATGATGATGATCATCATGTTCGCTCCTGACCATCATGATAGTGTTGATATGCTCACTGAGATATCTATAAGACCATCTAACCCGTATTAAATGTTTCGTTTCGTAGAGAGGATGTTTAAGGGAGGTAAAGAGAACAATAATGCAGCCGAAAAGTTTTTTAAACAGCAGGATAGCGACCAAGATGGTAACATTGACCGAGTGAGTAATAAGACTGCATATGATGAGATCCCCAACAGCGCAGTTTTAATTTCCGCCGACTAACTCAATTTTGGAAATATTTTCACTTGAATTCACAGTACACTTCAAATCAAAAATAACGTTTTCTCAATCTATATGGCCGATCTTCAAAAAATCTTCGGAATACTTCGGAGAATCCTGGGGAACCATACAGGTTTCCTCGCTGGTACGGCCAACGGCCGCATTCTGAAATCCCAACCTGTACAACCCTTTGTAAGTTTTCCGAATAATACGGTCACTCAAATCAAATACGAATTCGTAATTGTCCAAACAAAACAAATGCAGTACTCGAGAAACAATGTTTAACAAAATGTAACGTGATGTTAAGTCAGTGGTTGGGGAATTTGTTTTTGAGAAGGATATGTGGAGCCAAGTCTGCTATTTTTTTATATCAAAGTTTCAGTGAAGTTTCTGCATTCTGGATTTATTAAAGAATTTACAGTTGATTAGAAGTGCAAATATATCTGTTAGATTTGACCCTATCCCGTTAATACGGCCACATTTTTATGGCACCGAGTTCCACTGTATTGTACAACTTTGACATTTTAGTGGGTGAATTCTCACGATATATTTTTTTTCCAGGAGGAAATAAAGGTATGGCTGAAGTCAGTAAATTCAGCTTCTCTGGCGAAACAAGAAGCCAAGAGATACATTAAAAAGGCGGACGACAATAAGGTAGGTCCTCTGGAATATCCAGCAAAATGGGATGGAGATCAGGACTTCTGGCCAAGAACAAGCTAACAGACGAGTAATTAGTTCAGTTGTACGTCTAGATAATGAGTCCGTCTTTCACGCGTAGACTGCTTTTAGACTGCTTTTGTGCGCGCTTTAAGAGGATTTGCTTCCTAAATATTACGAATTCAACTACTCGGTATAGCCCTCAACTAAATGCAAGAAAGGTCAAGGTTTCGACCGTAATATATCAGTGCCCACTGTTAAACCACCTTCGCGAAAAATGGATCTCGGGTAAAAATTATTTACTAATTCCTCAAGATTAAACAACAAACTGCTAACTATAAGTTGGCGTAGTGCACGCGCAAAAATGCGCAAGGTTTACTCTCGTTTTATACTCAGGTGAAATATCAGATGAACCATCGTTCTTAGCCCAAGTTCATCCAAGACGGATGTTCCGTCTCGAGTATAAATCAAGTTGTTAATGTAACTCTATAGAAGTGGGTAAAGGCCGTTAATGTACCCGACAAGAAAGTATCAAATTTAAAAACCAGCAGTATATGTACGGCAACTAGTAAGGGATAATTTTTGTGATGTGCACATTGGTCTAAGAAGAAAATGTGTTTTTTTTTTTTACGCAGGACGGTGCATTAAGCCAAGATGAGATTGAAAAGCACATCGACCTGTTCCTAGATGCAGCTAAAGAGCAACAACCGAAAGAAAAAGCCAAGGATGTCAAAGATGAACTCTAATTGAAATTCTTTGCTGCTTACAGCGTTTCTTGGAAGTACAATTTGTTTGTTATGATGAGATTTCGCCATACCCCCTCAAACAATACCAAATAAATTAGATTATTTTTCGCTTGTATCCAACTGTCAGTTTGTTTCTTGCCTACCTATTAAGCTATCAGGACTATTTCTAAGCTACAGAGATTTTGGAAGGAATCAACCAGGGGTTCAACTAACGTGAGAGGAAAGCCATCTGATCAATCACAAATGTTACCGAAACACGAACCAATCATAACGAGATGAAAAAGCATGCAACCGCGGCTTCCGAAAAACGCGGGAAAATACTCATCCGTTGCAAAGCGCGGTAAATGTGTCATGGTTGGCTTTGGTTTTGCAGCTGATTTGTTAAGAAGGAAGTTTCTTTACATGATTGGTTAATGCATATCTCACTAATTTTTTTACAATTTTTGTGTAATTTTTTCAAAAAAATAACTCTTAGTCGGCGTACGGAAGTATGTCGCTATTCAGTGGATGGATGGATGGATGGATGGGTGGACGAGCGATGCATTTCACACCAATCAGAATTAGGATACTATCGATCGATAACCAATGAAATTGCCGCTTGTATGTATCGTTTAATTTTGTATCAATATTTGTTTCGGATTCAAGGGACGGCCATAATCATTTTCGAATAAACTTGGCCTTATTGGGCGGTGTTGGCATGATGTCTCTATTTCCAGCACTCGGTGTTTATGTAGCTCTGGTGTACAACGTTGTGTGTGGGTTTAAGCGGAAAACTGTTCGGAAATTTTCGTGGTGGTGAAGAAGGTACGAGGATGTGAAGTTTTACATGCTGCGAGAAGTCTGTTTTGGCGGCTTTGGGTTGCGGGATTGTTTTTTGACTGCGGTTAATTGTGAATAAGATCCATGTTGAATTTTAAAATGTTTCTGACTGAAGTAACGATAGCTTTAATTTTGGTTAAATTTGAAGTTGCGGATGTACGCAGCTTCTTATTTCTTGGAGATGAGTTGTTTGAAATCAGTAGAGCTGAGAGATCAGAAATGATCAGAGACTTTGCTTCAGGACGTAGTAGATGTCATACGGTATTTAAGATTTTGAAGTTAGGGAGGCCACATACTCAATAACGCAGGGTACAGTAATTCCGGAGAAACAGCTTTCATTGCAGACGTACCAGCTCTGGTAAATATTTCACGAACCGTTCGTAATTAAATATGCAAAATCTTTCACCAGGATTTTCGGCACAAATTTCGTAACAAACAGAGAACGATGTACTAACTGTACTACGTTTTAAAAACCCTTTCAAAAGATTTTTTTTTCCATTTGATCCGTTTATTGTCTTTCGATAAAATACTTTGGTGCGTGTTTAATAAATCACAAAATATGACGGTTTGCGTTGAAAATTGGCATTTAGTCACAACAAGCGGTAGGTGGGTATGTCTTCACAACATTGCAATGCCGTGTAGTAATGAGTAGTGGTAGAGAGTACAGCTAGTTTAAAAGCATTGATATTTTCTAAAGATTTGTGGTATGGAATCCCTCAAATATTGCTGCAGACTTTTGGCGGCAAGTGTAACCGCAAAGTAATCAAATTAGACTTTTAGGCGTCACACCCAAGTTAGTGACGTACATCAATCCAATCAGGTTTGGGGCTGCATCAAGAAACCAGTCAAATTGTCAATCTCGTCCCCAGAGCCCGCTTTTCTTGATGCTGACCAAAAGAAAAGCGGGCTCTGGGGACGAGATTGTCAAATTGTTTGATAAACCTGGAATGACATGCGCAGTAAAGTGATTGATTAAACTGATTACTGCAGTTTTTACAGATATTATTCATGGTCGACAGGAAAGTTTCGTCGTGAATGAATTCGCTAGTCAAACGTATTTTGCGTTGCGCTCACTTACTTAAAATGCACGCGCCGTCAGCAAAAGGCCCAACACTAAATTGGTCAATACGTCCATATCAAAACTGAAAACAATTAACGATATAATTTGGTTTTATCAACTGGGTTGATAATGTGAATTGGCCACCGTAAAAAGATTCGATAGCTGACGTTTCGAGCGTTAGCCCTTCGTCGGAGCGAATGTTAACTATGGTTATTTATGCCCATCGTGCTAAATGGGTGAAGTCTACTGTTATTCGCCCCCTAAATTTGGGTCGAGCGCAATATACCAAGTCAATAGCAAGTCCCGAAGTACGGCACAAATAACATAACAATGGGGCCTTGCCCTTAAACAATAGCACAAAAGACTTCACACAACAGAAAGATATTGACTTGGTATATGGAGCATCACCCCTAAATTGTATCCAAACGGGCGGAAGTCATTAGTGATTAATTGCGGCCTATCAATGTGAATAAATGAAATCTCTTCCAGCAGAATATGATCACTCCAGTGGTCATAACGGGCAATCAAATATCACTTCAGCTTAAATATAGCTTTTTATAGCTTTTCATATTTCACGCCGGCGTGAGCAAATCATTCGAAGCTCATTGTTTTATCGTAATACAAAGCGATATTGGAATTACTGTATGGTTTTAGGTCATTTAAATTTACATTTTACGCATTTGTGTAAAATCATGCAACATGTTACTTAAACAACAAATGTCTACGGAAACAAACTATTTACTTTAGTCTTTTCATACTTCATTTAAACTCGAGGCGTTAGTTTGGCTTTGAAAGCTAATTGGTTTTACGAACAGTTTCTAATTTCGTGAATTTCTGCAAAGCCTTTATTCCGTGTTTAACATCGAGGAGGTTTAGTTTTTAGTAATACTTTTGTTTAACAGCCTATAGTGTTGGACGACGTGGCAAATCTTTAGAGCATAATGCTAGAATGCGCATCGGCCGATATTCTTTCTGAGCTAATGTGGCTTAACACGGCCGGAAAGAAAGCCTGTGTATTAAAATTTCACAACATTGTACTGAGTCATACGTACGTCTTGCAAACCGTGTACTAAACGTTCTCTCGCCTATCTGCGCACGCTTGCACCTCAAAATGTTTCAGTTTTCTAGCGCAATTCTCGCTGTTTCATTCTTTGTCTGTGCTCTGGAAGTGCCTGCCGACAGACTTATATACCCTCAGTTGCGTGGGCTAACAGAAAAAGAATTATCATCTAAAGAACATTACAAGAACAAACAACACGACGCACAGTTCGATCATGAAGCTTTCCTTGGTCAAGAAACAGCTCAAGAATGGGAGCAGCTACCGAGCGCCAAAGTCAAAGACAAACTCAGGCAAGTAGGTTTTATCAGTTTCATGCCCTTAATGACGTCTACAGTAAATTGATATATTTTCACAGGGCGCCCATACAAGCAGTGCGTCTGAATGTTTAAAATATAAAGAAATGTATGGGAACATTGAAAGCATCCTACCACCGAAAACTTATTTCGAGTAATGCTTATTTTTTGGTTGAAATAAACGTGAACTTACCTCAGGTGTAGTATTTTGTCGTTCCTCGGCTCAAAATGGTGAATTTGAGCGATCTGGAGGGTTTTGCGTTGACTGTTGTTTCACGTTATACGCAAAACCCTCCAAATCGCTCAAATTCGCCATTTTGAGCCGAGGAACGACAAAATACAACACCTAAGGTAAGTTCACGTTTATTTCAACCCAAAAAATAAGCATTACTCGAAATAAGTTTTCGGTGGTAGGACGCTTTCAATGTTCCCATACATTTCTTTATATTTCGAACATTCAAAGACGGACTGCTTGTATGGTCTCCCTGTGATATTTTCTTGCTGGAGAATATTCAGTGCGTGCGAGAGAAACGCCGGGCAACGCCGGAAAATCATAATAAACCAGTAAAGCTTCTAATATTTATTTTAAATAACAAATCAAATCCATTTCAACTTAAGTCAAAGTTTTTCGGTGAATGTCAACAGTTTACTTTCTCTGCCGTCACAGCCAGTGAACTTTTTTTGTTGTAAGTTTGATGCGAACTTCCCGCAAACAGCAGCGTAACCGGTAACTTTCAGACGTCGCTTATGACGTCAAGTTTGCTTACTACATGCACGATTTAAAAATACCACAAATTAGTAACTCTGACGTTACCTTTGCCCCCCCCCCCCCCCTGGGGGTACTTTACCCATATTGGGTATAGGGATAGATCCGAAACCCTGAACCTGTTAAGGACCAAGTAAAACGTTTTTTTATATACTATAGGACCTATAGCGCTAATATCTAGTCCTTAAAATAAATACTGACGGCTAAAAAACTACTGATGAACGTTTCTGATTTCGGATATGTTTAAACTCGATGAAAGTCTTGAAGCCATACCCTGTACAGGACGACTCCTTAATATTCATACCCTGTTTAGGACAGACTCGCTTGAATTATATCCCCTGTCCAGGAGTGAGGGGTCAAACACCATACACTATCCAGCGGCACGTCCCCATATAAGGGAGTATCCCCCGGATCTTTGCACTGTATTGGAACTAAGTCATCATTCCTCCTGGGTTTTGTGTAGAAAACGATGCCATTGTCATGATTAACACAACTTTCCATCAATACAATACCTAAGTATATCACGTGACAAACTTTCGTACAAGTTGTTCATGGAATCAAGGCCATCAACCCACGGTGACTTGTGCAACATTTCAAATTTCCCGCCCTTTTCACTTCATTCACCTTCTTCAAAAAAATGTTTGTGTAGCTTACTCAGTACATGTTTTTCCGCGGTTCTCACCAGGTAGACATTTTTCCGCGCTTTCCGTCGGTTGTATTTTAGAAGAGCATTTTTCCAGTAAATTATTTCTTCCGTTTTACATGCGCTTGTGAGCAGACACCTGTTTTGTGTAATTGTGGCCATTTCTCAAGTTGTAATCTTGTGAAGCAGCACATATTACTATCTATTTCTTTTTCTCTACAACACAGGGCTCTTTTCCCTAAAATAGACATCGACAAGGACAACAAAGTGTCAACGACTGAACTTTATGAGTGGATTGAACAACACATGAGAAAACACGTCCTGCGGGGGGCTGACATGAAAATGAGGGACATTGACACGAACAAGGATGGCAAGGCGTCATGGGAAGAGTACAAGGCGTCGGAATTTCCACTGTTGACTGCTGCGAAAGGTTAGGATAAGACGTTTAAACACATTGTCTAGAAGGCAGGTAACTGGAATTGATAAATAAACCAGTCATTTAAAATTGTCTTATAGATTTGAATGAGGTAACGCTGAAAGAACTGAGGGAGATAGAGTCACGAGACGAAAAGCGTTTTGAATTTGCTGATACAGACAACGACAATGTGCTCTCCCGGGAAGAACTCACGCTTTTCCTGAATCCCGAAGAGTCAAAGAGGATGACGTCATACCTTATTGAGGTAATTGTCACGTGACATGCAGATGTTGCGGAAGAGGAAGCGTGGATTGGTAGATTTTCTGCTAACATTGTAGCTAAAATGAATTGCTTTGTCTCGAGCTCAATGCTTACACAGAAAAGGCTGACCGCACGGTTGGGATTAACTTTATTTCCAATACTACCGAAATCGGTAGACCGCGAATTCAAAGTCTTGCGTTGTTGTTAACCGGGTGAAACTGAACGGTTTACATATCTTTTCGGTATCCGAAAGCAACACGTACAGCCAGGCTTCGTCTTACCACGTGTATGACTCGTAAAAACATAACGTTTTGTACCTTTTATTTTTTTATGCGGTTTATTGCAACAGTTCGCGAAGCAAAATCCTTTTTGATAATGTAACTCAAGAAGAGATAAATCTACGCCAGTTAAAAACAGAGTAAGGGTTGTGGCCGCGGAATAAAACTTCTTTTCCCTTCAAACTTTTAATTTTGATGACAAATCATACAACGTTTGAAACCCAATTTTCATGTCTCCACGCTTAGATGCAGTTGATGAATCTGCCTCATAAGCTCTTTTCGATCAACTTCCTTTGAACAGAAGTTCGCAATTTTATTTCAGTAGTATATCTGGTGGGAAAATCATACCACCTGATACCCACGTTAGATATGCCAATTTCGGAAGCCCCCAACAGCGAAAAACAGCCAGTTTGCATCTCGTTTTAACAAATATGGAAACAAAGATGCAAACAAAACTGCGCTGTTGGGGACTTCCGAAATAGGCATATCTACGGTGGGTATTGCGGTTGTATGATTTTCCCACCAGATATACTACTTGCGAGGAAGGACAACCCCCAGGCCGGCGCAGCTGTGCCGCAACCGGCAGCGGCAGTTCGCACAATTAGACAGAAGTGGCGGCGCCCTGTTATACAATGGTACACGGAGCAAACAACTGCGTGTGGTTGGTGCGAAATCGGAAAGAGAACTGCGGCAAAGGGTGTGTCGGAGAATATTGCTCGCAGCATAACTTCCAAATAAAAAAGGGAATGCAAAAGCCGGCACCATGCCGCAGCTGCGGCGTTGGAGTTTTGAGCGATTACCGATTATGTTATGCTTGCGGCGGGAGCAACCTTAGACGGCAGCTTCTTCGCAAACAAGAAAAGGCAAAGAAAAATTTTGAACGTGTTTTGCACGAGCTGATGTCTTCCAAACTTGACAAAAGAGCAAGCAGTTAGGAGAGCGCATTTTTTTTTCTGCAACCAAATTTTCGGTAACTTTTTTCTTGCCACAAGCCAGACCACTTTTGCATTGCCACAAGCCAGACAAGCAGCCGCTGTTTCTGTTGTTTTCTGCAGGCTTTGCAGGCCTTGCAGCCGCTGTTTCTGCTGTTGCAGGCCTTGCAGCCGCTGTTTCTGTTGTTGCAGGCCTTGCAGCCGCTGTTTCTGCTGTTGCAGGCCTTGCAGCCGCTGTTTCTGCGGGCGCATTTTTTTAAACAGCCAAATTTTCCACCACTTTTTCCTTGCCACAAACCAGACATCCGCTGTTTTCTGCAGGCCTTGCAGCCGCTGTTTGTGCAGGCTTTGCAGGCCTTGCAGCCGCTGTTTTCTGTTGTTTCTGCAGGCCTTGCATCCGCTGTTTTCTGCTGTTGCAGGCCATGCAGCCGCTGTTTTCTGCTGTTGCAGGCCTTGCAGCCGCTGTTTCTGCAGGCTTTGCAGGCCTTGCAGCCGCTGTTTCTGCGGGCGCATTTTTTTCTTTTTTAAACAGCCAAATTTTCCACCACTTTTTCCTTGCCACAATGCAGGTCTTGAATCCGCTGTTTCTACAGGCCTGCCGCTGTTTCTGCAGGCCTTGCAGCCGTTGTTTTCTTTTTCTACAGGCCTTGCAGCCGCTGTTTTCTGTTGTTGCAGACCTTGCAGCCGCTCTTTTCTGCTGTTGCAGGCCATGCAGCCGCTGTTTCTTTTTCTGCTGTTGCAGATCTTGCAGCCGCTGTTTTCTATTGTTTTCTGCAGGCTTTGCAGGCCTTGCAGCCGCTGTTTTCTGCTGTTGTAGCTCTTTTTCTTTTTTAAACAGCCAAATTTTCGACCATGCAGCCGCTGTTTCTGCAGGCTTTGCAGACCTTGCAGCCACTGTTTTCTGTTGTTTTCTGCTGTTGCAGACCTTGCAGCCGCTGTTTCTGCAGGCTTTGCAGGCCTTGCAGCCGCTGTGCCAGTATTTTCTAATCAATTGGCCGCAAAACCTTCTTCCCAGACTTCTGCGGTCTTTGCAAGATCTGCTGCTCTGGTGGTGTTGCAGAGCTTGCGCTCTGTGTAGTGTTTGCAGCCTGCCACCCAAGATATTTCGGTCGCAGGTGTTGCAGAAGAAGGAGGACAGAACCAATCCCACCAACAATCCCAACAACCTGCACAACACCCGCAACAGCAGATGTTGCGGCATTGGCGGCGCCCACTATTCTATCTGTTTGCTCTCGAACAGCATTGCTGTTGTTTTCTATACTCTCCAGGATTCCTTCGCTGTTTTGTTCCAATTCCTCTTCCAACCCCTGCAAACCTTCCCCAATCTCCTCCACATCTTCGTAGTGGCTTTCTTGGGTCTCCAACAACAAATCCATATTTTTCTGCAGGTCCTGCACGGCGGCGAGGAAGACCATCCTGCCACTTTTTGGTTTCTGCTGTTTCCGCTGTTTCTGCTGTTTCTGCTGTTGCCGGCCTTGCAGCCGCTGTTTCTGCAGACTTTGCAGGCCTTGCAGCCGCTGTTTCTGCAGGCTTTGCAGGCCTTGCAGCTGCTGTTTCGGTTGGTTTGGAGGTTTTTCCATCGAAAACACCTGCTTTTCTCCATATTCTGTACATCCTTGTTGTGCCAATACCGAATTTCTTTTGTATCTCCCTGGTTGATAGTTTTCCTCTTGCAGATACACCAGGGATACCAGAGACACCAATTTGGAGGCGGTGCCCAAACACAAAACTGCAAAAAATATCTGCAATGCCGCAAGCAAAAGAACTTTCCCCCGAAGAAATTCGAGAAATTGTCGCTGCAAGAGGAAAACTATCAACCAGGGAGATACAAAAGAAATTCGGTATTGGCACAACAAGGATGTACAGAATATGGAGAGAAGCAGGTGTTTTCGATGGAAAACCTTCAAA